>JAKSZT010054498.1:1199956-1448106 GCA_026826555.1 Tolypeutes matacus | reverse complement strand
TAGGGCAGATATTTCTATTTTTAAAGGGCCCCCCTTAATGATAAACAAGGGTTTATAAAAACCCACACAAGGGGAAATAATAAGGAACTATAAGCATACCAATAATTTAAAAAAAAAAAAAAAAAAAAAAAAAAGCTCTGAAATCTTAGAGAGATAAAATACAAACACAAAGGATTACGAATAAGGATGGCATTAAGACTTCTCAACCAGCAACACTGGAAGTGAGAGGACAATAGAGCCAAGAATTCAAAGATTGAAGTAAAATTGATTTTCAATCTAGAATTCTAAAATATGCCAAATTACTTCTCATTAGGATAGAATAAAGATGTATTCAGACATGCAAGGTCTCCAAAATTTACCTCCTATGTACCTTTCTCAGGAAGCTGCTGGAGGATGTGCTCTACCCAAATGAGGGAGTAAACCAGGACAAAGACAGACATGAGATTCAGGAAATAGAGTCCAACACAGGAGAGAAAAAAAGGAAATTTCCAGGATGATATTAAAGGGAAGCCCCAGGGAGAAAACACTCCAAACTTCAGCATGAGGATGTCAGGCTCTAAAAAGGATATCTCCAAGAAAAAAGAATTTAAACTTGATGCACTTTCTTGTATATGAGAGGACTTTTACAACTCTTACCAGGGTTCAGGTTTAATTATAGGTACAAAAAAAACTAAGTAAATAAGAGAGGCAATTTTAAAATCCAGGGAAAAAAAACAAAAGTTGCCCAAGAAAGAACTGTAATAATAAAATACTACATAGCTCAGCTGTGAATATTTTCATAGTCATAACAATGCAAACGTGGATATAAAATGTAAAATTGTACTATATACCAGGAAAGGAAGGGTGTGGAATTGGACACAAGAAAGCTAAATCATTCTCTATAGTAGGAAGCCTATAGATAACACCTAAAATGAAAACAGTCAAGAAATAGCAATAAACAATTTTCTTTAGAAAATGGGAGACAACTGGTAGAAATAAAAAAACAGCTGAAGTGGAAGGGGGTTGGGACTTGGGGGTGAAGAGGGGCCGCCCCATCATAGGCCTGTTGTTTGATGTAAGCCTCATAATACTATGTGATTTTTTTAAAAACTATGTACAATTTTATTAAACTCATAAAAAATGAAAATTAAAACTGAAAAAAGTTATAAAACCCACCTTCTATTTGGCTTATTGAAAGTTAATTTTTAATCTATGTAATTTCCCAATGCAATGTTCTTGGGTGCCTTTTCAGACCTATGTGCCAATTTGAAAATAGTGGTTACTTCCTCTTTCTTGACTCACTTAACAGTGTCCCACACTGTCTTTGCTCTCCTTGCATCTTATGTATTCTTTCCGTGACTTTTCTTCCACCCTTTCCTTAAATGATGGTGCTGTCTAGGGGCCCATCCTCATTTTACATTTTCTCCTCAGCTGAACCCATCTACTTTGATGACTTCAAATATCAAGTCTATATGTATAGTCCAGGTCTCTCCCATAAAGTTTGGACTAAAATATACAACTTCTTGCTGGACTTAAACTTTGATTATCTGACAGACACTTCAAACTACTTATGTCCCCAACTGACCTTATTACCTTTTCATATAAGCCTCCTCTTCCTCCTGGATTTTCTAGTAAAATTAGTAGGAATAGCTACCCTGTCATTTGAGCTATAAATCTGGAAGTTAACCTTAACTCCCCCTTCTCCCTTACCTACATTACCCAATTAATCAGCAAAGCTTGCCAATTTTGCTTTCTCAATGTTTCTTTGAAATCTTCCACTTCCCTGGTTCCAGGCCTCATTCTCCACGTACCCTCCCCCCCATCTAAACTTCTACTACAGACCTTTTAATGTGGCCTCCAGTCTCAGTCCCGTCCCCATCAAATGTATCTTTAGCATAGCCTCCAGAGTAAACAGGTCTATCTGAAATGCAAATCTAACCATATCACTAACCTGGTAAACTCTGTCAATGACCCCCACAGTCTACAGGATTAAGTCCAAATTTCTGAACAAGGTATCCTGTAACTTGGGCTCTGTTTACCTCTACAGTCTCATCTTGCATTTTGTAACTTTACCAGTGACACCAAACTCCTTGTTAGTTCCTTGCACACATCATCTTTTTCATACCTCTGCCTTTACTTCTGTTGCTTCTTAGCCTATAATGCCCTCACTACTTAACTTCTAGTCAACCCTTAAAGATGAACTTAGGTCATATCTCTATGAGGAAACCTTCCTTGACCTCCCAGGTAGGGTTAGTTACCTTCTTCTGTGGTACCATTCTCTATCCATATCTCTATTGCTGTTAAGATTGCTGTCCCTCTATGTGTCCTTCTCACTAGACAGTGAGCTCCTGGAGGAAAAGAAATGTGTCTCACTACCATCTGTATTCCTGGTGCCCAAGACAACGCCTGAATTGGTAGTGTACTCTCAGATGCTCTCCAATTGTTTGAATTAATGCACCATCTCAGATAGTCCATTTAAAGAGCCAAAGTATATAAACAAAATATAATCAGGGTTATGACACTATCCACTAAAGAGTTATTAATTTCTACTTTACAGATATAAGGTAGACCTTCATAACAGACCTATCCAGAACTGGCCCTTGGGTGAGATAAATTCCATTCCAAAGAGAGGCTAGATAACCATTTTGCAGGGATGTTGTAACATGGAATAAAGAACTAGATAGATTATTCTACTATGTGACATTTAAGGATTCTTCCAACATGAAAGTTCATTCTATATATATTTGAGAGGAAGTTTTCTTTAAACTTTGTATTTTATAATTAAAACAAGCACACACTTTGAAGAGCCTAATGTACAAGACATCATCAAATGGATTTTAGGGACTTCAAAAGTCAAGCCATTTCTTACTTACTGGCATTTGCAGCTTCTCTAATTTCTCTCAGTATTTCAGCTTCCATGGCAGGGTTATTGCAGATATCTACCCAAGTGCCTTCCACCCCTTTCTGTTGTGCCAAAAGAGTCAACCTTTTCTGATTAGGGACCACAAAACTGATCACATAGGACTGGTCACTAAAAGATTAGAAAATTAAAATAGAAATTAAAACATTGAGAATAATTATTCATAAATTACTCAGTGAAAAAAAATTACTCAATGAAACAATATAGTACAGATAAGGCCAAATATATTTTTCTCTTATTTGATAGTTTCATTAAGAAATAATAAAGCCCATAATAACAAAACTTATTGATGTACATAGAAAGGGGTTCAATCTCTCAGGCTTTTAATTTAGAAAGACCCGGGTTCAAAACTCATCTCAACATGTAGTACCTGTTTTACTGTCTCAGGAAAATTATGCTAAGTTTCAGTTGTTATGGATATAAAATGTAACAACTTTTGTGGCATAGCTAGGTATTAGTAAAATAGAGTAGGTGTCCAACAGATAGTTAAAATGTCTGGATTATCTCAACTGATCTTTAAACTCCTGAATTCAAGAACTTTCAGAAATGTATAACATTTCCCAACTCTGATGAATGCTCTAAGAGGAGTTTGAGGTTACGCTTTATATATAATCAAACTGTTTGCTAATTACCCTTTCACTGTAAGTATATGAAACACAAAATGCAACTTTTGAAAGTTACCTTTTGGCAAAAGCACAGATGTTGTCAATAAGTGGACAGTTCTTCAGTGCAGCCTCTACTTTCCCAAGAGATACATATTCTCCTGCTTGCAACTTCACCAGGTCTTTTTTACGATCTATAAATCAAGAAAAATGTTAAGTTATCCTTGTTCATTTTATCAATGTATGTACAATTCTGATTTTCTTTGAATCTCTTTACCCTAATCTTTATTTACAAAAATATTTCTTTTAAAATCTCACTATATATAATGCTTGCCCATACACATCAGCTAAATGTCTAAAAAAGTACTGGCTAAAAATGTTACATCCTATACCTAAACTTTTAACATCTTAATTATAATCTTTAAATACTATAATGAAGTTAATAGAAGGAACAAAGATTTTTGGAGCAATAGATTTGAATGGTAGTTCTGCTCATTACTAGCTATGCGACTTAGCCGGGTCAGCTAACCTCTCTAACCCTCAATTTTATCAGAAATAATGATTCCTAGGCATGTAGCACAATGCCTGGCATTCAGAACATGCTCAACAAATGGTAATTCACCCTTTTCCCTATTTGATGTTATCTTGTTAAAGTAACAGTGCTCTAATAAAGTGCTAGCATAGGATGGTACAGCTTGTCTGAGTGCTGATATGCCTACTTATACAGCCTGTGAGCCTACTCTGCAGGCTCAAGGAAACAACTTGTGATTCCAGTGAAATTAATGATCAAGGGAGAACAAAACAAAGAATTATTGGTTCTAGACTGGACCACTTCCCCAGCAGATCAAACTCCTCAGTAGGCCTTAGAACAAACTTTCCCAGGAAATCTCTAACTACATTCAGGTCACATATTGTGAGATCCAGTGGCAGATGAAAAGAGGTCACTAGAAATGTGACAGGGGAAACTTTATGGCTATAAAAGGACCTGGCAGGGATCCTGCAGAATATCCTTATCAGTTAGCCAATTTTTAGTCTAACTTTCGTCTGATTAGAAGTGATTAGTGAGTGGAGTGGGTGAAGCTCAGTGGTTGAGTGCCAGCTTCATATGTATGAGGTCCTGGGTTCAATCCCCGGTACCTCCTAAAAAAAAATGTGATTAGCATAAGAGCCCATTTTAGAGAAGTTTTTCTAACTTAAGGATCTTCTTCCATAGACTCCCAAATGGCAACGCCAAAGCAACTCACATTCTCAGAATAACAGACTACGGTTGAGGATTGATGTCATCATTTTCTAAAGTTCAGGGTTGGTTAGAGCCATAGAAATCATCCCTTGGGTGGGGAGGGAAACTGACCATAGGGGTCATATTAGATGTGTGTAAAAGAAGAGTAAGAGAATTATATGTGATTAATCAAAAAATACCTCTTCTGAGGTCTTTTTGCTTTCTCATTATCAACCTGCTGTTTCCCTGCCCATTCCCCCATCCCCAATGCTGATGCTGCTTCTATTGCTGCTGCTACTACTTAAGAAGTTAGAGGGACTGCTCTAAACACTGTATATATGCCAACTCCTTTAATCCTTAAAACAACCCTATGAGTTCGGTATTGTTATCTCTATTTTACTGATGGAGATATAAACTAAATAACTTGCCCAAAGGCTGAACAATGAAACCATAAACCCTATTAACAACCTAACCCAATATTACCTTTCATATATGTTAAAGTTACAAAAAGCAAAGAAATCCAAAAAAAGAGCATACACTGACCAATAATCTGTAAACATCCATCAGGATGGAATTCTCCAATGTCACCAGTGCAAAACCACCTTTGTCCATTTTCATCCACAGAATAATCCTCTGCTGTTTTCTCTTCATTCTTAAAATATCCCATGGAGATATTCTGTCCACCAATTACAATTTCTCCTCTGGGGTTTGGTTTGTCATGAACTGTATATCCACCTGGCAATCACACAAGAAAATCAATGTTCTAAAACAAAATTGACTTTCATTCATTCTTTTTTTTTTTTTTTTAAAGATTTTATTTATTTATTCATTTATCCCCCCCTTGCTGCTTGTGCTCGCTGGGTCAGCTAACCACGCCGTGCGGGCGGGCTTGCCTTCACCAGGAGGCCCCGGGAACCAAACCCGGGGCCTCCCATATGGTAAACGGGAGCCCTACTGATTGAGCCACAGCTGCTTCCCTCATTAATTCTTAAAGCTAATATTTTTCTGCTGTTCAAATTTTACACCACTTTATGCAAGATTATTAGTTTATACTTACTCAGACTTATGTGAGGATAGTGGGTGACTGTTTACTGGGTGTGATTTCAGAAGTGCCCAAGAAGGTTCAACAATAATCACCACAAACAACCTCCCATCCCCAACCCTACCATGACCATGAGGTTAAGAAATGAAATTTCAGATTTAGGATACCATTAAGCTTAGTGATTTATATAACACTGATAAGATAAGATGGTCCCCAACAAGGGTAGCACTCAAAGCTGTTAAAACCAAATTACTGAGACTTCTGGGAGGATGGCGGATTAGAGAGACACAGGACTCACTTCTCTCCCAGAAAAATGGTTAGAAGATAGGCAGAAACAGCCTGGAAAAAAATGTTCTAGGGTTCAGGACATGAGGGGAAGGCTGGACACCACCCAGAAGAGAGAGGGGCAAAGGAAAAGATCCTCGACACAAAAACTATGAGTTAAAGATACAGCTGCAGGCGCCCATATCCCATCCTCGGAGCAGACAGCTTTGAATTCTCTGGCCTCTGGCTGGTGGCTACGGACAGAGGGGGCAGTAGGGGTCTACCTCCCTGGAAATGAAAGAGAGAGGGATGCAGCCTAAGGCTGATTCAGCCTTTGGCCAAAAAATTTGGTCCACTGTGTCCCACGAGCCCTTCCAGGCCTGGTGGGGCCGTGCTATTGTTTGCCCTGTGAACTGGCAGGGGACTAAAAAGATCCAGCTCTCACAAATACCCTCCCTACTGACCAGGACTGGTTGTTGAGAATGCAGAGGGGAGTGGAATTATTTCCTACATGGGAAAAGGGAGGAGGCTTCCAAAAAAGGTTGCAGAACAGCCTCTGAGAAGGTTTGATCTGCAAGGCTCTGAATAGCCATGAGGCAGAATCCTCGGTCACACTGTTGCTGTGGGTGTTGCAGGGTGTTAACACACTGACCAGGGTTTTAACTGAGAGGGCTGCTGAAGTACACCATCTGCTGGCAGAACAAGGAATTGCACATGAGGAAATTTAAAGTAAAGGAGACTTTTTCCGGTCTTCACAGCCTCCTTCACCCAAGGCCGGTGGAAGTGGCTCTGCAACCCATTTCTGGGTCCATGGTACAGATTTGAGCAACTGAACAGGTACAATCCTAAAGACCTAGAACAGGCTGAACCAAGAATCAAAGAACGGCAGTAGCATGAAGCCTCCTGCCACTAAATCCCTATGCAAGAGAAAAATTGATCCTGAAGTATCCACAACAAAGCTACTTGAAATAATAAATGAGTTCAGCAAATTGGCAGGATACAAGATCAACACGCAAAAATCAGTAATGTTTTTGTACACTAGTACTGAACAATCTGAGGAGGAAATCAGGAGGAAAATTCCATTTTCAATAGCAACAAAAAGACTCAAATACCTAGGAGTTAATTTAACCAAAGAAGTACAGGACCTATATGCAGAAAACTACAAAACAATGCTAAAAGAAATTTAAAAAGACCTAAACAAATGGAAAGATATTCCGAGTTCATGGATTGGAAGAATAAATATTGTGAAGATGTCAATCTTGCCCAAACTGATTTATAGATTCAATGCAATACCAATCAAAATCCCAACAGCTTACTTTACAGAATTAGAGAAGGCAATTACCAAATTCATATGGAAGGGTAAGTGCACCCGAATAGCCAAAAGCATTCTAAAAAAGAAGAGCAATGTGGGAGGAATTTCACTGCCCGATCTTGAAACATATTACAAAGCTACAGTGGTCAAAACAGCATGGTACTGGCATAAAGATAGACACATCGATCAGTGGAATAGAATTGAGAATCCAGAAATATACCCTCACCTATACAGTCAACTGGTTTTTGACAAACCTACCAAGCCCATGCTAATGGGAAAAAAACAGTCTCTTCAACAAATGGTGTTGGGAGAACTAGATATCTATAACCAAAAGAATGAAAGAGGACCTCTATCTCTCCCCCTATACAAGAATCAACTCAAAATGGATCAAAGATCTAAATATAAAAGCCAGGACCATAAAACTACTAGAAGAAAATGTAGGGAAACATCTTCAAGACCTTGTAGTAGGTGGTGGTTTCTTGGACCTTACACCCAAAGCACATGCAACAAAAGAAAAAGTAGATAAATGGGACCTCCTCAAAATTAAACACTTTTGCACCTCATAGGACTTTGTCAGAAGGGTGAAAAGGCAGCCAACTCAATGGGAAAAAATATTTGGAAATCACATATCTGATAATGGTTTAATATCCAGGATATACAAAGAGATGTTACAACTCAACAATAAAAAGACAAACGACCCGATTTAAAAATGAGCAAAATTCTTGAACAGACATTTCTCCGAAGAAGAAATACAAATGGCAAAAAAACACATAAAGAAATGCTCAACATCACTCATGATTAGGGAAATGCAAATCAAAACTACAATGAGATATCATTTCACACCTATCAGAATGGCCACTATTAAAAAGACAGAGAACTACAAGTGTTGGAGAGGATGTGGAGAGATAGGAACACTTCTTCACTGCTGGTGGGAATGCAGGATGGTACAACCACTATGGAGGACTGTTTGGCAGTTCCTAAAGAAGTTGAATATAGACTTGCTACATGACCCTGCAATACCACTAGTGGGTATATACCCAGAAGAATTGAGAGCAGTGACACGAACAGACATCTCCACACCGATGTTCATAGCAACATTATTCACCCTTGCCAAAAGTTGGAAACAACCCAGGTGTCCATCCATCAACAGGTGAATGGATAAACAAACTGTGATCTATTCACACGATGGAATATTATGCAGCTGTAAGAAGAAATGAAGTCATAAAGCATATGGCAACATGGATGAACCTGGAGGACATTATGTTGAGCGAAGCAAGCCAGACACAAAAGGACAAATACTGTATGAATGCGTTATTATGAATCAAATATATTGTGAAATATACTGTTTGATTAAAAAAAATTTATATGTATCCATTAAATTTAACTGAGAAATGTATATATTAATTCATCTGTGTTTACTTTTTAGTTTTTAATTGTTTATATTTTCAATTATTAAATGTACAAAATAAAGTTAAAAAATGTTAAAAAAAAAAAGAGAGAAATTGAGCATCAGAGTAAACTCACCATCATAAGATGCCTAGTCATCAGCAAAAAATTAAAAGCAATACTAAGAAAATGGAAGAAATGGCCCAAGCAAAGGAATATATCAAAGCCCCAGATGAAACACAGGATTTGAGACACCTAATCAACAAACAAATGTCCTAAATCAAATCACTTGAAAGATAATATGGCTAAAGAGACAAGATAAAGGACATCAAGAAGACACTGGGTGAGCACAAAGAAGTGTTTGTGGAGTTTTTTTTTTTTTTTTAAGAAGAATTTGAAAACCTGAATAGAAAGATAACAGAGTTCATGGGAATGAAAGACACAATAGGTGAGATAAAAAAAAAACACATTAAATCAGCAGACTGACAGAAGAATAAGCAATGCAGAAGACAGAAGAGCTGAAATTGAAGAGAGAGAAGAAACACAGAGAAAGAAAAGAATGGAAAAAATTCAGCAGGAGCTCAGGGAATTGAATGGTAACATGAAGCACAATAACATACATGTCATGGGAGTTTCAGAAGAAGAGAAGGGAAAAGGGGCATAAAAAGAGTATTTGAAGAAATAATGGCTGAAAATTTCCCAACTCTCATGAAAGAAAAGAATTTACATGTCCAAGAAGCACAGTTTATCCCAATCAGAATAAATCCAAATAGACCTACCTACTCCAAGACACATATTACTCAGAATGTCAAGTGCCAAAGATAAGGAGAAAATTCTGAGAACAGCAAGGAAGAAGCAAACCATCACATACAAGGGATGCACAGTAAGACTCAGTGCAGATTTCTCATCAGAAACCGTGAAGGCAAGAAGACAGTGGTATGATCTAATTAGGATACTGAAAGAGAAAAATTGCTAGCCAAGAATTCTTTATCCAGCAAAATTGTCTTTCAAATATGAAGGTGATAATTTGGAATATCTGCTCCCCAAAGTAACAGAGTTGGACTCATTTATAATTTCCATACACATGGCTCTTCTACCCCTTTTATTTGAAACTATAAATAGCACTATACTTGTTAAATATATGTCCCAGAGACTTAAATCTTCAGTCTGTTCATATGCTGGTTGAGTCCTGAATCTCAGCAGAATTGCAACACCTACTCTCCAGTTCACTGGACTCACCCAGGACAACTAATAAAAGGATGATGATGGACAACACCCATTCCCCAAAATGGAGAGTATCTACAACTGCAAGCAAGACAGTTCCATCCATCTGTCCCATGGGATCTAAGACCCCTCTCAATCAGAAACAGAGTGGGCACCACCATTCCAAATCCTCAAGACTGAGAAATGAACAAACATAAGGGGGAAATGAACAAACATAAGGGGGAAATGCCACTATGGACTAAAGTAGACTTATTATTATTCTAGCAATGGAAGAACTTGTATCATTGATATAAAGGCAGAGGCCACCAGAGGTTCTGAGGGGAGGAAGAGGGAAGAATAGGTGTAATATGGGGACAATGGAATTGTCCTGCGTGATATTGCAATGGCAGATACAAGCCATTATACATTTTGTCCAAATCTATAAAATTGTGTGGGGCAAAGTGTAAACTATAATGTAAACTACAGTCGGTGGTTAGGAGCAATACTTCAATATGTGTTCATCAATTTTAACAAATTTACCACACTAATGAAAGATGTTGTTAATGTGGGAAAGTGTGGGAGGGGGAGAGGAAGGGTGTGGAGTATATGGGAATCCACTACAGTTCTGATGTAACATTTATGTAATCTAAAGCTTCTTTAAATATAAAAAATAAAAAATAATTTTAAAAAAATGTAAAGGTGAGTTTAAAATATTCACAAGTAAATAGAAACTAAGAAAGTTCATAAAGAAGAATCTGCCTTCACAGGAAACATTATAGGGAGCCTTACAGCCAGAAAGAAAAAGACAGGAGAGAGAAGCTTGGACGAGAGTATAGAAGAGAGGATTAGCAGAAAGCATAAGCAAAAGAGTAAAAAGACTGATGAAAATAAGATGTGACATATGAAAGCCAAAGAATAAAATGGTGGAAGTAAATAATGCATTTTCAGTAAAATCATTGAATGTGAATGGATTAACCTCCTGAATCAAAAGGTATATGTTGATATAATGGATAAAAAACACGAACCCCATGCATTTAGTCTTTGTATTTAGTTCATATTAGTGAGACCATGCAAAATCTGTCCTTTTGTGTCTGACTTATTTCACTTAGCATAATGTCTTCAAGATTCATCCATGTTATCATATGTGTCCAAATTTCATTTCTTCTTACTGCAGCATAGTATTCTATCATATGTATATACCACATTTTGTTTATCCTTTCGTTAACTGAAGGACACTTCGGCTGTTTCTATCTTCTAGAAATTGTAAATAATGCTGCTATGAACACCGGTGTGCAAATGTCTGTTTGCATCACAGTTTTCAGTTGTTCTGTATATATTCCTAGTAGAGGAATTGCTGGATCATATGGCAGTTCTGTATTTAGCTTCCTGAAGAACCGCCAAAATGTCTTCCACAGAAGCTACACCATTTTACAATTCCACCAACAGTGAAGGAGTGTTCCTAGAGTATAGGTTATTAGGAGATAAGAGGAGGGCTGCATAGGAGTTTGTAGAAGTTTTAATTAGCTTGACTGTAAAAGTGTGGAAATGGGTAGAATTGATGTTAACACATTATAGTGAGTAGCATTTGGTTTATAAATGGGATTATGGCTGAAAAGGGTAGTCTAGGGATGTAAATGTCAACTGAAAGAAAGCTAGAGAATAATCTAGGGACTGAATAACACAGTGAATCCAGAGGTGGATGAGAATTGTAGTTGATGGTACAGATGCAAAAGTGGTCTTCTGTGAGCTAGAGTGGATGTACGTCACTATTAGAGGGTGGTGGGAATGTGAAGAATCATGAGAAAATACAATTAATGTAACCTATAGACTATAGGTAACAGCAATACTGTAATATTCTTGCATTAATGCCAAAGATGTACTGTGTTAATTATAGGGGGCTATGGGAAAAATATGCCAAATGTATGCTATGGATCATAGTGGTAAAAGACTCAAGACATTATCTCATAATCTATAACAAGTGTTCCACAACGGTGTGGTGTGTTGGTGAAGGGGTGTGGTATGGGAATTCTACACATGTGCATGATTGTTTTGTAAGTTCACAACTTCTGTAATAAAAATATATTAAAAAAACAAAAAAAACAAAAAAAAAAAAAACAGAAGCCATCCATATGCTGCTAATAAGAGACTCACCTTAAACCCAGGGATACAAATCAGCTGAGTGAAAGGTTGGAAAAAGATACTCCACATAAACAGTAACCAAAAAAGAGCAAGTGGTAGCTATAGTAATATTGGAAAAAAACAGACTTTAAATGCAGAAAAGTGATGAGATACAGAAGGCCATTATATATTAATAAAGGGACAATGCACCAGGAAGAAATAACAGTCATAAATATCTATGTACCTAACCAGGGTGCCCCAAAACACAGTGAGGCAAACACTGGCAAAACTGAAGGGAGAAATAGACATCTTTACAATAATAGTTGGAGACTTCAATGCACCACTCACATAATTAGATAGAACAACTAGACAGAAGATAAACAAGGAAAGAACTAGACAGAAGACCAGCAAGGAAATAAAAAACTTAATACAATAAACAAGTGAGACAAAACAGACATAAACAGAATGTCGCATCCCAAATCAGTGGGACATACATTCTTCTTAAGTGTTCATGGATCTTTCTCCAGGGTAGAACACATGTTGGGTCAAAAAACATGTCTCAATAAATATAAAAAGATTGAAATTATACAAAACACCTTCTCAGATCATAACGGAATGAAGCTGGAAATCAGTAATAGATGGGAAAAGGAAAATCCCCAAATGTGAGGAGGATAAACAACACACTCCTAAACAATCAGTGGGTCAAAGAAGAAATTGTAAGAGAAATTAGTAAATATATTGAGACGGATGAAAATGAGAACACAACTTATCAAAACTTATGGGATACAGTGAAGGCAGGGCTGAGAGGGAAATTTACAACCCTAAACACCTATATTAAAAAAGAAGAGCGAGCTAAAATCAACTACCTAATTGAATACCTGGAGGAACTAGAAAAAGAACAGCAAACCAGTCCCAAAACAAGCAGAAGGAAAGAAAAATATGGATTAGAGGAGAAATAAATGAAATTGAGAATAAAAAACAACAGAGAAAATAAACAAAACCAAAAGAACCAAAAGCTGGTTCTATGAGAAGATCAATAAAATTGGCAAACCCTTAGCTAGACTAATAAAGAAAAAAAGAGAGAAGATGTAACTAAATAAAAGCAGAAATGAAAGGGGGAAGTTATGACTCACAAACAGAATTAAAAAGGATCATAAGGGGATACTATGAGAAAATATATGGCAACAAACTATACAACCTAGATGAAATGGACAAAGTCCCAGAAATGCACAAACACCTACACTGACCCTATAAGAAATAACTTAACAAACCAATCACATTTAAAGAGATTGAAACAGTTATCAAAAATCTCCCAACAAAGAAAAGCCCAGGATCAGATGGCTTCACAGGTGAAGTCTACCAAGCAGTTCAAGAAGAATTAACACCAATCCTACCTAAATTCTTCCAAAAAATTGAAGAGGAGGGAAACTTACCCAAGACATTTTATGAACCCAACATCATCATAACACCAAAGCCAGATAAAATACTACAAAAAAAGAGAATTACAGACCAATCTCTCTAATGAACACAGATGCAAAAATTCTCAACAAAATACTTGCAAATAGAATCCAACAGCATATCAGAAGAATTATACACCATGACCAAGTGGGATTTATTCCTGGTACGTAAGGGTGGTTCAACACAAGAAAATCAATTAACATAATACACCACATTAACAAATTGAAGGGAAAACACCACATGATCATCTCGATTGATGCACAAAAGGTATTCAACAAAATCCAGCATATTTTCTTGATATAAGCACTCTGAAAGATAAGAATAAAAGAAAGGTTCTTCAATATAATAAAGGGCATATATGAAAAACCCATAGCCAACATTGTACTCAATGGAGAAAGGTTGAAAGCATTGTTTTGTAGTTTTCTGCATATAGGTCCTGTACTTTTTTGGTTAAATTAACTCCTAGGTATTTGAGTCTTTTTGTTGCTATTGAAAATGGAATTCTCCCCCTGATTTCCTCCTCAGGTTGTTCAGTACTAGTGTACAAAAACATTACTGATTTTTGCGTGTTGATCTTGTATCCTGACACTTTGCTGAACTCATTTCTTAGTTCAAGTAGCTTTGCCAGTGTCATCACTGTTATTCAACATTATACTAGAAGTTCTAGCTAGAGCAACTAGATAAGAAAAAAAAAAGGGCATCCAAATAGGAAAAGAGAAAGTAAAACTCTCACTATTTGCAGATGATCCTATATTTAGAAAATTCTGAAATGAAAAAGCTCAATTTTATGACTTGAGCTAATAAATAAGTTCAGCAAAGTGGCAGGATACAAGATCAACACACAAAAATCAGTAATGTTTCTGTACACTAGTACAATCCAAGGAGGAAATAAAGAAAAAGAATCAATTTACAATAGCAACAAAAAGAATCAAATATCTCGGAACCAATTTAACCAAAGATATACAGGACGTATATTTGGAAAAATAAAAAACACTGCTAAAAGAAATTAAAGAAGACCTAAATGAAAGACAGTCCAAGTTGATGGACTGGAAGGCTAAATATGTCAATTGTACCCAAACTGATCTAAGCCCCCTCTCAATTAGAGGCAGAGTGGGCATCATGATCCCAAAATCCTCAAGATTGGGAAATGAGCAATGGACTAAAGTAGACTTACTATTATTCTACTACAGACTTATTTTTATTCTAGCAATAGAAGAACTTTTGTCATTGATGTGGAGGCAGTGGCCACCAAAGGTTCTGAGGGGAGGGAGAGGGAAAAACAGGTTTAATATGGGGGCATTTTCCAGACATTGGAATTGTTCTACATGACATTGCAATGACAGATACAGGCCATTATGTATCTTGTCATAACTTACAAAATTCTGCGAGATGGAGTGTTATCTCTAATGTAAACTGTAATCCATGCTTAGTGGCAATGCTTCAATATGTGTTCATCAATTGTAACAAATGTACTATACTAATAAAGGATGTTAATGTGGGAAAGTGTGGGAGGGGTAGGGAGTGGGGCATATGGGAATCCCCCTATATTTTTTACATAACATTTATATAATCTAAAGTATCTTTAAAAAAATTGTACCTAAACTGATTTATAGATTCAATACAATACCAATCAAAATTCCAAAAGCCTATTTTACAGAAATAGAAAAGGTAATTACCAAATTTATTTGGAAGGGAAAGTACATCTGAATAGCCAAAAGCATCCTTTAAAAAAAAAGAGCTATGTGGGACAACTCTCACTGCCTGACCTTTAAACATATTACAAAGCTACAGTGGTCAAAATAGCATGGTATTGGCATAGAGATAGACACATTGATCAATGGAATAGAATTGACAGTCCAGAAATAAACCCTCACCTCTAAAGCCTACTGGTTTTGGAGAAACTTACCAAGTCCATGTTACTGGAACAAAATAGTCTCTTCAATAAGTGGTGCTGGGAGAACTGGATAGCCATAACCAAAAGAATGAGAGAGGACCCCTATCTCACTCCCTATAAAAGAATCACTAAAAATGGATCAAATACCTAAATATAAAAGCCAGGACCATAAAACTACTAGAAGATCTTGTGGTAGGTGGTGGTTTCTTGGATCTTATACCCAAAGCACGAGCAACAAAAGAAAAGAATAGATGAATGGGACCGCTTCAAAATTAAACACTTTTGCACCTCAAAGGACTTGGCCGAAAGCATAAAAAGACAGTGGACTCAATGGGAGAAAATATTTTGAAATCATATATTCCAATAAGGGTTTAATATCCATGAAATATAAAGAGATACTACAACACAACAATTAAAAGACAAACTACCCCATTAAAAAATGGTAAAAAGCCTTGGATAGACATTTGTCCAAGGAAGAAATACAAATGGCAAAAAAACACTTGAAAAAATGTTCAACATCACTAGCAATTAGAGAAATGCAAATCAAAGCTACAATGAGATATCATTTCACATCTACTAAAAAGCCACTATTAAAAAAAATTGGGGTGGGGGTAGTGGATGTAGCTCAGTGGTAGAGTGCCTGTTTCTCATGAACAAGGTGCGGGGTTCATTCCCTGGTACCTCCTTAAAAAAAAAAGTCGGAAAACTACAAGTGTTGGAGAGGATGTGGAAAATACAAACGCTTATTCACTGTTGGTGAGAATGTAGAATGGTATAGCCACTGTGGAAGACTGTTTGGCAGTTCCTAAGGAAGTTGTATATAGACTTGCCATGTGACTGGCAATACCACTATTGGGTATATACCCAGAAGAGCTGAGGGCAGTGACATAAACAGACATCTGTACACTGATGTTCATAGCGATGTTATGAAACAACCCAGGTGTCCGTCAACTGAAAAATGGATAAACAAATTGTGGTATATACACACGATGGAATATTAATGCAGCTGTAAGAAGAAATGAAGTCGTGAAGCCTATAACAACATGGTGAAGTACATTATGTTTCATGAAGCAAGCCAGGCACAAAAGGACAAATACTTTATGAGTCCACTATTATGAACTAAGTATATTGTGTAAATTCATGGAGTTAACTAGAACATAGGTCACCAGAAAATAGAATGAGGTTAGGGAATGGAAAAGCTGAGGGTTAATTTGTGCAGAATTTGTAAAAATGTTGTTTGTTAATCATTGGAAATGAATAGAAATGGTGAGAGCACATCACAATGTTTGTAACTAGCAGTGTTAATATATGGGTATGACAGTGGTTGGAAGGGAAAGCCTAAGGACATGTATATTACTAGAAAGAACGCTAAAAAACACAACATGGGGCTGTATAACATAGTAAAACCTTTTGTGTAATATGAATATGCTAATACTGCATATATGAGACTGTTTTTACAAAATATAGATACAAATAAACTAGAGAGACAGAAACAGAATTGCAGCTATGTATGGCAGGGAAGGTATAGAGACATTGAGAGGCGATGAGGTTTTTGGTCTGTTTGTCTGTTTTTTGTTTATTATTATTATTGGAATAATGAAAATGCTCTAATAATGATTGAAGTGATGAATGCACAACTATGTGATTATACTAAGAAAGTCACAAAGTAGAAACACCTTTAGAAACTTAATTTATCTCAGATAAAGCCCATTCATTTTCATGGGATTTGGATAACCTAAGAGAAGCATCTTCCAAGGTAATTGGTTCTTCAAATTTTCAATCTATGGATCCATTCCAAGTTAATATATCTCTTTTAATATCTTATACTTTCTAATTACTCTTCCTTTATCTGATATGACTAGAGTGTTAATTATTTCTTTTAACAATCCATCTTATTGGCGCTTGTTTAGTATCTTTCATAAGTTCATTACAGAACGATTGTTTTACTTTTGCCTTCAGTTGATGTGTAAAAAGGATTCTCGCCATCACTGATTTCAATGTCTGTGAAGTGCAAGTTTCCTTTAAGTGGCTCAACTCTGTAGCTAAATGTCAAAATTTAACTATATAAGTAGCTAGACAGTTGAGTCTCAACTATGAAAATGTTTGCTGGTGTCATGATCTAAGAAGTGTGTGTGTGTGTGTGTGTGTGTGTGTAATCAGTTACTCTAACCTCTGAAAATCTAAGGTTTCGCTTCCCACCTCAACATGCTCACTAGCAAAGTCGAGCTTCTAAGGATGGGACATATATATCCTCACCTTCTCCAAACCTAGGAAAAGCTCCACTAAGCAATTTTTCCCTCTTTACCATCAAGTATTCCCAAGTTTGGATTTGTTATGCCTAGGTTCTAGAAATCTTTTTTCTAGGGAAATGAAAGATAGAGTTTTACTTGGGATAAAGACAGTACAAGGAACAAGCACTGGCAAAAAAATCATTTGGTACCTTAGACAAATGAGCACTTTAAAGAAATGAACATCTTAAGGTTCACAGTGGTTTTCAGTGTATGTAATATCACTGGGGATAAAATTCTTACCTTCCTGCCAGTCTTTTAGTTTAATTTCACAGCAAATAAGAGGGGCTCCAACTCTGCCAGTAGTAAAGTCGGTAACTATGAGGAAAAAAATCACAAAGATATTAGCACACCACATTTCAGATCAGCACTGGTATGATATGAAGAATAGTGGAGTTGGGGCCAGAGTTTTGTTTGAAGAATAACAAAAGAAAAAGCCAGTGTGAGAGGGAGTACAAAGTATGATCACTTTTCAATATTTCAACTCCATTTCAACAGTACAGTGCAACTGATTCCAATGCTGTTCCAACATTTTCGCTAGATTACATTTTGAATAATTAAGTATAAAAATCTCTGTTAAAAGAGAACTGACTCCATCATTATCTACCTAGGATTCTGATAAGACAAGCTTTGACTGGAATACCAGCTCTACCACTTCTTAGCTGTGTAACTTGGTCAAGTTACTTAACCTCTAAGCCTCAATTTCCTCACTTATGAAATGGGGATAGTAACAGAACCTACTTCATATGCTGTGAAGATTAAATGAGATGATACATGGACAGTGCTTAATACTTTCTGGCACAAACTAAGTATTCAATACATGTTAGTTGTTATTGTTAAATATGATGATGACGATGATGATGATAATGATATTATCTTTTAGAAATCTGCAATTATTCCTAGCACTAATCAAGTATTTATGGGTAGCCTATTACATACTTAGGACTATATTAAATATTATGAGGAAAATACATAAAGGGTAAGGAGATCCTGCCCTCAATGAGCATACAAACCAACTACTTGGGAAGAAATGCACATGAAGGAGCTCAGAGAACAGCATGGTACTGACTGGTAAGCACAATAGTACCTGAGAGACCAGAAAGATGAATATAAAATAAAGTAGTTACCAAAGACTTTATTGAAGAGTTGAGCCTTAAAGGATGGCTGTGAAGGGTTAGTAAAAAGAACATTACAAGAGAAGGGAACTGAAAATGCAGAGAGGCGAGACTGAAAATGACTCTATGAGAACTAGTGAGAAGATTGGACTGTCTGGAAATGAGAGCCAGGTGTAATTATGTATGTGGGAAATAATGGAAAATAATGATGGATGTGTAAAATGGTGACAGATTAGAGGCGTCTCAAAAGCTAGGTAAAGGCAAGTTTATATTTTATACACCAAGTATCAAGCAGTATTTAAGGTGGGTGCATCCAATAGACATGTACAGGATAAATTAGAAATGATATAATATAGGCAGACACAGCACTTTAAAGGCTTTACCTCAGAGCAGCGATAAGTAATATAAGGCCAGGTGACAAAGACAGCATGGCATGAAAGGAGCAAACGAATCAAGAAATGGCAAGACTTAATGAAAGTTAAAGATATTAAAAATAATCAGATTGACTTTAAAGTGTATACCCAGAATGACTTTAAGGATGGTAATACAAACATTTTGGATATGGGAAGACAGTATGAGATAACAGCTTTGATTAAGGACACAATAAATTTGAGATAAAAATGGGATAAACTAAGAAAAAATCCGATAGCCCAGTGATTCTCAACTGGGGATAATTCTGTCCCCCTTGGCTGGCATCAGGCTGCTAAATGTCCTACAATATACAGGAAAGCCCCCAAACAATAGAGACTTATCTGGTTCAAAATTTCAATATTTCCAAAGTTGAGAAACCCTGCTATAGGCTGTTTGAAAATAAAAGAATTGAAAACAAGTGAGAAGACACAACAGGGATATAGACTCAAGAGGTAGCATAAAAGTCTGACACTTTAAGCCAAGGGCACAGTTCTCCAAGGAAGTGAGCATTTAGACCAAGGAGATGTAATGTTGAGGAATGACACTGTGACATAAATAGTTAAAAGACTTAAAAACAAGGCATATCTGACATTCTAACTCAAAGTTTACAAAACTAAAAACTATGTAGGTTTATATAAAATCTTATTACTTAAGAGGTAATATAAAGTTACCATGGTTTCCAAAGGTAATTCAAATAGATTTTATTAGTACACATTAAAATGCCTACCTTAACTATAGAGACAGAAAAAAATCAGTGGTTACCAGGCGTAACCACTGGTAAGGAGATTGGAGGGTAGGGATGAATAGGTGGCGCACAGGGCAATATTAGGGCAGTGAAATTATTCTGTATTATACTGTAATGGTGGATGCATGACATTTGCATTTGTCAAAATCCATAGAATTATACAACACAAAGAGTGAACCCTAATGTAAAGTATGGACTTTAGTTACTAATAATTTACCAATATTGGGTCATCAATTGTAACAAATCTACCACCCTAATGCAATATGTTACTAAGGGGAAACTGTGTGTGTGTGTATGTGTGTGCGTAGGGGGGTATATGGGAACTCTCTGTACTTCTTGCTTGATATTTCTGTAAACCTAAAATTGCTCTAAAAATAAAGTCTATTCAAATTTGTTTTAAAAGAGTTTTAAAAGTTACCTTCAGTAACTGTCCCAGCACCACATGATTCTGTCAATCCATAGCCCTGGCCAACTGGACAGCAGAAGCAGACATTCATGAATCGATGTGTCTGAGGAGACAGTGGTGCTCCACCAGACAGCATCATCCGGACATTCCCTCCTAGCAGAGCCTTCACCTTTTTAAACAGTATTCTTGATTTTTCAAAGAAGAGAATATATTATTTTAATACATACACACACTATTCTTGCCAACACACTAATTTATAAGCCCTGGGAAGGATTTTCACAACTTTGTTTGGACATCTAAATTTCAGAATCATGGTGATAATGAGAGGTTAACAAAGCAACAACTCGTAACATCTTGAAAAAAATGCCAAAAAAAAACAACTTTTAAAAATGCAGAAATATGTGCAGTGCCTAGAAATTGCTTTGACATGAAGTAAGTGAAAAAAAAAATTATGATGTCCAAGAAAGAAAAAAAATTAAGTTATCTTTGGAACATTTAATCACCTATCTTATCTTGCCTCCCAATGTAAAATGCTTCTCCATCCCCACTCCCCAGAACCACATTTAAAATAACTGTTATATTTTCAGATACTTACTACATTGTTTTATGAATACAATAAATCAGAAGACTTTATACAAAATAAATCTAGAAGTAAAGCTCACTTTCTTTAGTTAGAAGAAAATACTGTTTTTCAACTCAAATGTATTGAATAAACAGTCTATTCTAGTTTTTCTTCATGACCCCAAATTTTATAATTAAAACTTTTTTGTGTGATAATATATATATAACACAAAATTTCCCATTTTAACCACTTATAAGTGTACACTTCAGTGGTATTAATTACATTCAACAATATGGGCCTACTATCACCACCATCTATTACAGATAATTACACAATTATTAAAACGTAACTGCAAAGATCAAAGTTTGGGGTCCTCTGCTTGCTATGTAAGTAATGACAATTAGAAATGAAAGAGAAATTTGATCTTATTATCATGATGGGGACACTCAAATTAAATTAACTTGCCATTTACTTATTCATCTTCCAGATTTAAAAAGCACAAAAAGATTTAAAGGCTCAAACTATAGAGCCTATGAAATGTACTTACAGATTGCAAAGAGGTGCATCATATCCTTTTTTGATCTGTTCCAGTTTATAATCATATCCTATCTTGAACAGAGTTTTCTGAATATAGTTCATTTCTTGGACTTTGCTCATAACATTCTTATATATTCTATCCATGATTTCCTAAAAAGTAAACAAAATATTCAATAATCTGAAAAGAATTACACCATCACTGAAACAATCTTTAGTTACAGATACCTTATTTATAACATCTCAGTTAAAAATGTTTAGTATAACAGACATATTTAGTCCCTTTATTATATAATTAATTTCATTGGCTTTACTTGTTCACTATTTTAGTAAGGACAAGTAGAGGTTTCTTCAGTTCTATATACTAAGCTCATCTAAAATTTAAAACTCAAGTAGAGTGTAGAGAGTTCATTTAACTCTCACAAAAAGGAATAGTTAAAAAACTCTCTTATCTCAAATGTATTCACTTATTCTCAAACAATACCAAACATTCCCAACTATATTGAACCCGATCTTGATGCTTTTCTCTTTAGTATTGCTTACCTCCTGAGTCTCTTATAGCATGGTAGAGAACTTTACGGTTTCTTTAAAATCTTATATCCCTGAATTTTAGGGATTTCCATTCCACTTTAATAGAAATAAAGATGACAAAAAAGGATAGAATTCTTGCTTATAACTATTTGGAAAATTAGAGGTAGGACCAGGTTTGGGATATACTGACTCCCAGGTTAATATTTATTAAACAAAAATTAAACAAAGAAATCTAACTCAGATTATCATTATGTTTTCTTGAAATTACTTAGCAGCAAATTAACAAGAATTATTGCATAAAGCACATCTATTTATAAATACCTAACTATAAATATTAAACATAGCAATTATCATTTTAAATTATTCAATTGTCCTACAATAAACAGCTTTTTGGATGGCTCTTTCAACATTAGAATACAACTATCCCTTAAAAAGGATAATCATTCAAGCATGGTACACAATTTTTTCCAGTTCTACAAAAGGAATCACGGAGAGAAGATGGCCACAGAGTAGGAAGCTCTAACAATCAGCTCATCCTACAGGGCAACTAATAATCACCCATGATATTTCTGGATCAACTGTTTGGGGAACCCAGGAGACCAGAAGAACACAGTGTACCACCCAGGAAAGAACAGGAAGAGGAGACTGACCATCTGTGGTGAAAATTCCTGAGCAGATTTCTCCATGCTGCAGAGGCAGCTGCCCAATCCCCACTGGTGAGGAGGGCCACCTCTGGACACACTCCCTGGCTGGAAGCAGAAGCTCTCTTTCCCAAAAGCAGGGGAGGGGAAGTGGCCTGGAACCAACCACAGCTGTTGATTGGAAAATGCGGCTACCTGGATTCCAATCTTGATTACAGCTGATGTTTAAACCTGCCCAAGTCACCAAGAAACCAGCAGCATTTGCACTGTCTCCACCCCAGGTAGGAGTGGAAGCTGGGGTGACTGAAAAATACACCGGTCCCCTGGGGTGGTAGCGATCAGATCCAGTGCTCCCAGTTTGGAAAGCCACTGCTTAGGCCCCCACACCCAGCAGGAATAAAATTGGGTACAGTTTGAACACTTTCTTGGGGCAGAGCAGGCAGATTCACACTGGGCCCCAACACTCCCTTGAAGGAGGGGAAGCTTGTACTCTCTAGCAGGCAGTGAGAGCAAATTCACCCAGCCCACCTTGAAGGGCTGCTGCACACTGGGCCCAAAGGCACCCCTGGACAGAGAGGAAGCATGCACTCTCTAGCGGAGAGATTCACCCCGCCTACCTTGAAGAGTTGCTGCACACTCTATGCCTCTGGACAGAGAGGAAATGCATACTCTGTCATGGGCAGGGTGGGCAGATTCACCTCATCCACATCAAAAGGGCTGCTGCACACTTGGACCCAATGTGCCTCTGGACAGAGAGAAAGTGTACACTCTCTTGGGCAGTGCAGGCAGATTCGCCCTGCCCACCTTGAAAAGTTGCTGCACTCTCATCCCCAAGGTACCCCAGGAAGGAGAGGAACCAAGAGCCTTTGATCACTATCTCTGAAGACAGTGCAGGCAGAGTCACCTTGCCCACCCAGGAGGCTGCTCAGCAAAGGGGATGGCAGTTGATCAGAGAGCTCAGATCTCAGGGGCTTGGAGCTGTTCAACAGTTTCATCACAGGCAGGCTGGCAACCTCAGCCTGAACCACACCCCTACAGGAGCTAAGTTAGCTGAGAATTAAAGGCACAGAATAACCTTAGGGCAGCAGGGAACAGCTGGATAAAGACTGCTACCTGCTGGGTATTTAGGAAAGCCTAGTTTGGGGGAGACATCAAAGAGAAGATTGGAGGCCTTTAGGTTCTCTTCTCCAGAGCACAATGGAATCAATCTACACTGCATTCACAGGTCCCCTAAGCCTGTTTTGACTGGGAAATCAGAGCTGAGAATGTTGTCTCCAGGGGGACACTTCTACCAAAATTAGCTTCCAGGAAATAGCAGCAATATAAGATAAAAGGAGTATTAGAAAAATATACAGAGGCAAAAAAATAAAAAAAAAACATAATAGACTTGCACTAACAGAGGAAGATTTAGCAAAAAGCCAACCAATAACAAAGCCATAGCCTAAAGAAAGAAACTGAACACAGAATAAACACATGAAAAAATCAGATGCCAGGATACCAGCAAAAAATTACAAGCCATACTAAGGAACAGGAAGATATGGCCCAGCCGAAGGAACAAATTAAACCCTCAGATGAAACACAAGATTATTGACTCCTAATTACAGATATCCAAACAAATTTCCTTAATAAATTCAATGAAATGGCTAAAGAGATTACGGATATTAAGACACTTGTTGGGAAGCAGATGTGGCTCAAGCAGCTGGGTGCCCGCCTACCACATGGGAGGTCCTGGGTTAAATTCCCGGTGCCTCCTAAAGAAGACGAGAAAGACAGCGAGCTGACGTGACAGGCTGGTGTGGCGAGCTGATGCAATGAGGAAACACAACAAGATACAACAAGCAGGAAGCAGAGGTGGCTCGCGTGATTGGGTGCCTCCCTCCCACATCAGAGGTCCTGGGTTCAGTTCCCGGTACCTCCTAAAAGGAGGAGCAGACACAGAGAGCACACAACGAACAGACACAGAGAGCAGACAGTGAGTGCAAACAACAAGGGGCAAGGGAGAAATAAATTTTAAAAAAAGAAGACACTGGTTAAACGCAAAGAAGAATTTGAAAGTTTGCAGAGAAAAGTAACAGATCTTATGGGAATGAAAGACACAATGGAAGAGATTAAAAATACACTGGCAATACAACAAAATAACGACAAAAAAAATTTTTTTTTAAAGAAAAATACATAGGAGGCATATAATAGCAGATTTGAACTGGTTGAGGACTGAATAAGTGAGGTAGAGGACCGAGCACTTGACTCTGAAAAGACAGGAGAACAGAAAGAGAAAAGAATGGAAAAAATGGAACAGGATCTCAGGGAACTGAATGACAATGTGAAATGCACAATGCATTATACGTATCCCAGAAGGGGAAGGGAATGGAAAAGAGGAAGAAAAAAATTTGAGGAAATAATGACCGAAAATTTCCTAACCCTTATGAAAGACATAAATATCAATATCCAACAAGGACAACACACCTCAAACAGAATAAATTTGAATAGACATACTCCAAGACACCTACTATTCAGAATGTCAAATGCCAGAGATAAAAAGAGAATTCTAAAAGCAGAAAAAAGAAAAACAATTCATCACATACAAGTGACGCTCAATAAGACTAATTACCAATTTCTCATCAGAAATCATGGAGGCGAGAAGGCAGTGGTATGATATATTAAAGGTTCTAAAAGAGAAAAAACTGCCAGCCAAGCATTCTTTATCTAGCAAAACTGTCCTTCAACACTGAGGGTGAGGGGAGTGGATGTAGCTCAAGTGATTGAGTGCCTGCTTCCCATGCATGAGGTCCTGGGTTCAAGCCCCAGTACCTCCTAAACAGAGCAAAACAAACAAACAAACAAACAAAAAAACCAATTCTCAATGGGGAGCAGATGTAGCTCAGTGGTTGAGTGACTGTACCCCATGTATGAGATCCCGGGTTCAATTCCGGTATTTCAAAAAAACACGAAACAACAACAACAACAACAACAACAACAACAAAAAACCTGAGGGTGGATTTAAAGTCTTCACAGATAAACAAAAACTAAAAAAGTATGTCACAAAGAGACTGGATTTACAAAAGATACTAAAGGGAGTACTGCAACCTGAAAAGAAGACAGGAGGAGAGGGGCCTGGAGAAGAGCGTAGAAATGAAGATTATTAGTAAGGGTAACAAAAAGAGTAAAGAGACAGATAAAGTAAGATAGGTTAACAGAAAGTCTAAAGATATAATGGAGGGGAGCGGGGCATATGGGAATCCCCTATATATGCTCTGTAACATTTATGTAATCAAAGTATCTTTAAAAAAAAAAAAGCGAAAAAAAAAAAGATACAACGGACAAAGTATGTAATGCCTTTACAGTAATAATGTTAAATGTTAATGTATTAAACTGCCCAATCAAAAGACAAAGACTGGCAGAATGGATTTAAAAAATATCAGGGGAGCAGATGTGGCTCAAGCAGTTGAGCACCTGCTTCCCACATGGGAGGTCCTGGGTTTGGTTCCCAGTGCCTCCTTAAAAACAAACAAGCAAGCAAGCAAGCAAACAAACAAAAAACAATTCAGGGGAGCCAATGTGGCTCAGTGGTTGAGCACCGGCTTCCCACATGCGAGGTCCCGGGTTCAATCCCCGACCCTGGTATCAGACATCAATACACTGTCTACAAGAGTGTATACACAAGGACATAAAGGGACTGAAAGTAAAAGTCTGGAAAAAGATATTCCATGCAAACAGTAATCAAAAAAAGAGCTGGAGCAGTGATACTAATATTGGACAAAATACAAAACTGCTATAAGAGATTAAAGAAAGACTTTATATATTCATAAAAGGAGCAATTTACAAAGAAGAAGTAATAAAAAAATATTTATGCACCTCCTAACCAGGATGCCCCAAAATACATGAGGGACACACTTGCAAGTCTAGAGAGAGAGAGAGATATCTCTACAATAATAGTTGGAGACTTCAATACAACACTCTCATCTTTGGATAGAATTAGACAAAGGATCAATAAGGAAACAGAGAACTTGAATAATATGATAAATGAACTAGACCTCACAGACATATACAGAACATTGCACCCCAAAACAGCAGAATATACATTCCTCTCAATTGTTCATGGATCTTTCTCCAGGATAGACCATATGTTGGGTCAGAAAACAAGTCTCAATAAATTTTAAAAGATTGAAATTATACAAAGCACTATCTCTGAGCATAATGGAATGAAGCTGGAAATCAACAACAGGAGGAGAAAGGGAAAATTCACAAATATACGGAGGTTAAACAACACACTCAAACAACCAGTGGGTCAAAGAAGACATTGCAAGAGAAATCAGTAAATATCTTAAGACAAAAGAAAACAAGAATACAACATATCAAAACCTATGGTACACTGCAAAGGCAGTGCTAGAAGGGAAATTTATAGCCCAACACTTACATTAAAAAAAGAAGAGCTAAAATCAAAGACCTAATTGAACAACTGTAGGAACTAGAAAAAGAACAGCAAACCAATCCCAAAGTAAACGGAAGGAAAGAAATAACAAAGATTAGAGCAGAAATAAATGAAATTGAGAACAACAACAACAACAAAAAATAATAGAATCAACAAAACCAATAGTTGGTTCTTTGAAAAGACAAACAAAATCAACAAACCCTTAGCTAGACTGACGAAGAAAAAAAAAAAGAAGATACAAATAAATAAAATCAGAAATGAGAGGAGGGACATTACTACTTAACCCACAGAAATAAAAGAGATCATAAGAGGATACTATGAACAACAGTATACCAACAAACAAGGCAATGTAGATGAAATGGACAAAATCCTAAAAACACACCTACAACCTATACTAACCCTAGAAGAAATAGAAGACCTCAACAAACCAATCGCAAGTAAGGAGATTGAAATAGTAATTTAAAACCTCCTAAAGTGAAAAGCCCAGAACCAGATGGTCTCATAGGTGAATTCTACCTATCATTCAAAGAATTAATACCAATCTTACTCAAACACTTCCAAAATTAGAACAGGAAAGAACACTACCAAACTTAATCTATGAAAACAACATCACCCTAATACTAAAGCCAGATAAAGATAAGAAGAAAAAAAGAAAATTTTAGACCAATTTCTCTAATGAATATAAATGCAAAAATCCTCAACAAAATACTTGCTAAGTGAATACAACAGCACATTAAAAGTATTATATATCATGATCAAGAGGGTTTTATCCCAGGTATGCAAGGGTAGTTCAACACAAGAAAATCAATCAATATAATACCATCACCTTAATAAATCAAAGAAGAAAAATCACATGATCATCTTGATCGATGCAGAAAAGGCATTTGACAAAATCCAACATCCTTTCTTGATGAAAAATTTCCTAAAGATAGGAATAGAAGGAAACTTTCTCTACATGGTAAAACGCATATATAAAAAACCCACCACTAACATTGTATGTAATGGAGAAAGACTGAACACTTTTCACTGATATTGGGAAGACAAGGATGCCCACTATCACCACTGTTATTCAATATTGTGCTAGAAGTTCTAGCTAGAGTAATTAGGCAAGAAAGAGAAATAAAAGGCACCCAAATAGGAAAGGAAGAAGTAAAACTTTCACTATTTGCTGATAACATGATCCTATTATCTAGAAAATCCCCAAAACCCACAACAAACCTACCAGAACCAACAGATGAGTTCAGCAAAGTGGTAGGATACAGGATACAAGAGTAATACACAAAAATCAGCAGCGTTTCTATACACTACTAATGAGCAATCTGAGGAGGAAGTCAGGGGAAAAAAGTTTCCATTTACAGTAGAGACTAAAAGAATCAAATGTTTAGGAATAAACTTAACCAAGGACATAAAGGACCTGTATTCAGAAAACTACAAAACACTGCTAAAAGAAACCAAAGAAGACCTAAAGAATATCATTAAGATGTCTACCCAAATTTATCTGTAGATTCAATGCAATCCCAATAAAATTTCCAACAGCCTTTTTTTACAGAATTGGAAAGGTCAATTATCAAATTTATTTGGAAGGATAATAAGTCCCAAAGAACAAAAAAATACCTTTAAAAAGAAGAACTAAGTTGGAGGACTCTCACTTCCTGACCTTAAAGTGTATTTCTTAGCTACAGTGGTAAAAAACAAAAAAATAAAACAAAACAAAAAACAGCATGGTACTGGCATAAAGATAGATATGGTGACCAATAGAACAGAATTGAGTGTTCAGAAATAGATCCTCAAATTTACAACAAAGTGATTTTTGATAAGGCTGTCAAGCCCACACAGCTGGGCCAGAGCAGTCTATTCAAGAAATGGTGTGCAGAGAACTGGATATCCATATCCAAAAAAAGGAAGAAGGACCCCTGTATCACACTTTATACAAATATTAACTCAAAATGGATCAGAGATCGAAATATAAAAGCTACAACCATAAAACCCCTAGAAGAAAATGTAGGGAAACATCTTCAAGATCTTGTGGTAGGCAGTGGTTTCTTAAACCTTAAACCCAAAGCATAAGCAATGAAAGAAAAAATAGAAAAATGGGACCTCCTCAAACTTAACCACTTTTGTGCTTCAAAGGACTTGGTCAAAAAGGGAAAAGGCAGCCTACTCAATGGGAAAAAATATTTGGAAACCACATATCCAATAAGTGTTTCACTAATATGAACTAGAACGATGAGTAAACTCACAGAGGTAAATTCTAGAGAATAGGTTACTAGGAAATTGAATGTGCGTTGAAAATGGAAGCTGGTGATTAATGTATGTAGAATTTTTAATAAGATTTATTGTAAATGTGGGGAAATGAAGAAAATTGATGGCAATATATTATAGTGAGTATAGTTAACACTGCTGATTTATAAGTGTGATTGTGGCTGAAAGGGGTAGTGTGTGGATGTAATATTTCAATTGAAAGGAAGCTAGAGAATAATGTATGGACTGTATAACAGTGATTTTGGTCGTGGATGAAGATTGTGGTTAACAGTATAAGAATGTTCTTCCTCTACAAGGTGTTAAGTATATCATGATACATGGGGAAATTACAGCTAATGTAACTTATGGATTACACTTAACAGAATATTGCAATATTTTTGCAGCAATGGCAAAGAAGATATCAATTCTAAGGGACATCAATAGGGGTGTATAAGGGGGTATGGGATTTTTCCTTTTGGAGTAATGAAAATGTTCTAAAATTGACTGAGGTGATGACAGCACAACTCTGTGATAAATATGAGAGCCACTGAGTATACACTTTGAATGGACTGTACAAAGCATGGGACTGTATAACACAATAAATCTTGTGGTGGAAGATGAACTGTGGGTAACAGAACAAATATAAGAACATACTCTCATGAACTATAACAAGCATATAATACTAATACAGCAGGGTGTCATTAACTGGGAGGGTTGGGGGAAAAATACACCAAATGTAAGATATTGGCTATAGTTAGTAGTACTATTTTGATGATGTTCTTTCATAGTTTGTAACAGCTGTTTCATAACAACGCAAGGTGGTGGTGGTGGGGTAATGTATGTGAGCCCTGTATGACGATATGCATGTTTGTTTTGTGAGTTCACAACTTATACTATACACTTATTGTCTGTGGATGTTCATGTATGAATGATAATCTTCAATTTTAAAAAAGTTAAAATAAAGAATCATCATTGTAAAACTGAAACAAATGTTTAGGCCTGTGACTCTGAAATCCCAGTAGTTCCCAAGAAGGACGTTACCCTCTTTATAACCATCCCTCTTAAAAAGCATGTGGAAGACAGGTGTGAAAGAACCACTCCCACTGCTCCTTCCAACACTATTTACTAATCATAGGCATGGAAAGGCCCCACTGAGTAAGGAACACAATACAGTTCCAACGAATTGGTGGGATTTATTGTTAGCACATCAAGTTAACCTTTACCTCAACCTAAAATACATACTATTCCATAGTGGTTAAGAAGATTTTGGAATCAGGCTGGTAGAGTTCAAGTTTTGATTCTACTACTTATGGGGTAATTGACCTTGGACAAGTTTCCTTCTTTATGAAACGGGGCTAACAGGACTTACTTAGCAGTGTCTTAGAGAGGATTAATTGAGATAATACACTGAAAGCACTAACACAGTGCCTGGAGCATAGTAGATACTTCACTAGTTACTAGTAGCATCATTTTATTATTTTCCAGGCAGAAGTCTTTCCTTTCTGTTAGTAAACTTGCTGAATTCTATAGCATCTTTAAATGAAAAGAAAAAGGCTACTCTGAACTGTTCTAATTCCTTGATCATTTTTAATTAGAAGCTAAAAAGGCCATAAAGTATCTTCCATCTATAATTAGAAAAACGCGAACTGAAAACTTCATTATCTAATCTTAGACTTTCCATGTGTAAAAATCATTTTGTGAAAGATTGGGATAAGATTTAAAGTCTGATTATAATATAAGCATTGTGATACACAGTCTCACTGGGGTTTCTGAAGCATAAAAGTACTAGAATATATTTTAGTACACAAGTTTGAAATGTTGTGTTAAATATTTCAGAATTTATCTTTACAATTATAAAATTGCAATATCTTTTAAAATCAATTTTATTGAAACATATTCATAAACCATACAATTCATCTAAAGTATACAATCAATGGTATTTGGTATAATCACAAAGTTGTGCATTCATCATTTCAATCAATTTTTGATTATTTCCATTACTCCAAAAAAAAAGAGAAAACAAAAACAAAAAACAAACAACACAAAAAACCCTACGCCTTAGTAGTCACCTCTCAATCTCTATCCTTCCCCTGCCATGCATAACTGCTAATCTATTTCCGCCTCTATAATTTGTATTTACATTTTGCATAAATGGAGTCAAATAATATGTAGTACTTTTTGTCTAGTTTCTTTCACTTAGTATGCTTCCTTTTTTTTTAACCATTGATAGCATATTATTACTATATTACTACATGTAATATCTTTTTGAAAGGGAGCATTTCATATACAAATTTTAAATATCTAGAATAAAACTTTTTTTTTTCCTTTGAGAGCTCTCTCAAAATGAATTTTTTTGGCCATGATAAGAGTCAGGAGGCTTGTATTCTAGACTCAGCTCTGTCACTAACCAGCTTTGTAACCTTGGACATGCTACCTCAGCTCTTGAGAATGGTCTAGGATTTCCTCATTTTAAAAATTAAGTGCTTAAACAAAATGATCCTTAAAGTATATTCTACCTTAAAAATATTTTAACCAAATTTCTCACTAGGTAATTTGAACTAGGTTATTTTTATCACATAATTTTCAAGTATGAGCAAACACTAACAGACACACATTTCAGAAATGTGCCATTTCATCTTTCCCAATACTTTAAACTTTTAAGGAACACATCTGCCATAATTTCAACAAGATAAACTTATTTAAAAATATACAAGCAAACACCTAGAGCACTACTTTTTAAGAAGTCCATATGCAATCAATAAATTATTTAAATGACCACTTTCTAGTCATATTCATAACCTATACTCACCGGAACAGCTGCCATAAGTGTAGGCTTCAGCACAGTACAATCTCCTTTGCTTCCTTTTTTAATTTTGCTGGACTACGGTAAAGAAAATGTAAATATGATCACAGAAACCAACTTCAGCAAAAAAAAGTTATCATTCAAATATTAACAATAGCATATCCAGAATTGTATTCTAATGTGGCCTTTTCCAAAAAAGGCAGAAATAACACATGGAATTTGATGTTCTGCTGCCCTGTGAGTTATCCTGTTGCAAATATCATAACCTACAAGTGTGTTATCCTGGAATTTATTTCTTCTAACAACTTTTAGCCATCCGTAGAGGAGAAACTGATCCAGAATCGATAGGAGAAATGAATACTCTGGCAAATCAAACATTATTGTCAATAAAGTATCAAATATAGCACAGACTGCCCATTTTAATAAAATAAAAAAGATCTCAAGTAAGGCAGACCAAACACTAAAACAAAAATGAATATAATTTGAATTTTCTTTGATTAGTCAAAAGGCAAAGCCAGGGGGACGGATGTGGCTCAAATGGTTGGGCATCCGTCTCCCATATGGAGGGACCCGGGTTGGATACCCGGGACCTCCCGGTAAAAAAAAAAAAAAGGCAAAGCCACATCTCAAAGTCACCATTATGAATATCAATTAACATCATGCAGAAATACTAGTGACTATGTCATGCACACAAATGTATATTTGTATTGTTTTCTTGTTTATATACCTAAATACTAGTTGGGGTTTCAAATGTCAGAGATCAGTAGGTACAAAAGTCGATAAATAGCCATCCACTGAAAAAAGTAGATAAAAATAAGAATCTGCTGTAATCCACTTCATTAGTCTTTAAGTTCAGATGTATCACATTTCAAGCAATGTTCCTCAGGTGTTAGCTATGGCTAACAGAAAAGAAGAAACCAGCTGTTGAGAAGCAGTGTGATCCACCAGAACCACCAGCTTTGCCATATAGGAGATTCTGCTGGTAGAACTAAATTGCTTTTATCCTACTTTTCTTCATAAGGATAGAGGAGAGAAAATAACTACTTGTATTTTCTGGATGTACAAGGGTGTACACATTTGCAAGTGTAAATCTACACAGGCATGCACACACCACTCATGGGAGGGCTGCTCTGTAGCAAGAAAGATCTACTTCAAGCCAGAGCTGCCCTCCAAGTCCTGCTGACCAGTGTTTGCTATCCAGAGCAGTTCCAGGGTAGTAGTAGCCACAAGAAGCTCTTCCTTCTTTCTTTGTTACTCTTAGCAATATCATCAGTTCTTTTTGTCTTATGACCACAGTAACCCTAGTTATGACAAGACAGCTATCACTGGCTGACTTTAAATGTAATGGTTCTGGTTTCCCAAGTCTTTCTGATATCCTCTGTGAGGGAGACTCCTGGGTTTTAGATTCCAAATAAGACTGAGATTCTTTATAAGATTAATGAAAAATATAGGTATAAATGCCCCTGACTTTTTAGTAATAGGCTTCTAATGTAATACTTAGCCTAGGAAACAGCAAGCTTTAAGTCAGACCAGCAGCAGATTCCAACTGCCCCTCATTCCCCAAACGGAGGCTACTGTTTACAGAAAGGCAGTGAAAAAGGAGGATTGGTAGTTACTGGATGCTGAACTTCCCCAAAGGGAAAAAAGCATACTCCGAGCTTATTAAAGTGTTATTCACATTTGATAACATCTCTGAACATAAGAGAAATCCACTAGAATCTTATCAAAACATAATCATAACAGATTTTCTTTTAAAAAAAAATTGAAATTTGAGTCCTAGTCTTATTCCTAGGTCCATTTTAACATTGTGAAATCATTTCTTATTGGTTTACTTGACAGTTTACTACTTCTCTCCAGTACTATTCTAGAAGATTTTAAATTTGAACTTTTAGTTAGTGATATAGTTAAATTCAGCAGCATCCCATCTTACTAGGAGGTTGTGTTCCTTAAAGTAGCCAGTTGTTTGAAACAGAACCTTTTCTCATAGAAAAGCCACTTTAAAAGGGGGTAGTAATGACTAGGAGGGGACACAGGGGACCCTTCTGGGGTGCTGAAAATGTCCTTTTTCTTGATCTAGATCACAGAAATATATGATCACAGAAGTACATGTATATAAGTATGTATGTATGTATTAAATGTATCAAGTGATAGACTTAAAATTGGTGCACTTTAAGTTATACATTAAAAAACCCAAAGGTGGTTGGAATCTCAAATAAATCTACAAAATTCCATTTAACTTTTTTTTGTCCTAAAACTATCATCTCCCTAAAGTGGTGTTTCTACAAAAATAAAAATAAAAAGTTTTACAATCTCTAACTGAGAACATCCAGGACACGTCTTGCCAAATGCGTGCTCCATTGAGACCTCCATACAAAAGGCAGCTTTGCCTTGCGTTCTGAAAAATAACATTGGTGCACCAGTATGGGAGTGGCAGAAGCCACATCCATAGTCAAGTCATTCCTACCTGTACTCAGTTTAGCTTTCAGCATCCTAAACCCCACAGCTCCTAAATAGCTCCCCCCTCCCCTTATGCCTCGTTCAGGCTTTTCTATAGCAACTATTTCAAAGGGGAATTATATTATAATTGTGTAAAATGGGTAGTCGAGGTGATTTCAAATGGGCTTAAAAAACATGAGCTAGCCCGACCCATTGTTGGCTTCCTGCTATGAACAACAGAGAGAAGGAAGAAACCTGAATCAATGTAGTAACCAGAGGAATGCCTTTGGAGACTCTGTAACAATGTCCAATAGAAGTTTCTATGATGATGAAAATGTTCTATATCCGTTCTAATATGGTTGCCACCAGGCACACATGGCTATTGAGAATTTGAAATGTAATTAGTATGACTTAGAACCGAATTTTTTATTTTATTTCATTTTAATTAATTTATATTTAAAGATGTGGCTAGTAGCTTCTGTATTGGTTAGCACAGCTCTAGAAAAAACTCCGAGGAAAAGTGGGACAAAACCTTACCTCCACATCCCCTCTAAAAATCCCCATCAATGTTCATGAGCAAATAGGTCAAAGAGGCTCAATGTATTTACTATCTTAACTATCTAGAGAAAAAATTCTAATAAAGACAGACAAGATGATAATAATTATTAGTTTCAGAATAAGTTTTAAATATATAAATAAAGCAATCCTAACAAATCCACTAGTCTATTTCCAACAGCTACACATCACTCATGGAAGTTATATTTGAAGTCAATGAGAAAGTTTTAGGTTAATTAAAATATCTAATGTGTTTTTAATAATACATTCTGGGGAGGCAGCTGTGGCTCAGTCAGTGGGGCTCCCGTTTACCATGTGGGAGGCCCCGGATTCGGTTCCTGGGGCCTCCTGGTGGGGGCGGGCCCGCCCGCATGGTGTGGTTGGCTGACCCGGCGAGCGCAGGCAGCAAGGGGGGGATAAATGAATAAATAAATAAAATCTTAAAAAAAAATAAAAATAAAAAAATAATAATAATAATACATTCTCAACCAAACAAATTAACTTAATATAATCATGCCAATATACTGAAAAGTTTTGTCACCTGGTCAGAGAGTGTAAGTGGAGAAGAATATCCAATCCTACAGCCATAGGTAAAGCAGGATATTTCTGCTGTCAATTCTAGTACATGAGCCAAAGGCAAGTAGCCAATATATGTGTCCTTTTGTCTAAAACAAAATAAGAGAAACATTTTAATTATTCTTAAAAAAAAAAAAAAAAAAGATAGTTTAAATTAGAAATGCCAATAACATTTTCACTTTAATATAGATTGAAATTTAGAGAATGCCAACCCTGAGCTCTGACTGTGGAGTTCTTAGAAAGTTGAATAATTCTTTCTTACCCCAATCCAGGTATTCTTTCACATTGGCCTGCCATTCCAGCTATCAAATTGCTATGATGCATCATCACTCCCTTAGGTCGGCCAGTAGATCCACTGGTATACATTACTATAGCCACGTCTGAAGGGGTAGGTCTATTTGGAGGAATGCTTGCTAAATGAATGAAAAAGTACCACATTTTCTTCAGATTAAAAGTTAAATTACCAAACAAAGCTATTTAGATTTTGACATAATATAGACCATTTAAAGCAAATACTTTCTACTGATAATCAAAACAAAAACAGTTATCAAATTCTGGTTAACTGCAATGACGATTTCAAATTCAATTTGGCCCATTTTCTGGATGCTTAGCCCACTCCCTGTCTGCCCATGCCTCTCCACAGTATTGTATATAGAGCAGTGTTGGGGAAAGATCTCTGGGACTTTGGAGAATTAGATGGGTTATGTATTGTATGTAAACTCTTCAGGTCTCAGTTTCCTCATCTCTAAAATGAGAACTAGATTGTGGTTTTTAACAAATGTTGGGCATCAGAATCACCTGCAGAGCTTAAACAAAATACTATTTCTGGACTCCACTTCTGAAGATTCTGATTCAGAATGTCTGGAATGGATCACAGGATCCACAGGTGACTTTCATGTACACCCGATTGAAAATCACCTGACTAGATCTTTAAGATGATTTCAAATCTAAAATTCTAAGATGCTAAGTTTTAAACAGCACTCCAGAGCTTCCACTTTCAAAATAGTGTATTGTGCTAATCTAGGAATCTCCTTTCCTTTCCAGAATACACCAAAATGGACAGGAATTCACAGATATACTATCAGAATTAAATAAGAGCTTAGCAAGATAGTTAAAGTCAGTTTACAAAAATAAATTACATATTTATATACCAAACAGTTAAAACAAAAATTTTAAAGAGCACTATTTACCACTGAGATAACCAAAGAAACAAAAAGATAAAGAGTACATTTCAGATAAAGGTATACTTACATTGGCTATTTCTAATGATACTTAAAGCTATCCACTGTCATAGTTTATAAATAAGCAAATAGGGATTGTATCCCTTCTCTGAGAATTAATCAAAGCAGCAGCAGTAGATATGTTAAGCTCACAATGTTTACAGTTGGCTTTTGCCCATTTTTTGATAAATATGCAAAAAGTGTCATCATAACAATTTTCTTCTCAAATGAAGTACCACAAAAATATATGCAAGTTGAGTTATGTACCCCAATTTAGACATGTTCTTAATCTTAATCCATGTCCCTGTGGATGTGAACACATTGTAAACTGGACATTTTGAAGATGTTATTTTTAGTTAAGGTATGGCAAACTGAGCCAGGGTGGGTCTTAATCTGGATAACAGAAGGCCTTATAAAGAGAAGGCCACAGGGAGAAAGTCAGTGGGGACCCAGAAGAGAAAGGAGAGGACATCATCATGTGATGGGAAAGCCAAGAAACCCTAAGGCTTGCCTGCACATGGCAATAGAACACTTCAGTCTCCAGGGAGAAAGCAAGTCAACACTGCTCACTGTCAACACTGTCAATTGGAGTATTATTTCCCCAACCCTCTGACTTGACCATCAACTGACATACATTTTTGCTGCAAGGTGCATTTACTTGTTTCAAATGTAATACCAACTACCAAATCAGTCGTAGAATAAATCCAAGCATGAATCTTCTAGGCTTTAAGCATTTTTAAAAAAAAGTTTACTGAATAAAAGGCCTAAGATCTTTTCCTTACATGAGGCCCAAAATGGATGGTTATAGTAGGCTATTTTTTAAAAAAGAAAAGTTTGGGAGCAATTTCCATAAAGTCTGAACCACTGAGAACATCTCAACTATTTAGTAGATTTTTAAACAGCAGTTATCTTTTTGTGGAGAAAGGGGGCTAAAAACCATCATATATTATCATGATTGTTTTTAAACATTTAAAAATTTATTTTTAAATCAAAGAACTTTAGAGTTTTCACTTATTCTAACGTACTGAAATAAAACCTTGAATAGATTAACAAACTTGTTTTAACTGCTTTACTTACAGTGTTCTGGCTTGGATCCCAACTCTTCTACTGATGGCATGCTGTGAATCTCAAATCCTTCAGGGTATTCTACTTTATTGATAGTCTTATTGTCCACGTAAATGATATGTTTAACACAATTGACTTCTAACAATGCTGTCTGTTGAGCAGAAAGAAAACCCAGCTATTAAATTTGGGTCTATAATAAAAACTGAATTACAGTAATCTGATTATTGAACATTTTCCTGTCTTGCCAGATATCAATACCATGAGAAGTAGATTTCATATTCACCTTAAGTTTACTTTCCAGCAGTTCAACACTAGTAATCAGATAGGAAGCCTCAGATTCATTTAGTCCATGAATTACTGCTTCTTTGCCAAGTGTGGCATATAAAGTCACAACTACATAATAAAAAATAAACACAAAAAGTAAATGGTAAACATTAAGAATGACATATTAGCCCCAGGATGTGTAAGTCCATTGAGGGTGGTGGGCCACACTTGTGGGAGATGTTTGTGTGGGATGTGGTGGGAGGTGTGGGAGGTGGGCAACATGGGAATCCCAGGGGGTTCTGTGTAATATTTTCGGTAATCTAAGCACCTCTTAAAATATATTTATATATATATAAATAACATTTTTGTAAGTAAATGCACATATATGCATATATATTTATATATCATTTTACAAATAGTGGTATGTATTGTGAAAGTTTGATTTTTATCCACAATAAAAAATAAATAAATTAAAAAAAAAAAAAAGAATGACATATTAAGTCAGCCTTTAATGATAGGTATACTCACAGACCCAAAGACATTTTATAATTTATTTGATTTCCTAGTCTCTGCTATTACCCTTCAACCTTGCCTCAAATTTTCCTTACAAATTCTCAGGACTCTAACTTCCTATAAACCTGGAGACACCTAGAATTACTGGAAGTAAAAAATCAGCCAATTAAGATTAAGGCCAACAGGTTCTAGCTGAACTCTTAATTCGGGTCAGAGGTAGCCCAGCTAGGGCTCCCTTGTGGTATCCACTTTCATGGGTCATAACCCCAAAGAATGGGTAACTCCTTGAAAATCCTCACATTTTGAGGATCTTAAGTCAGAAGATCAACCATGAATCATGGTCTCACTCCTTCCAAAAAGCTTTTCAGTGGATCCAATGTCCAATCTGATTGGTCACCTCCATGTCTTCACTGGAAAGGCTTATGATATTTACTCTCTAGGAGCCACCAGGCAAAGATAACATAAATTGAAACCAAGAATTATTAAGAAATGTTCTAAATTTAGACTGGTATATTCAGCTCTAGGCTGTAACCAGAAACAACAATATTGTTAAGAATGGTCATTTTCCACAAGCAGTTTAGTGTTGAACTTTACTGATGGGTACACAGAGGAGCATTTTCATATTACCCATTTTATCTTCATTTGAAATGCAAACTCTTGATTCCTATACTACACCTTTCATGTTATATCTCATTTAACAAATAACTGAGTGTTTAGCATATAACAGGCAGTGTTCTAGACTCAATTTTTTAAAATCATTTCTATAATAACTGCAAAATATATGCTTAAGTATTAGAAATACACCACATTTTACATTTCTCAAGCATATCTTGTCAGTTCAAGCTGTCACATGCTTATTTCACATGTAAAATAGAATAAGTCAAGTAAGAGAATCAATGAACTAGAATTTTCCTAAGCAGTATTTTTAAAAATGTTTTCATTATTTTGGGTATTACCTCCCCCAAATCCCCCAAATCCCAAATCTTTCAGGCATAATTCAATTCCAATTAAAAAATAAAATTCTAAGCTATATCCATTAATCCGCCTATTCCCATACTAATATTACTAGCACTTCAAAGTTGCTACATTTACTAGGATTAATTGGATAGCATTTAACCACATTATATATTATCTTATGGACATAATTTATACAGAAAAATGGCTGAAGATTACCTACTTTGAAAGCAAGAGCATCTCAGGACAATTTTCACGTGTAAGAAAAAGCCCTTCCCCACCCCTTCCAGAAATACAACACACTTACGAGGAAAGTTGTACTTAAAGCAGGTCTGTGCCGCAATCATCCATTCAGCCCTGGTCTCACAGAAAATGGCAATAGTATTCTTTGGTTTTAGTCCCAATGCAGTCAGTCCACTACCAAAGTTATTCACTCGGCAGTTCACTTCGAGATAGTTAATCCATTTATAATTCCCAAGAATTAACTGTTAAAGTGAGACATTCTCCAATATTAGCACATTTATTCAAGCAAACAACTAAACTACTACTTGAAATGTAGGACTCTAAAAACAAGGATATCCTTAAGTGAATATACAAACGCTATGAGTACCTGGAAAGTTAGTTACACATGCTAGAATAGAATGCCCACTATTTGAAATGCATTCCACTTATGATAATACAAAAGGTACCTTCCTCTTTAAAAAGAAATAAAAAGCACAAAAATGCTTTACCTTCTTAAAAACCTTTCCATTTGGCTGCATTTCATTTTCTTCACTTAGGATTTCCCTGGTCCCAAGGCTGTCCTTCTTCCCAAACTTGGATACAGCATGATCAAACAATTTATCCAAGGTGTCTGCTCCAGGGATGTCTATTACAGCTAGCGAGTCGAAGTGTGTGACAGAGCGATATGGACTTCCAGGTTTGTCTGAAGTGGGCTTAGCTTTTATTCTCTTTGCCATAGCGTTTTTCTTCTTGGCATTGGTAAGAAAATACCATGGAATAAATATAAGGGCACTGTATATTGTTATTAACAAGTGGACAGGCAGCAAAATAATGGTGAGCACATTTAGCTTAAGTTTCATAGTGGAAAGGCTTCTAAAAATGGTGTTTATTTCTTGTTATTCTGTGGCTTCTGAAAGCCTTATTTTGCTGAAGAAGGCAATAATGGAAGCAGCAGTAAGAGTAGCAGTATAGCCAAGGCAGTTCAAATTTAATATTATAGATAAAAGTTAGTAATCTTTGGAAGCCGGCAATAAAGTACACCTGTAGGTGAAGACAATGAACCAGGCCGAGAGCAGGAAAAAAACAAAAACAAAACAAGAGAGTGTTAACAAGTTGATAGCACCATTGATTTAAATACTCAGGTCTTTATTAGTTTATATAATTGATGTGACACAGAAAGCTGAAATAACTGGTCTGAAAGACTGGCATTTTCCATTGTTTAATCATCATTGACATAAATGCATTTTAGTGTACCAATTTCTGAATTTAACTTTTTTTCTAGACTATGAGGTGTATTGGTACTCTGCACATCATTCTGTAAGTCAATTGAATAACACAGCTTTAATGATATATGAATGAATGAATATGATGTTTAAGTTTGGCCAAATAATGATGGTTTTATCTTTAAAATGCTTATATAAACCAGACTGTTTTAAATAGGATTAGATTTTATATCCAAAAGGAGGAAAAACCCACCAATATGTTTGTTTTACAAAGATGAACCAGAAACAATATTCTGGTCTCTTCATTAAGATAAATTTCTGAAGTAATGCTATTCACTGTCTCCCACCTCAAAATTGGACCAATACAATCAATAAAATCATTTCCTACATGTCCACTTTGAGGCAATTAGCATACAAGATAGATCCAGTGTTTGTCAAACTTTTTTTTGTAGCTAAATTATTTCTTCAAATAAAAATTCATGCAGACTGCCAATATATAAAACTAAAAGTGGAATGGCTCTGGCTGAAGCAGGGATTGGGAGGTGTCCAGGATGCCATCCCAGACTTCCTTGAACCATACTCTGAAAGTGACCACTAAAGCATGCAGTACAAGCAATAAACGCTATAGGAGTTCAGAGAAAGTACAAACTGGCCAAGAGTAACTGAGGGAGACTTTGTGGAGACTCAACAGACTTTATATTGGGGAATCTGGAAATAAAGAAGGAAGAATAGAGGGCATTCTAGGCAGAGAAACTACATGAAGAAGGACCCGTAGACAGGAATTAAAGGACTTTGGAAAGTAGGGAATACCCATTCAATACCCAGACACTAGCTTGTCTGGGGCATAGAGTACATGTTGGCTAATTAGGCTATGGTAGCACAGAATCTGAAAAATCAAGCACAGTAATTAATTTTGAATTGATTAAGCAGAAAACTGGGGCCACTGAAGGTCAGTAAAACAATGCTAACTAGAAAAGAACTGTGGAATCAGCCCTGGGATAATATTTATTTCAAGGAATTTGCCTTCAGCTGAGAGAGCAGGGCTCTGGCAGTATTTTGGTGAGTGGCAGCATATTTCAACTACAAAAACTAAAATATTAGTTCACACTGAAGAGACAATCTTTCTGCAGCTCTTGTGTAAATAGACTGACAGACATAATTCAGTTGACTCCACAGTTGGGGATTGAATCATGTTCCCCACAAAAGACATGTTGAGGTCCCAACCCCTGGTTCTGTGGGTGTGAACCCATTTGTAAATAGGATCTTTGAAGATGTTATTACTGAAGGTGTGCCCAAATTGAATGAGGGTGGGTCTTAATCCAATAAGACTGAAGTCCTTTATAAGGAAAGGAAATTTGCCGTGGAAGGAGAGGCCACAGGGAGCAGCCAGAAGCTGGAAGTCAACAGAACCCAGAAGAGAAAGGAGAAGGCATCACCGTGTGCATTGCCATATGATGGAGAAGCCAAGGAATCCAGCCATCCAGAAGATACTAGCCATGGGAGGAACCAAGCCTTCAATCGCTGAAACTGAGCCAACAAACTCCTGCTGTTAAGCCACCCCATTGAATGGTATTTGTTTTAGCAGCTAGGAAACAATACATCCACCTTACCCACCACACTCTGACTAGTTGTTTGTTTTTTTGTTTTTACACCATTTGCTACAAAATGGTAGCTCAGTCCTGCATGTGCCACTGTTCCTGTCCTTTCCCTGAGTGTGGTGAAATGAGAAAGAAACCAGAGGTCAAAAGACACTGGTTTCAGTCCCCTTCTCTGTTTGCGCTGTGTGACCTTGAGCAAACCATCTATCTAACCTTGAGATCAGACTATATCAGTGGTCCATATTAACCTCTTGAGAATTCAATGAGAACTATGACCTCAATTACCCTCAGAAAAAATATGCAAAGTTGTATATACAATTTTAGGGCATTCATGAGGACCCTGAAGTCTATCCACAAATCCCAAAGGGTGACACCCACCTTGAGCTAAGAATTTCTGGCCTAGACGATTTTCAAGAGCAAATTCCAACTCTAAATTCTATTATTTACCCTACTTAGAAATTGTTTTCCAAATTTCTTTGGCAAGTCTGATCACTGTTTTCTTCAAGATAAGGTATGCCAAGTGCCTCAATATAGTGCCTGGTCCTCAATATGCAAAATCCCCTCTAACAATTCTCTCCTCCCATGGGACATTTCTTAACTACCCAAGCCCATAATAATCTTTGCTTTTTTCTAATTTCCTGTATCACTTAAAATATCTGCTACACATTCTGATACCATATTATATTAACATTATTTCCAAACCCCAGAGTGCATAAGTATAGATAGAGCACAGAATAGTAGTTCTAGTTCCCAACCCTATCAAACACAATACCTCTTTCATATAAGAAGTATTTTGTTATACTCCTTTATAAATCGTAAAGGAAAGTCATAGATGATAGCCTGCATACGTAATTTAAAAAATAATATAATGCCTTAATGGAAATAAGAGGAAATAAATTAGAAATAAAATACATATTTCAATGTGCAAATTCTCAGGGACAATACCAAAAGACCAAAAAAAAAAGCCTTCAGATTCATAAAATGCCCCTGGAGGTGAATACCACCCCATCTTCAATCGAGAAACTGTCAGATTTTGGGCAGAAGATAAAGAAAGAAGCAGGGTCTATAACCTGGTTGGATTTAAACTGTACTATATTTTTGTAGTTATTCATGTTAATATGCATTAATCTTTTATGCATATTTGCCTTAAGCCTTGGTGGAAGGGATATGCCTTCTACTCAATCCTCATAATGCTTTGTACACACACAAGTACATAATAGCAAGGCATGGTTTTGATTTTTAAAAAGTCTGACTTGATTTTTACCCTTCTACTTAGCATTACCAAATGTTTATCTTTTGAGGACACTGCAGAGGAAGGATCTCATCAGAGAAGGTAAAACTCCTAGAATCAAATATGTAGTTGTGATAAATTTCAAACACAAGCTAAATCCCTATAGTGTGAGAAGGGTAGAGGGTGAGGGGGTTAGACACTGTAAAGAAGCACGTGGAGGATGTCTGGGAGACACCAGTGGCAGGCACGTGTATACCTTACCCCCAACATATTCATACAACATCTTGCAGATAATTAATTAGTGGCAGAGTGCAAATTGTGACTGTGGCCCATCTCCAAGTCCAGTGATCTTTCAAGCATGCCAGCCAGTCTCTACCCAGTTTTGCCTATCATCTTAAAATCCTTCCTTGTCAAAGGTTTTTTGGGGTTACACTCAGTCTATTGGTAAATTTATTTCAAAAAAGATGTGAACACCTGCATTGTTTAAGGGTAAGGCATTCAGCACTTATAATACAAAGATGAGTAAAACTCTTCCTCAATCCTGTACATGCATGCATGCACACACGTGTTCATGTGTGGTACAGGGGCAGGGAGATCAGTTCACAAATAATTATAAGGCATAATATGACGAGTGCCGTAAGAGAAACAGGAATAAAATGCTAAGGGTATTCAAAAGAGGAGGAAAACACATCCAGTTTTGGGGGAAAATGAGATGAGGGAAGAAGTACAATGATCATGAAAGACTCACAAGAAATCACATTATTGGAGCTAGACATGAAGGGTGGGTATATTTTTAAAAGGAGCAGACATGTAAGATATGGACTATAGTTAGTAGTAATATTTCTAGAGGCTTTTGCATAGTTTGTAACAACAAACAACAATGCAAGGTGCTGGTGGAGGGGTTATGTACGGGACCCCTATATGATGTTATGCATGTTTATTTTGTAAGTTCACAACTTTTACTGTACACTTATTGTTTATGTATGTTCATGTATGAATGATATACTTCAATAAAAAAATATATATTTTTAAAAAGGAACAAAGATTAGGATGAGAAAGACAGTCCTTATCAGAGAGAACAAATGGAAAAACAATCGGCTAAGGGCAGAACAGTGCAGGATGCATTTGAAAAACAGCAAGTAGTTTAGCAAAATGTTTTAATGCTTTCTGTGTAAAGTGCTACTCCACTTTTATGATGGAAGTCAGTGGGAAAACTGAATTATTTCATAGTCAACCTTACCAGTATGTAGCCATACCATAAAAGACACATGTATTTGATAAACGGCAACCAAAAATTAAACAACCTACTAATGTATTGAAAGAAAATGAACTGTTCTATAAAGAAGAGAAAGTCTGGTGTTCTGGGGGAAAATGTGCTAAACTGACTTAGGAGATCTGAGTTCTAACTTCAAAGTTTCCTATTCAGGGTGACTTTGAAAAGTATAGGACCTTTCACTTAAAGATTCTATATTACAATGACTTCATCTGTAAAATGGAAATACGGTTGGTATTATTTACCTTGTAATATTATTGTGAAAATCTTTTGTCTTACCCAGCTTAAATTCCATGGGCAATCATTAAAACCAGTCCTTGGCATACACCCTCAACTCTTTGCCTCTCTCTCACTTTTTGGACTTGCATCATTAATTTTTCCTGCTCTACTGAATCATTCCCATCAGCATCAATAATAGGCCATATTTCTTTCATCTTAAAAGAACTTGATCCCACAGTTTCCTCAAACTGCAGCCCCATTTCTTCTACTTTCCTTTAAGATTCCTTGAAAGAGTTGTCTATGCTCTTGGTCTTCAATTTCTCTCTCTTCCTATTTTCTCTTGAACCCATGACACTCAGGTTTTTGCCACCCCCTCCACACCCATTCCACATAATTGCTCTGATAAGGTTACCAATTACTTCAGTGTTTGGATTTAAATCCAAAAGTCAATGAACTCTCAGTCCTCATCTTCCTCTACCTACCAGCAGCCTTTGATGACAATTGATCCCTCTTCTGCTTGAAACTTCTTCACTTGGCTTCCAGGATACCAGATTCTTCAGGTTTTCTTCCTACTTCTCTAGTCATTTCTTTTCAGTCACCCTTGCTGATTCTTCCCCATCTCCCTGGTCTCTAAATGCTATAGTATTCAAGTGCTCAGTCCTTGAAATCTCTTCCCTTCTTTATCAACACTCATTCCCATGGTGATCTCATTTAACCCTGTAGCTTTAAATATCACATATATAGTGATGACTACCAAATTTTTCTCTCTAGTCTGGAGATGGCCTTTAAACACCAGATTTGCACGCCCAACTGTTCCCTCAACAGATCCTCTTAGATGTCAGTTAAGAATCTCAAAATTATATGTTCAAAAATGGGTTATTGGAAACTTCTTTGAAAATTAAATGAAAAATTGGGAGACAATGGGGATTGAGAGGGGAAAGGTGTCACAGCACACCAGACATCCGATAACACAGTGATAAAAGGAAGGAAAGAAAAGAGAAAGGAAAAAAAATGAATATGTATATATATATATATTTTAAAGGCATTTCCTATGCTTTTTTGCTCATTTTTTGAATGTCCCAATCCGCTAATTATATTTTATTTTGTTTTGTTTTTTGTTTATTTGTTTTTTTTCCTTCTCTTTTCTTTTTTTTTTTTCCACCTGATTTTCCTTATGTTTCTCTCTTGCATGTAAGCTTATCATACTTGTTTCTTTTTCCTAGTAAGTGTATTTGATTAGTTTATGGACTACATGTTCATGGAGGATTTGGATCACAGAAGGGTTACAATGGGTACTGCAGGGGATTATTGGTAGGAGGGTGTCTGGGAGGGGGGTTTCATGGGAATTAGTTCATCCGAATATACATGAAAGATATACAAAATCGATCAAAAGATCAAAAGATGGGGCATGGTCACGATGGGTGGACAATCACACAATAAATGAGGGAATCTGAATTCCTAGCCTGGAGAGCTCTGCCACAGTCTCCAAGGGAGCAGCAATAGTCCTCTGAGTGCAGGGACAGTGTCTGTCAAAAGAGGATGACCCACTGATGTGTTCTTTTTATTGATGACTACCCTTGTGAGTCTTTGCTCTTGTAACTGAGACTTAGCCTGCAGTTGTGGGGTGCCTAAGGGTTGCCACCTGAGAGCCTCCTTGTTGCTCAAATTTGGCCTCTCTCTAAGCCAAAGTCAGCATAAGATTGCATTACCGTCCCCCCAATGTGGGACATGACTCCCGGGGATGAGCCTCCCTGGCAACGAGGGATTAATACCAAGGGCCAACTGGCAACACAACTGGAAAAAGACCTTGAATTAAAGGGGGAAAAGGTAAAGAAAAATGAGTTCAAGTGGCTAGGAGACTTCAAAGAGAGTCAGGAGGTCATCCCAGAGGTAACTCTTACGCACACCTCAGTAGGAGCTCATAGAACATCTAAGTGCCTATCACCCCACACAGAGGGGCTCCTGAGAGCTCTGGAGACTCCCAGGTCCTATATAAGTGGGGTTAGACCCAGAGACTGATGCCTTATCAGTGGGCTCTATTTTGGAATCTGTGCTCCTGAGAGTGACAGAATTGGACTCAAATAAGTCCTCCCTGCACATGGTTCATCAGTCCCTTCTATTCAAACCTATATGTGATGCTGAAGTTTTTAGGTATACTTCCAGAGACTGGAGCCTCTGCCCTACCTATGTGCCAGGTGTGAGTGGAATCTCGGTGGTGCTGCAACTCCTACCCTACAAGCTCAATGGACTCATCCAAGTCACTGGCGAGGAGACAATGATGGGCAATGGCCATCCCAGGGAATGGAGAGGGCCTGCATCTGAAGGCAGGATCATTCCACCCACCATATCCATGGGATATAAGCCCTCTCTCACTTGGAGGTGGAGTGGACATCACCATCCCAGTCCCCTCAGGATTAGGGGAAGAAATATGGACTAGAGTGGACTTGATGGTATTCTGTTGTTCACATATGGTGATTCTAGCAATGGAAGAAATTATAACAATGAGGTAGAGCCAGTGGCCACTTGACACTTTTGGGGCAGGGAGGGGACGAGCAGTTGAAATACAGGGGCTTCTTTGGGATTTGGAGGTTGTCCTGAGTACCGTTGTGGCAACGGATGTAGGCCATTTTAAAGCAGCACACACCACTCAGAACTGTGTGGGAGAGAGTGTGGTCTACGGTGTGAACTGTGGTCTATGGTTGGTGGCAAGGTCCCAGGATGTGTAAGTCCATTGAGGGTGGTGGGCCACACATGTGGGAGATGTTTGTGTGGGATGTGGTGGGAGGTGTGGGAGGTGGGCAACATGGGAATCCCAGTGGGTTCCGTGTAATATTTTGGATAATCTAAGCACCTCTTAAAATATATTTATATATATATATATAAATAACATTTTTGTAAGCAAATGCACATATATGCATATATATTTATATATCATTTTGCAAATGTTGGTATGTATTGTGAAAATTTTGATTTTTACCCACAATTAAAAAAAAAATGGGTTATTGGTCTTCCTTCCACAAACCTATTCTACCAGTCTTGACCATCTCCACAAATTCTAGTTGATTTAATCTAAAACCTTGGATTCACCCTTTTACTCCTCTCTCTTCTCAAACATTCCACACCCAATTCATCAGTAAACCCTACGGGCTCTACTTACAAAATAGATATCTAATTCAGTTACTTTTCACCACCTCCACTGCTAGCACTCTGGTTCAAGCCACTATCATCTCTCACTTGGATAACTGCAATAGCTGATCTGATCTCCCTGCTTCGACCTTTGCATCCTTACAATAAACTCTAAATTCAGCAGCTAGAGAGATCCTGCTAAAATGTTAAAAGTAAGCTCATGTCATTTTTCTGCTCAAAATCTTTCAAAGAATTCCCATAAGATTTAGAATAAAAGCTAAAATCCTTACTATGACCTTCAAGACTACATGATCCTTCTTCTACCCCTTGATTTTCTAACTTCATCTTGTACTATACTTCCCCTTGTTCATTCTGCTACAGGCTCACTTGTTCCTTGTTGTTCCTAGAATACACCAAGCATGCTTTTGCCTCAGGGCCTTTGCACTTGCTATTCTTGCTGCTTGGAATGTTATTCCCAGATACCTGCATAGCTCACTCCTTCACCTCCTTTTGTTTTTATTCAAATTTCCCCTTCCCAGTGAAACTTTCTCCAGACACCCACTCTAAAATTGCACCCCCAATACTTCCTGTCCCTTTCCTATTTTCCTCCTTTGCACTTATCACTAATATTCATGTTTTATTTTTCATGTTTATTGTCTATGTCCCCATTAGAACATAAGCTCCATGAGGCAGAGTTTGTCTGTTGTTTGCTGCCTTATCCTCTCAGTGACTATAATAGAAACTGCATGTGTTCCTTGTTCAAAAAATTGCTGAATTAAATAAGAACGTACATGAATTGCTCTGAAACTATAAAGTAAAAATGTATGAAAGTACAATCATCAGAAAACAACCTTAGTTACTTTTAAAAATTACTTGTCCATGCCAATATCCTAGGAAAGAGTAGACTCTCATAATCTCTTGTAATTAAAATTAATTTGAACATGTTATTAGTTGCTTAATAGAAAATATCGAACTGGAAAAACTGCCTGTTGCACAGAGGAAAAAGATGATGCTGTAAAAGCATGAAGGTTACACAATCTGTACTATGTGCTTTTTCACTGGTGCCTTTTATAAAGCTATACTGTCCTTCGATGTATGAAGAGTGATACTACTGTCCCCCTATTAGTAGAACATGAACTCTGAGTTAACTTCCTTGAGATCAAGTAATGTTTTTATATGTCAGCTAGCAAAAGTCAGGGGGTCATCTTTAGTCACAGAATAGTCACTCCTGGTGGAAGTTTACCATTTTATATAGAAATCAGATCAACAGTCACTTATGTACGTGCTTGGCACTGTGCTAAATCCATTAGATACATTATCTCATGTAACTCAGAAAACACCTTTGAGGTAGTACCTTCATTTTACAGATGTTTTAACAGACTCAGAGAGATTAAATAACATGTCCAAAGTAACACAGTTAAGCAGGGATGTGAATCCAGGCTATCTGATTTGAAAGTCAAATAGTTATATTGTCTGTGACACTGGTCATTTTGATACAATCTAGATGATAGTGGCAAACCTTGCGTATGAAGAAGTCCTGGCAACAATTCTGAACAATGATATCTATCCTACATCCTAAGACATTTTCATAGAAAAATAAAAGCCCTTTAGATATCTGGTTTTAGTGGAAAATCAGATGCCATTTTATTTTTTTCTGTTTTGAGGTTAAGTTTTAATGATATGTGTTTCATTCCAGTTACTTCAAATACTCTGAAATAGGTTAAATACAAAAGTATAGTGATATGTTAAGCTCTGGTACATAAAGTAAACAAACACTATAAACTGATTATAAAGTCTGAATTTAAAAGAAGGAATCATCTTCCCAGAAGCATGTGACACAATACCAACTTAAGAACGAAAGAGAAAATCTAATAAACTGAACTTGGTTAATGCCAAGATGTTTTTCTTTCAAATGTTTTAGAAAATAGAGTATATCAAGCATGGATCCAGGTATCTTCCAAGTTCAAACATACAGTACTAACCAATTAACTTCATCTGTCCTCGATCTTATGAAAAATAAGATCTTATAAAATTGTAAATAATGCCAATTTGAAAATGAACGATTAACTACATAAGTACTACTTTAAGAAATCACATTTTTCAAGTCACACATTATTTAAGGGTAATTTTAATTCCAAATAAAGCAATACATTGCCTTCTGAAAAGGATTTCATCTCTATCTACTAAACACTAGATCAGAAAAAAATTACAGAAAGTTCCAAGAGATTAAACAGATAAAAATACCTGTTGTACTTTAAAAGATCGTATTTCTAAATAGATGTTGCATCACCAAGATTTTTGTAAAAGGGTGGAGTGCTTTTTAAAAAAAATATATCATTTTCTTTCACACACTATTAAAAACTTGCAAATGATTTAAAAACATACAGGAGAAAGCTCAAATACTATGTTAAAAAGGAATGGATTGCATCTGATTAATGAACTCCAACTTTACATGAGATATATTACAATAAATTAACTTTATGTTCTAAATTAAAACTTACAGAGTGTTAATATTTTAAGAAAATAAAGGCAACAAGACTAACAGGATCTTTTACTATCAGACAGTCTGATATATATTTCATGTGAAATATATATCAGTCTTTCCCTTGGAAGTCACATCTGACTCATATTGTTAACACTGCAACTAATGATCAGTCTAATCAACATGAAATAGCATGTCCAATCAAATTTTCACCAGGTATAGAGTTAATAGAATAAATACAACACTTAAAAACTAAAAAATGCAAAGCCAAGCAAAAACAAAAACCTAAGATGAATATATAGATTACCTATGCCCACATATTATACCTGTACCTATATGATTAAAAGCATCTCACAACTATGACTGATCTTTGGGTGCGTCTCTCACAAGATTAACCAAACCTGTTTACTTCATCACCTTTAGAGGTACTAACTCCTGAAGTCGCCATTCTGCCAGCCTCTTCCCAGCTTTTCCCAGCAAAGAAAGCACCTCTGCAGCCATGATGAAGATAATCTTTCATGCTCTAACAAGAGTTCCCTCCCCTAATGCCTTAAGAACTTCCCCAGCATGCATCAGATAATGTTTTTTCCAGGTCATAGGATGGAATAATTGGGATCCTATTTATATATGTTGAAATGAAGAGATCTAGAAGCCAAAGTTGCTGCCTACACACTTCACATACATCATGTATAATAAGTTATATATGGCTATTCCTCATTTTACATGATTATAGCATACTTAATTTTTAAATATGTAGATTTCTAAAGTCAGGAATTAGTTTTATTATTTATTTATTTATTTATTTATTTTTAAAGATTTTATTTATTTATTCATTTATCCCCCCCTTGCTGCTTGTGCTCGCTGGGTCAGCCAACCACGCCGTGCGGGCGGGCCTGCCCTCACCAGGAGGCCCCGGGAACCGAACCTGGGACCTCCCTCATGATAAACGGGAGCCCCACTGATTGAGCCACAGCCGCTTCCCAAGTTTTATAATTTAATCCCAAATTTAAATTTAAGGAATTTTGAGAACAAATCATGCTAGTAGTAGCACTTACGGACCAAGTATGAAGTTATAAAACAAATTTATTAGATATTATGAAAAAGGAGAAAAAACTAAATTTTGGGAGTTATGCGTTTGGAGAGAAATATAAATGGTTCCATTCTGTGGAAGGGGAGCAGATAGCACAAGGACAATTTCAAAGTTCTACAACTGCTGCTAAAGAGTAACTGCTATAGGTCTCATAGATTAAACCTTGCTGGTAAATTAGACTGCCACTTGAGCCATGGTGTAGCTTTTAACTTCACCTGTAAAGTATTCTGCTTATGGGGTATTTTTTTCTCAATGGGAACACTTATGATTTTAACATTAAGTTAACCAAAAAAAGTGGGTTGCCAAATTTACTTTTAAAGTTAACTTAAAGTTATAATAAATGTATTTTGTTCAAGTAAGGATTATGCAGACTACATCTATAGGTTACACAACTATCTCCTGTCATCTTCCATATGTATTATAATAAAGTAATGCAACTTAGGGCTGCCAACTGTGAGTGCACGTTCAAAAAAAATCTGTAACCAGCACTTGGAATATTTCCCACAAGAATATCCTTGTTTTACAGGGAGAATTTTGCAATGATGCCTTTTTCTTTTTTAACTACATGACCTGCCCTCTCTATTTGCTTGAGGAGAGCCAGTTTAAAAGGTTAGTTCTATGCTAATGTTGTTTCCTGGTACTTCACACTGTTAAAAAAAAATTATTCAACAATGTGATCTTAAACCATTTCTTAGAAAATGGCTAAGTGAGTCACCACAATTCAGCTGCCTGGCATTATAAAGTAAAACTGAATCGTGGTGCAAAAGCTCACACTGCTCCTCAGTACTGAATATATCTTGTAAGTGAGACTAATAAAGAACTCAAAGACTGATAAATCCACTGAAGATTGAAATCTTATAGCCATTCAGTAAACTCTCAAATGTTGGAAGACCAGTGGCGCATATATTCCAAAGACGGAAGATCATTCAAAAATGTATTTTTACTCTTAACATTTGGGTCTGATTTCATTCTTAACTAAATAATGAAGCCACACAAAGACCAAATACAAGAAGTCTTAGAAGAGTATTCCTAGAGTTAACATCTCCATGCTATGGACTTTCCATACTGTTCTCTCTCTTTCTCTTCGAGTTCATTGGTTTACCTGGCCCATACTTCAATAAGGTGAGTGAGACCAGGGTGATAAAGGAATTAAGTATTTCTGTTTTGAAACACATTTTAGAATAGCTGAGGCAAAGCTATGCCAGTTGAAGGGAAGCCTACAAAGTACCACAGGGTATGGTCTGTAAACTCCTGAACATAATTGACAACATGTTCCTGTCAGTGCTAGTTATTCCCACTCTTTACCTTTGTCATTTTCCCCCCCTTCCAAGTCTAGATGGGCTGCAGTTCTATTGCTATATATGTGTATGTGTGTATATATGCATGTGTGAGAGGGGGAAAAAAATGCACTCTCTGTGGATAAATAAGTTAACTATAGAAGCTTGACTACTACTAACCTCACAATGGCACGAGTCTGTCAATTTCCCAAAGGAAATATTTTTGATAGCTTACCTCCTCTGTTAATCATGAGGTAGCATGCTTCCTTAAGCAGCTGAATTCAGAAACAGTTAATTCTGTCCTGTTGATGAAAATCTTTGGCCAGGTTTAAGATTTTTCTGATGCTGGCTAACTGGTGGACTTCAGCACTTAGCTGAAACATTTGGTCTTTTGAATTTAGTTATACTTGTAATTCAAAAATACTTAATAGCACAATCTATTACAATGAAACTAATTCTCAGAAAATCAGCAATATTAGAGAGGCAGCATCATATACAGGGGTTTGGTCCTGCTTCAGCAGCTTCCCAGCTCTAAGTCTTGGGACAAATTAAATAACCATTGAAGGTCTGTTTTCTCATCTGTAAAATGAGAAAGTTGGATCCAGGTTTTAAGATATCACAGGCCAGTAACATTTTTAGAAAGAAAAAAGGATAGTGGTGGGATTGACATAGGGTTGCCAATTTTTTTTGCCAGGAATGCACATCAAAAAAGCAAAACAAAACAAACAAACAAACAAAAAACCCTACCATTTGCTATCATCATCATTTCATAAAATGAAGGCTATGTTTAATTCCCCCAAATTAGAAGGATATATCTTATAATAAAAGACAATCTTTTAAACTGAAATAGTTTAGCCTATTGTCCTTATTTTCCCCACTTCACCATGAACCAGTAAAAACTTCTTCACTGTCAAGCATTGGTTTAAGAATCTTTATTTGGGAACAAATGGACTAGGTAATTTTCAAAGTCCAAGGCTCTACAAGATGATTCTAATTTTAGGTGCTTTGTTGTATTTCATTTATTCTATATTATGGTCTAGACAGTAGTCATCTCAGTGAAAGACAGTGCAAATACTTAAATTTTTGAAGATTAGAAATATACTTAAATCAGTTTGAGAAACAGCCACTAAGCTAGAATAAGTTTCAATTTATTTGGACAAATATAAACTGCTACAGATTTAAATTCATCAATAATAAAGAACAATTCATTGCACACTTACTGTGCCAGGCATAACACTAAAGCCTTACATACACTCTCTCCTTTACTCTTCAAAATAATTCTGGGGAGGAAATATTATTAAGCCCATTTTACAGATGAGGAAACTGAGGCAAAGGGAAGCTAAGTACCTTGTCAAAGACATACCTCCTGTAAGCCTCAGTAGTCAGGATTGGAACACCAACCTATGATTCCATTTTTTGTATTATTCAAAGAAAAATATTTTATTTGGATTTTAACAATTACTTCCCCTTTTACAAATGAGTGGCAAATGCTTTAAATTTTAGAAGTGGCACAGGGTAAAATTTTTTCTTATTTTACTTTTCAAAATATTGCCTTTTAAATAGAAACATAAATATTGGCAGGGTTTTTCCACTATAAAGAGAGAAGATGCTTGTTAATACAGTAACTTGGTTTCTTAAAAAAAAAAAAAAAAAAAAAAAAAAAAAGATAAAATTTCAAATTTGGAATTTTTAAAGGCCAAATACTTACAGATTTCCTGTTTTTTTCCTTAGGAAGAACACATATATCTTCTGTGATTTTAATCTGCAGTAAGAGACAACATTTATGAGTACAGCAACATGAGAAAAGAAAAATAACAAATGGTTAGAGATGATTGTCTGACTAGAGACAGTGCTATTAGGCTCTCAGAAAAGTATCTAAGCCAGACTCTTCAAAAGCTAGTAGTCAAAACAATGGAAAAGTGAGAAGTAACAGAAGTCATGTATTTAATGGTTTTATTTGTACCTTTACCCCCACCACTTCCCCACTGTCAGGACTGGAGTAAAGTTCAGAGAAAGAGACAATGTCTGACTATAGCAAACTCATCAACCTACCAAGACAGGCATCCCCACCCTCAAATGCCTATAGGCGCCTAGCTATTTTTCCCATCAAAACCCAAAGAGAACAATTTCCTTTGAGCAATGAAAGGTTCTTTCCAAATTCAAATACAGCACTGGTCTAAGAAGACATCTAAAGATATTTAAATCTTCCCTGAATTTATATACAGATCAGTTTTGTGACATTCTTCAGGATATATGTGCCAACAAGGTTTAGGGTCAGTTTACATTCAAGGATTGACCTGGTTTGGATAAGGCAGGAGAAAACTGGTTAATATCTGTGTACTAGAGACAGTAAAACAAGGCCCTTTGGTAAATTTGATATTGCTTACTTACATTTCAACAACACTGGGGGCATACTGGGCATAATGGCATGAGTCTAGAGAAGAATTGTGGTTTTATTTCCATCCAGTAGTATTCAATGCTACTTTCATATAAGCAAAACATCTAGACGTCCCAACAGAATTCATAAAAATAAACATCCACATAACTGTAATTAAATACACTATCGAGCTGGAGTTAATTCTGACAGTTAATTTCCCCCTTTGATACCATTAGAAGGGCAAAGGAAAGAATGATTTGTACCCAGATCTACACTAACTAAAACAGTATGCCTTTTGTTTATAAGAACTACTTTTCAACTTCAAGTTATAATCCACTATCTAATTTGGGGGAGGGTGTGCTGGAGACAGGATCAGTACATGTCTGAACACAAATGGTTAAATCTACTTATAAATAGAATGCATGCTATAATATTTTCTTACTTCTCTCCCAGAGAGCTAACATTTGATATCAACACGGAGGAGAGGGGCATCTGTATATACATATCAAAGTAAGGTTCAGTGAGTTCCCAAGGAAAAGTGGGGAGAAGAAAAACTTCAAATTTCTATATTACAAATGTATATACTTTTCCCCACAGATGATTCAGATAACTGAAAAACAAATCCAACCTTCTATAAAATCATTTAAAGATCTATATGCAGTGGGGAGTAGTGGTAGGAAAATACAAAACTATCTACTAGTTTGCTTGATTTGGACAATAATTTCATCAATAAATACTTGCAAAGTATAGTCAACACTTGATCCTTTGCACTGGGGAGGGAGACATGTGAGAGGATAATCTAACGTATCAGAGAATTCACTCAACTGGATAAGAGCCCCAACTTCAATCTTTTACTCATCTCCAGTCTCAGCCCCAAATCAGTAGGGCAGGAGGAAGCAACTCTCACAAAAACATTAATACAAAAGAAAGATACAATTTTTCTCTCAGTGCCTGTAATCTTAAAGGACATTTCTTTCATGATTTTAAAAAAAGAGACATGAACAGCTACCTAGCAGATAAAAGGTAACCAAATTAAATCTTCAAAAACTGACCTGCACCCTCCTTTCACCAAGTCCCCCCATAAAATGAGCATGCTATTCTTAAAATCATTATATTAAAATAAATTGAAGAAATAATTTAATATAAAAGAATTAAGCAAATTACCACTATGCACATTCTATTTACAGATGATCACAAATAGAGTTGACTTGGCTAAAATTATAATTAATTATTTAGTCCTACTTTTCGCTTTTTGGGACATGAAAGTTTTTGTAATATAAAGAAATTAGAAAGCCTTAGATTAGCAGAGTTTTAACAGACTGAAGTATAAAATGTTTTCTTGTAAATTAACAGTAACCTAGTGGCATGAAAAAAAAAAACAGAGAGATCATACAGCTTCAAGAGTTTATCATCTTACAAAGGAAATAAAGCAGCACTGAGAAAGCCTGACTGAATGAGAGAGAACAAAACAATGCCCATACTATTAACAAGAGAGTAATTTAGGTAAAAAGTGAAACAAATTCAGTGTAGTGTTGTTCAACTCCAGACACTCTCATATTTTGGGCCAGATTTAAAAATAAACCATTATTATTATTTTTGTTTTTTATAGTTTTTGGCCTCTCTGAAAATAAGTTACTTAATATTTTGAAAAAATTGTTTCAGAAGTAAAATGTAGTAAATTTGTGATAGTAACCTGTTGGACATTCTTCAAGCATGATTCATCTTCATCCTGTACTTAAAGTCTCAAGAACCAATCTTAAGTTTAAAGTTGGATGTTTCAGAAAAGAATAAAAAAATATTATAAAAGTCCTTAGCATTTAGTCATCACATCTAAAGATAAATTCTGGCAAGTCACTTTCAAAACAATTTGCTAAGCAATGATCTTTTATAGGTCTTGTTTCATATGAACATTTATAAATCATTTATTGGCCAGTACTAGTGGATGAAAACTGCCGTTCAAACTTTGAATACAGTTCAAAAAATAATATAGGTACAAAACAGTGTACAAGACTCCATTATACATACATGTACTTGAATGTGCATATATGCACAGAAAAACTAGTAAAATAAACACCAAATATTAGCACTGGATATTGCTAAGTGTTAGGATTACAGGTGATTTTTATACTATTTAATATTTTAATATATTTTTGTATTCTGTGTCAATTATCTTTGACAAATTTCTATAAATAAAAAATGTATATTTAAAAATTAATTAAGGAAATTGCAAAAGAACAAAAAAAAATACTTATATAAAATAGGATTATACAACTGGTATAAGCAACCAGAGAGTACTGCTAGAATATAAGATATAGTAGAACCTTTTTTTTAATCTCTTAAGAATATATGTGATCACACCACAAACAAAAATGAACTCATAATGGATTAACAACCTCAATATAAAGAGCTAAAACTATAAAACTCTTAGAAGAAAATACGGAAATATCTTCCAGACCTTGTACTAGGTAATGGATTCTTAGATCATACACCAAAAGAATGAGCAACAAGAAAAAAAAAACTAGGTAAACTGAACTTCATCAAAATTAAAAACTTCTGTGCAAAGAACATTATCAAGAAAGAGAAAAGACAAAATCCAGAATGGAAGAAAACAATTGCTAATCATATGTCTGATTAGCAGTTTAGTATCCAGAATATAAAAAGAACTGCTACAACTCAACAACAAAAAGTCAAACAACCCAATGGACAAAGTACTTGAATAGATATTTCTCCAAAGAAGATACAGAAATGGCCAAAAACCCTTGATATTGATGATTGTACTTATGAACCTTTTCTTGTGAAACTGAAACAACCTAGTATTATATAGTCCCTAAGAGTTACCTCCTGAAAGCCTCCTTGTTGCTCAAATATGGCTCTCTCTAAGCCAAACTCAGCATATAAATGCACCATCCCCCCCCCCCGCGCCGCTGGGGTGGGACATGACTCCCGGGCATAGGCCTCCCTGGCACAAGCCTCCCTGACACGGAGAGATTATTACCAAGCACCAACTAGCAATGTATCTGGAAAAAGACCTTGACCAAAAGGGGGAAATGGAAAATACAAATGAGTTTTTATGGCTAAGAGATTTCAAAGTGAGTTAGGAATCTAGGGGTCCAGATTTTTCCATCTTGGGGTCCTACCATCCTCAGTATATCATTTGTAAGGATTCACTGGGGGATTTCTTCATTATAGGCAGCCAGTATAGGAGATGATTTATAATATATGTGATGAGGAAGTAAACGTCTATCATATTTGAGATTTTATACATATTAAGGTATGCTTGTTAGATGCAGTTATCTTACTCTACCTGAAATAAATTTGTTAAAAGTTTACAGTTGCACTTTTGGGGAGTGAGGTTGCGGTTGCTGTTAAAGAAATAAATTACCTTTGTAACACTAAGAACTCTTTGAATTAAATTTTGAGTTAAAATTAAAAACTCTAAAAGAAGTTCAAAAAATAAAATCCATGTTATATCCTCAAAAAAAAAAAAAAAAAAAAAAAAAAACAAAGTGAGTTAGGAGATCATTCCAGAGGTTACACTTACACGTGTCTCAGCAGGATCTCATTGACTGCCATAGTAAACAATGTCTCAAATAGCGGGGTTCCTGAGGACTCTAGAGATATCCAAAAACTATAAGAGGGGCAGACAGCTCAGGAATTCAGCACCTTGTCAGTGGGCCTTACTTGGAATTTATGCTCCCCTGTGTAACAGAGTTGGAATCATTTATAGATTCTCTACACATGGCTCTTCTGCCCCCTTTTATTTGAACTCATAATTACCACTACACTTGATAAATACATGTCCCAGAGACTTAAATCTTTGGTCCATCCACATGCCAGTTGAGCCCTAAACTTCAGCAGAATTGCAAACCTACTCTCCATTTCATTGGACTCACCCAGGACAACTAACAAGGAGATGATGACGGATTCCAAGGAACAGAGAGTGTCTGCAACTGCAAGCAAGATAGCTCCATCCATCTGCCCCATGGAATCTAAGCCCCCTCTCAATCAGAAGCAGAGTGGGCACCACCATCCCCAAATCCTCAAGATTGGGGAATGAACAATGGACTAAAGTATACTTAGTATTATTCTACTATAGACTTATTATTATTCTAGCAATGGAAGAACTCTTATCATCGATGTAAAGTCAGTGGCCACCAGAGTTTCTGAAGGATGGGAGAGGGAAGAATAGGTGTAATATGGGGGCATTTTCAGGATATTGGATTTGTCCTGCATGACATTGCAGTGATGGATACAGGCCATTGTATATTTTGTCATAACTTACAAAATTGTGTGGGACAGAGTGTAAACTATAATGTAAACTGTAGTCCATGGTTAGTAGCAATGCTTTTTTTTTTTTTAAAGATTTTATTTTTATTTATTTATTTATTTATCCCTCCCTTCCTGCTTGTGCTTGTTGTGTCCATTTGCTGTGCGTTTTTCTGTATCTGCTTGTCTCCCTTTGTTGCATCATCTTGCTGCGCCACGCAGGTCGTCAGCCCACTGCACCACTCGGGTCAGCTTGCCTTCACCAGAAGGCCCCGGGGATCGAACCCGGGGCCCTCCATATGGTGAACGGGAGCCCAACCAATTGAGCCACAGCCGCTTCCCAATAGCAATGCTCTAATATGGGTTCAACACCTACTATCTCTAAACTGTTCCTTCCAGGCAGACCCCTGCAATGTGAGAAGACCTACCTTGTTATTCAATGGGTATTGGAAATTGTTTCATTTCCTCTTCAATGTTCTACTTAAAATGTCAAGAATCATTTAACTTTAATAGACAGGGTCTATGGACAATCAGTGCTTCTTACTGTTGATTGAAAAAGTGGTTCTAAAATATTGTGCTTCCTATATGTATGTGTGTGTATACACGTGCATGTATATATGAAGAGGCATAAGCATGCACACAAACATATAATCACCTCTTAGGTTTGTAATTTCTATTATGAAAAATTCAGTGTTTCAGTGGAAGTACACAATATTTTCTCTTCCTCTCCAGACTATACAATGTGGGATTTAAAATAGTTGTGGTCAAGATTTTAGTATTGTGATGTGCATAATCTTACACCTTTAATTTCATTTGTAAATAATAATTCACTATATGAATAGCCCAAAATGTCCACTGTAATAAAAAATAATAAATAAAAAGGGTTCAACAAGTATAACAAATGTACCACACTAAAGAAGGATGTTGTTAATGTGGGGGAGGGGAAGGGAGTGGGGCATATGGGAATCTCTTAAATTTTTGATGTAACATTTATGTAATCTAAAGCTTATTTAAAAAAAAATAATTAAAAGAAAAAATAGAAATGGCCAATAAGCACATGAAAAGATACGCAGTCATTAGCCGTTAGGGAAATCAAATTAAAACCACAATGAGATACCACTGCACACTCACTAGAATGACTATTATTAAAAAAAGAAGAGAAACTAGAAAAAGAACAGCAAACCAATCCCAAAGCAAGCAGAAGGAAAGAAATAATAAAGATTAGAGCATTAATAAATGAAAATGAGAACAGAGAAAATCAACAAAACCAAAAGCTGGTTCTTTGAGAAGATCAATAAAATTGACAAACCCTCGCTAGACTAACAAAGAAAAAGGAGAGAAGATGGAAATAAATACAATCAGAAATGAAAGGGGGGGAGTTACAAATGACCTCACAGAAATAAAAAGAATCATAAGAGGATATTATGAGAAACTATATGCCAACAAACTAGACAACCTAGATGAAATGGACAAATTTCTAGAAACGCACAACCAACCTACACTGACGTTACAAGAAATACAAGAACTTAACAAGCCAATCACACTTAAGGAGACTGGATCTGTCATCAAAAATCTCCCAGCAAAGAAAAGTCCAGGACCAGATGGCTTCACAGGTGAATTCTACCAAGCATTTCAAAAAGAATTAACACCAATCCTGTTTAAACTCTTCCAAAAAATTGAAGAGGAGGGAAAATTACCCAACACATTTTATGAAGCCAACATCATCCTAATATCAAAGCCAGATAAAGATTCCACAAGAAAGAACATTACAGACCAATCTCTCTAATGAACATAGATGCAAAAATTCTCAACAAAATACTTGCAAATCGAATCCAACAGCATATCAAAAGACTTATACATCACGACCAAGTGGGATTTATTCCTGGTATGCAAGGCTGGGTCAACATAAGAAAATCAATCAATGTAATACACCACATTAACAAACTGAAGGAAAAGAAAACACACGGTCATCTCAATCGATGCAGAAAAGGCATTCGACAAAATCCAACATCCTTTTTTGATAAAAACACTTCAAAAGATAGGAATAAAAGGAAAATTCCTCAATATGATAAAAGGCATATATGAAAAACCCACAGCCAACATCATACTCAATGAGGAAAGGTTGAAAGCTTTCCCTCTAAGATAGACAACAAGACAAGGATGCCCACTGTCACCATTGTTATTCAACATTGTACTAGAAGTTCTAGCTAGGGCAATTAGACAAGGGAAAAAAAATTAAAGGCCTCCAAATAGGAAATGAGGAAGTAAAACTCTCACAGTTTGCGGATGACATGATCCTGTACTTAGAAAATCCTGAAGTATACACAACAAAGCTACTTGAACTAAGAAATGAGTTCAGCAAAGTGTCAGGATACAAGATCAACACGCAAAAATCAGTAATGTTTTTGTACACTAGTACTGAACAACCTGAGGAGGAAATCAGAGGGAAAATTCCATTTTCAACAGCATCAAAAAGACTCAAATACCTAGGAGTTAATTTAACCAAAGAAGTGTTGGTGTTGGGAGAACTGGATATCTATAACCAAAAGAATGAAAGAGGACCCCTATCTCACTCCCTATACAAGAATCAACTCAAAATGGATCAAAGATCTAAATATAAAAGCCAGGACCATAAAACTACTAGAAGAAAATGTAGGGAAACATCTTCAAGACCTTGTAGTAGATGGTGGTTTCTTGGACCTTACACGCAAAGCACGTGCAACAAAAGAGAAAATAGATAAATGGGACCTCCTCAAAATTAAACACTTTTGCACCTCACAGGACTTTGTCAGAAGGGTGAAAAGGCAGCCAATCCAATGGGAAAAAATATTTGGAAATCACATATCTGATAATGGTTTAATATCCAGGATATATAAAGAGATGTTACAACTCAATAATAAAAAGACAAACTACCCAATTAAAAAATGGGCAAAAGACTTGAATAGACATTTCTCCAAAGAAGAAATACAAATGGCAAAAAAAAAAACACATGAAGAAATGCTCCACATCACTCATGGTTAGGGAAATGCAAATCAAAACTACAATGAGATATCATTTCACACCTATCAGAATGGCCACTATTAAAAAGACAGAGAACTACAAGTGTTGGAGAGGATGTGGAGAGATAGGAACACTTCTTCACTGTTGGTGGGAATGCAGGATAATACAACCACTATGGAGGACTGTTTGGCAGTTCCTAAAGAAGTTGAATATAGACTTGCCACGTGACCCTGCAATACCACTATTGGGTATATACCCAGAAGAATTGAGAGCAGTGACACGAACAGGCATCTCCACACCGATGTTCACAGCAACATTATTCACCATTGCCAAAAGGTGGAAACAACCCAGGTGTCCATCCATCAACAGATGAATGGATAAACAAACTGTGATCTATTCACACGATGGAATATTATGCAGCTGTAAGAAGAAATGAAGTCGTAAAGCATATGACAACATGGATGAACCTGGAGGACATTATGTTGAGCGAAGCAAGTCAGACACAAAAGGACAAATACTGTATGAATGCGTTACTATGAATCAAATATATTGTGAAATACACTGTTTGATTAAAAAATAATTTATATGTATCCATTACATTTAATTGAGAAATGTATATATTTATTCATGTGTTTACTTTTTAGTTTTTAATTGTTTACATTTTCAATTATTAAATGTACAAAATAAAGTGAAAAAAAAAAAGAAAAAGAAAATAGTGTTAGCAAAGATGTGCAGAAATAGGAACCCTTGTTCATGGTTGGTGGGAATGCAAAATGGTGTGGCCACTGTGGAGAACAGCTTGGCAATTCCTCAAAAGTTAAACATGGCACTACCATACAATCTGGTAATATGCCTTCTAGGTATATACCTGGAAGAACTGAAAGCAGGGACTCACACAGATATTTGTACACCAATGCTCATAGCCAAGTGGTGGAAGCAACCGAAATGTCCATTAACACATGAATGGATACACAAAATGTAGCATATACATACGATGGAATATTATTAAGCTGTAAAAAGGAATAAAATTCTGATACATGCTACTATATGGTTGAACCTTAAAGACATCATGTTGAGTCAAATAAGTTAGACACAAAGGGACAAATATTGTATAATTCTACTTACATGAAATAACTAAAACATGCAAATAGAGACAGAAAGTAGAGTACAGGTTACCAGTCTAGGAGGTAAGAGAAATGGGGAGTTAATGCATAATGGGTACAGAGTTTCTGTTTGGGGTAATGGAAAAGGTTTGGTGATGAATGCTGGTTGAGGGTAGCTCAAATCTGTGACTGTGATTAATCCCATTGAACTGTAACCTTGGAAGAGGTTGAGATGGAAAATTTTACAATGTATATATGTTTCCATAATAAGAAAAAAAGACAATGACAATTAAATGCAATACATGATCTTGGACTAGACCTAATAATGGAGAAGTAAAGGCCTAAAAGGCCATTACTGGGACAATTGAAAACTTGAACATAGACTGTATGCTTAATATCAACATTAAATTTCTTCAACTTGATAACTGTACTTAATGAGATTATATAAGTGAATAGCACTGCTCTTAGGAAATATACATGGAAGTATTGAGGAGCATGGTGTATCCAACCTACTCTCAAATATTTAGTAAACAGACAAAAAGACAGAGACAGAAAGAATTATATAACAAATGCGACAAAATGCTAAAAGTTGGTAAGTCTGGGTATCTGGGTTTGGGTTATATTAGAATTCTCTGTTTTGGTTTTGTACTATTTTTGCAACTGTCCTTAAATTTGAAATTATTTCCAAATAAGAAAAGTTTTTTTCTTAATAAAATAATATATGTGAGCATGAGTGTTGTAGAAGGATTAAGTGGTCATAAGATTTTGGGACACTTTCATTCAGAAATATTAAGGTAGATTAGAGAAGTGTTGTAACCCAAGCAAAACTACCCCAAATCTATTGTTTATAGTATAAAGAGTATTCAGACAATTCCAGACTGTCATAGGCTAGAATGTAGCTTCACAGAAAAGTTAGATAACCTTAAAAAAATGTTTAAAAAATATTCAAACATTACAAAATATGTAATATAAGAAGTGAAAATGCCCTATTTATCTAATCTCCTAGAAGTAACAGCTTTTAATAGTTTGGTCGATATCCTTGCAGAATTTTTTCCTAAGCGTTTTCTAACATACACAATATTTTTTTTTTTATTGTGGGTAAAAATCAATTTTTTCACAATACAAACCAATATTTGTAAAATGATATATAAATATATATGCATATATGTGCATTTGCTTACATAAATGTTATTTATATATATATTTTTAAAAAGGTGCTTAGATTACCTAAATGTTACACAGAAATTACAGGGATTCCCATGTTCCCCACCTCCCACACCTCCCATAATATCCCACATAAACTTCTTTCATTAGTGTGGCACATCACCTGCAATGGATATACACATCCTGGGGCTTTGGCACTAAGCATAGACCACAGTTCATATCGTAGACCACACTCTCTCCCACACAGTTCTGCATGGCATATACTGATGTAAAATGTCCTATATCCGTCGCTGCAATGTCACTCAGGACAATCCCCAAGTCCTGAAAAAGCCCCTGTATTACAACTGCCCTTCCCCTCCCTGCCCCGAAAGCATCTAGTGGCCACTGGCTCCACCTCACTGTTATAATTTCTTCCATTGCTTGAATCACAATATGTCTACAACAGAATACCATTAAGTCCACTCTAGTCCATAGCTCTTCCCCCAATCCTGTGGGGACTGGGATGGTGGTAACATACACAATTTTGAAGCAAAAAATACTGGTTTGCAACTTGCTTTCACAAAAACAAACAAACAAACAAAAAGGCTTGACTCTCTTACCTGTCTTTCTATGTCAGAACACATAGATCTACCTAATCCCTTTAAACAGTTCTACTGTATGAACATATCTCAGTTATGTCTGACGAATTTTTTCCTACTGATGGACATTTTGGATCTTTCTTATTTCTCAATATTAGAAATACAAGAATGAATGCCCTTATCAATATAACAGAGAGACTGCTTCTATAGAATATATTTCTAGCAGATTTGAGTCAAAAGGATATGACCATTTAAGATTTTAGTCTATTAAAAACTATACTCCGCAGAGAGTGGGTGTAGTTCAAGTGGCTGAGTGCCTGCTTCCCATGTATGAGGTCCTGGGTTCGACCCCCAGTACCTCTTAAAAATAAAAACAAACAAAAAAAAACCAACTCTCACTGGGGAGTGGATAAGCTCAATGGTTGAGCACCTGCTTCCCATATACAAGGTCTTGGGTTCAATCTCTGGTACCTCCTAAAAAAAAAACCACCCTCTAGGACTAGAAACTGTGACAGTCCAGTAACAATGAGCACACCTAGTACCCAGATCTTGGGATTCCAAATATATTATCCAATAAAAGGAACCAAGGATCCTTGGAGACGTGTTTGATTTCAATCTAGGGCAGGAAAAATACAACAGGAGCCTGCCATCTTCTGGTACCAGAAATTAAGGAAAAGCTTTAAAAAATAAAAGGGACATGTTATGTCAAAATGACAAAGGCAGGGAACTTCCAGTTGACCAAGATGGCAGTGTGAGACACTCCAGGATTGGTTCCATGCCCACACAGAATCTTTGAATAACTAGCAAAAACTGACAGCCATCTTCCCCTCTTATCTGAAAAGAATTAAAGCGTTGCAGTAATTGGGTGAGCACTGAAACAAGAAGACACAACTTAAAAACAGTAGGACTCAACAACAAAAAGACACACAACCCAATTTAAAAATAGGAAAATAATTTGAATAGACATTTCTCCAGAGAAAACATACAAATATCCAATAAGCACATGAAAAGAAGCTCAACGTCATTAGTCATAAAGGAAATGCAATTCAAAATCATAATGGGATACCATCTCATCCCCACTAGAATAGTTACTATTTTAAAAAATGGAAAATAACAAGTGTTGGAGGATGTGGAGAATAAGAACGTGTACATTGTTGGTGGGAATGGAAAATGGTACAGTCACTGGAGACAACAGTTTGGCAATTCCTCAGAAAGTACAAAATTACAATATAACTTGGCAATTCCACTTGTAGTTATATACCCCAAAGAACTGAAACCAGGGATTTGAACAGACACTTGCACACTGAAATTCATCAACTTAAAATGTGGTATATACATACAAAGGAATATTATTTGGCCATAAAGAGAAAAGAATTTCTGATACGTGCTACAATATGGATAAAACTTGAAGGCATCATGTTGAGTGAAATAAGCCAGACACAAAAGGACAAATACTCTATGAACTCACTTACGTGAAATAAGCGGAATATGCATATTCATAAACTTAGAAACTAGAATACACGTTACCAGGGGCTGAGTGTGGAAGGGGAATAGGGAGTTAATACTCAGTTGATAAAGAGTTTCTTTTCGGGGTGATGGAAAAGTTTTAGTATAGATGCTGGGGATGGAGGCACAACTTTGCATATGTATTTAACACCACCAAATTGTATATTCAAAAAGGGAAATTTTAGATTGTATATAAGTTACCACACATATACACACACACACACACACAGAACTGTACAACACAACCAGTTTGACTAGAGTTTAAAACCAAAAATATAATAATACTGTTTCATGAATTATAACAAAGGTACTAAACTAATGCAAAATATTAAGAATAGGGAGATCGGGGTATATGGGAACTCTGTACTTTTTGCATGATATTTCTATAAAGCTATAATTGCTCTAATTTTAAAAACTGAAAAATTACTAAAAAAATGGAAGGAAAAGCTCATGGCACCCTTGGGCCCCACCCCTATGACCTTCCAAGTTCAGTGTGGATCCTGCCTATGCTCTTGGTTTTGGACCCCAGCCTTATTCTGCAGGGAACAGAGTAATCCCTATGTGCATACTGGGGTGCATCTATGTCTGTGCAAATCTCTCTCGTGGCAGCCTTAAGGACTGAATGAGGACACTCATCTCTGGCTTGCTGTCCCAGAACCTGCCCTGCATGCAGCAGCAGCAGGGCAGCATAGCTTGAAGATTGCTAAGTCAGTGTATAAAACAATGAAATAAAAGCAGCCTGGAGCAAAGGATTACTGGCTTTAGGATCTACAAGAGAACATCTGGGAGGGGGCAAACATAGGGATAATAGGGGGAGATTCATATCCCTGTAAAAAAGGGAATTCCTAAAGCCAGGAGCACATGCCTGCTCAAGCACAAGGTGCATGCTCAGAAAAGGCCAGAGAAGACCCTGTGCTTTTGCCTATTACTACTTCTATGCAGTAGGGGCAAATTCTGAAAGGGAGCATCAGCCAACACAGAGAGACCTGTAAAACACTATCAAGCATACCAATGAATTCATTATGTGAGTCCCAGAAGGAGAAATAAGGGGCAGAAGAAATATTCAGTGAAATAATGGCAGAAAACTTCCCAAATTTAACCAAGGATATGAATAAACACATTCAAGAAATCCAACAAACCACAAACTGGGTAAACTCAAAGAGATTCATCACCAGACACATTATAATTAAACTGTTGAATGCCAAAGACAAAGAGAATCCTGAAAGCTGAAAGAGAGAAACTACATGTCATGTACAAGGGAGCATCAAATAAGACTAAGTGCAAGTTTCTTATCAGAAACCATGTAGGCAAGAAGTGAGTGGGATGAAGTAATTAAAGTGCTGAAAGAAAATAATTGCCAACCAGGAATTTTATGTCTGGGGAAATTGTCTTTCAAAAACGAGGGAGAGATTAAGATGCTCATTGAATGCCACAGTAAACAGTGCCTCAAGCAGGGGTGCTCCTAGGGGGACGGATGTGGCTCAAATGGTTGGGCGTCCATCTCCCATATGGAGGGACCCGGGTTCGATACCCGGGACCTCCCGGTAAAAAAAAAAAAAAAAGCAGGGGTGCTCCTGAGGGCTCTAGAGACATCTATACGCTATAGGCAGGGCAGACAATCTCAGGAATTCAGCACCCTGTCAGTGGACCTTACCTTGGAATATATGTTCCCCAATGTAACAGAGTTAGACTCATTTATAACTTTCCTATACATGGCTCTTCTGCCCCTTTTATTTTAACTTATAATTAGCACTATAATCATTAAATATATGTACCAGAGACTTGAATCTTCTGGCTGTTCATATGACAGTTGAGCCCTGAATCTCAGCAAAGTTGCAACACCCACTCTCCAGTTCATTGGACTCACCCAGGACAACTAGGAAAATGATGATGATGGACAACACTCATCCCCCAAAATAGAGTATATAAAACTGCAAGCAAGACAGTTCTATCCATCTGCTCCATGGGATCTAAGGCCTCCCTCAATCAGAAACAGAATGGGCGTCACCATCCTAGAATTCTCAAGATTGAGGAATGAATAAACATAAAGAGGAAATGAAACTATGGACTAAAGTAGACTTATCATTATTCTAAAAATCGAAGAACTTGTATCACTGGTATAAAGGCAATGGTCACCAAAAGTTCTGAGGGAAGGGAGAGGGAAGAATAGGTGTAACATGGGGCATTTTGGGGACACTGCAATTGTTCTGAATAACATTGTAATGACGGATACATGGCATTATACATTTTGTCAAAACCTATAAAAAATGTGCAATGCAAAGCGTAAACTATTTTTTTTTTTTTTTTAACCAGGAGGTCCTGGGGATCGAACCCAGGTCCCTCCATATGGGAGATGGACGCCCAACCATTTTAGCCACATCCGTTCCCAACTATAAACTATTGACCATGGTAAGGAGCAATGCTTCAATATGTGTTCATCAATTGTAACAAATGTACCACACTAATAAAAAACATTAATGGGGAAAAGTGTGTGTGTGTGGGGGTATATAGGAATTCCCCTATATTTCCAATGTATCACTTATGTAATCCAAAGCATCTTTAAAAATAAAAATTTGAAAAATGGGCGAAAGAGTTGAATAGACACATTTCCAAAGGAGAAATACAAATAGATAAAAAGCACATGAAAAGATGCTCAGCATCACTAGCTATTAGGGAAATGCAAATCAAAACTATAATGAGATACCATCTTACACCTACTAGACTGGCTGATATTAAAAAAAAAACAAACAAAAAAAAACAAAACAGAAAACTGTAAGTGTCGAAGAGGACTTGGAAGAGTAGGAATACTCATCCACTGCTGGTGGGAACGCAGAATGCTACAACCTCCATGTAGGACGGTTTGGTGGTTCCTCACAAAGCTAAGTATAGAACTGCCATATGATCCAGCAATCTCACTACTAACAATATACCCAGAAGAACTGAAAGCAGGGACGCAAACAGATATATGCACACCAAATGTTCATTGTGGCATTATTCACAGGTGCCAAAAGTTGGAAGCAACCCAAGTGTCCATCAACAGATGAATGCATAAACAAAATATGGTATATACATATGATGGAGTATTACTCAGCTGTAAGAAAGAATGAGGTATTGACACATGCGACAACATGGATGGACATTGAAGACTTTATGTTGAGTGAAGTAAGCTAGTCACTAAAGAACAAATACTGCATGATCTCACTTATATGAACTAAGGACACTGAGCAGACTCATGGAGGTAGAGTCTGGAAGACAGGTTACCAGAAGATAGAAAGGGAGTAGGGAGTGGTGAGCCAATGCTCAATCTGGGAAAAATCTACAAATATGGAATACAACCATGGACCAAAGTAGAATTATTACTGTTGTAATGGAAGAACTTGAAACATTGATATAAAGATAGTGGTTACCAGAGGTTCTGTGGGGAGGGGGAGGAAAGAATAGGTGGGACATAAGGCATTTTTAGGGCATTAGAATTCTGCTGTATGATATTGCAAAGACGGATACAGGCCAATACATACTGTCAAATCCTATAAAATTGTACAGTGAAAACTGTAAGCCAAAATGCAAACTACAGACTTTGGGTTAATAGCAAAGCTTCAATATTTGTTCAGCAAGTGTAACAAATGTACCACAGCAATGTAAGATGCTATTAATGAGGGAAAATGGGGGAGAGGTGGGGTGTATGGGACTCCCCTATACTTTCAATGTAACCGTTATGCAATCTAAAACTTCTCAATAAATAAAGTTATTATGTGGGGGAAAAAAGTAAAAGGATGGAAATGATATTCCATGCATATAATAACCAAAAGATTACTAGCATAGTTATATATTAGTAGGCATACTAATATCAGGTAAAACAGACGAAGTCAAAAACTGTTAAAAAGAAGGGCACTATATACTGATAAATCTTTCAATTCAACAAGAAGATATGACAATTATAAATATATATGCACCTAATAGCAGAGTCCCACAATACATGAAGCAACTATTGACAGATTTGAAGGGAGAAATAGATGGCTCAACATTAACAGGAACTGGTGTCAATACATCACTTTCAATAATGGAGAGACCATCTAGACAGAAAATCAAGAAGGAAACAGAAGACTTGAATGATACTATAAACTAACTAGACCTAAAAGACATATAAAGAACATGCAATCCAACAACAGCAGAATAGACATTCTTCTCTAGGGTACATGGCTCATTCTCTAGGATAAATCATATGTTAAGTCACAAAACAAGTTTCAATAAATTTTAAAATATTAAAATCAGGCAATGTATCTTCTCTGACCACAATGGAATGAAGCTAGAAATCAGTAACAGAGGGAGAAATGGAAAATTCACAAATATATGGAAATTAAACAATACACTCAAACAGCCAATGGTTCAAAGAAATCACAAGGGAAATTAGGAAGTATCTTGAGGCAAATGAAAATGAAAACACAACATACCAAAACTTATGGGATGCAGCAAAGGCAATGGTGATAGAGGAAATTTACAGCTCGTTATAACTGCTTACATTAAAAAAGAAGAAAGATCTCAAGTCAGAAACCTACCCTCACAACTGAAAGATCTAGAGAAAGAAGAGCAAACTAAACTCAAAGTGAACAGCAGGAAGGAAATAAACATTAGAGCAAATATTTGCACAGTATGTTCATAACAGCATTATTCACAATTGCCAAAAGGTAGAAGCAACCCAAGTTTCCATTAATAGATGAATGGACCAACAAAATTAGGTATATTCATATAATGGAATATTGTTCATTTGTAAAAATGGAATGAAGTTCTGATGCATGCTACAACATGGACGTTCCCTGACTACATCATGTTGAGTGAAATAAGCTAGACACAAAAAAGACAAATACTGTATGATCTCACTTATATGAAATAGTTAGAAAAAGCAAATTCATAGAGTCATAAAGGGGTGGGAGAGGGGAATTGGGAGTTAATGCTTAATTGGTACAGACTTCCTGTTTGTGGTGAAAAGTTTTGGTAATGAATGGTAGAAATGGTAGGACAACATTGAAAATGTAATTAATACCACTGAATTTTATACTTCAAAGTGGTTAAAATCGAAACTGTTAGGTTATATATACATATATATGTTACCAAAACTTTATTAAAAATCCACAAAAACCTAGAACCATATGTGAACCCTAATGTAAACTATGAACTATAGTTAATAATTATAATAATACTGGCTCATCAATTGTAAAAATGGTATGACACTAATGCAAAAGTTAAAAATAATAGGGAAAACCAGGGTGGGGGGTGTAGGGTATATGGGAAATCTGTACTGTCTGGATGATCTGTATGTAATCCTACAACTGTTCTTATAAAAAATGAAATTTAAAAAAGGACAAGAGTCGATCTGAAAAATCTCCCGATGGTTAAAGCTGGCACAATCTGAGCAACAAAATAACAAGGGCATTAAATTATATCCCTAGGAATAAAATAAATATCCATGAGTCTATACCAATACAAATAAATGATTGAATAAATAAATTGGGAAGAAGGGAGAGATCGTCTTTACAGAAGAATTCTAATTAATAAATGTAGAAGGAATGAGGGAAAGAGAAAATATCTGTAAGAAGCCCATAGTAATAATTGCTACAGATAAAATCCATCATCAAATACTAACATTAGTAGGCCAGTTTAAGGTTGAAATTGGATTTTTGCATTGTCTCAAAGTATCTTTCCCCAAATATTTATTAATTCAATGTAATATAGTATAAATATTAAAATTCATGAATTACAAATGGAAAATCAACATTACTATGGAGAAACTCATTGATACCACCTAAATCAAGTAATAAAAATTATTATCAGTAACAAAGATATTGGTATTATGTACCTCCTGACATGATGTACTAAAAAAAGGCATATCACTTCTGTGGTATTCATTCTCAAAACGTATAACCTCAATCTAATCATCAGAAGACATCAGACAAGCCCCAATTAGGGATATTCTACAAAATAACTGTCTACTACTCTTCAAAATTGTAAAGATTATGAAAGACAAATATGAAGAACTGTCACAGATTGGAGGAGATGAAGGAGACGTGACAATCAAATGCAAAGTGGGATGCTAGATTGGATACTGGAACGTTAGTGGAAAAACTGGTGAAATTTGAATAAAGTCTATAGCTTAGCTAGCAGTATTTATTGCACCAATATTAATTTCTTAGTTTTGATAATTGTACTATAATTATGTAAGATTTTAACACTAGGAGGAGCTGGTTGAAGGGTCTGTGGAAACATTGTGCTATTTTTGCATTCTTTTGTAAAAGTCTATAATTATTTCAAAATTAAAAATTAAACATACCCTCTAAAAAAGAATGTACCTTTTCACATTCCCACCAGGAGTGTATTAATTTGGACTTTTCCCCACATCCTCTCCATCAGATAATTTAACTGCATTTGAGAAATGCCAAAAAAAAAAAACTATTTCAATTAGTCTTTTTTCATTATTAGCATATGATTTAGCATATGAAAACATTTCACTATATCTAAATTTCTTCTATGAATGACTTGTTCAAGTCCTTTGCCTATATTTTTAAACAATTTATTGAAGTATATCATTCATACATGAACATACATAAACAATAAGTGTTCAGTAAACATTGTGAACTTACAAAACAAACATGCATAACATCATACAGGGCTCCCACACATTACCCCACCACAAACACTTTGCATTGTTGTGAAACATTTGTTAACAAATTATGAAAGAGCATCATCAAAGTATTACTACTAACTATAGTCCATATCTTACTCCCCTATACTTTTTTTTTTTAAGGATTTATTTATTTACTTACTTTTATCCATTTTTACCACGCTCCCCCTGCCCCCGTTTTTGCTGTTTTTGTGTCCATTCGCTGGGCAATTCTCTGTGTCCATTTCCTGCCCTCTCTTCCCATCCTTCTCCTCCTGTCTTCACTGGGATTCTATCCTCAGAACCTCTGATGTGGGAGAGAGACATCCTACCACCTGCGCCACCTTACAGCTCCTGGTTTTTTTGGTGCGTCTCGTCTTGGCTCTCCCTTGTGTCACGCTCCTGTTACGTCATCATCTTGCTGCGTGGCTCACGGGGCCTGACAGGCTCACCCGCTTGCGGGCCTGACAGTGCACCCATGCACAGGGCCTGGCGGCCCGCACACCTTCTATATTTTTCTTTTATAAAATTTTTACCTGGAAGTCCCGGGGATCGAACCCAGGTCCCTCCATATGGGTGACAGATGCCCAACCATTTGAGCCACATCCATCCCCTGCTATATCTCTTAAGGTTGACCAAAGATACCTAGAGTTACAGTCATTTCCCATACAGGATGGTCATATAATAAGTCAGGCTTGATTTATTACCAGCCTTCTAAAAACCAGACTTAGGGAGAAAAACTAGGTCTGGGGATACATGCATGGTTTCTAATATAGCGAATGTTTAGCCTACCCTAATTATCACAAAATCAGGACAGCAAGAATATTCGCATCCTATTTTTTCATTTGATTATTCTTATTTTTAATTGATTACGAGTCGTTTATATATTAGGGAAATAAGCCCTTTGCCTGATGTACTACATTCTTTGTTTTGGGTGCTTGTTTGGCCAAATGTTGGGTTTTTAATTTCAAGTAGTAAAATGTATCAGTATTCTCTGGATCGAAGGGTAAGGTAGAGTGGATTGCAGAGTGTGCCAGTCAAAGTGAGAAAGGGAGAAAGGCAAGAGGTGGGCTGAGATGAGCAAAAAAAGATCTAAAGCAAGTTGATTAAGATTTAAGGAAATTGTACAACTATTATATTCTGCAAAATGAGCAGAAATGTATCAGATTGATGCAAATTTAGACGTGTGATATTTACTATAAAAAGTTTTCAAATCATTAAAAGATCTACCTTATCTGTACTCTACTCAAAAGAATCAATTACCTAAAAAATATTCATATTCACGTTCTCTTAAGCACTTGCTTTTGAAACATTATTCTTGCCCTTCTTTCTGCCCAGATTTCTGCTCAAAGGCTACCTCTTCTGGGATGCCTTCATGAATACCTCTAGTTAAAATTTCTAGCCTTTCTGAACTCCTTTAGCATTTTCTTTGTATTTCTCTAATAGCTTTTACCTTACATTATTTGTGAATTTATCTTAATTACTTATCTAAAATATAAGCTCATTCAAGGCAAGGATTTTCTTATGTCTATATCCTACTTTGGCTTGTAAATAGGCATCAAGTAATTGTTGGAATGGATAAGAGAAATAATACCTTTCATAGAATACAACTGGTTTATGTCATTTCCTCTTTCACAGTATCAGTCTTCACTTCATTTGTTTATAGTTATTTTTAAGCTAGGATTTTTTAGGTTATCATCTTAAAGCGATACTTTGGGAAAGTATTTATGACACAAAATTCTCATTATTCTTTAAAATTATATTTTAATTTAGCCAAACAGTCCTTAGTTTGACTCACAACAACCCACAAATCAGTCTTTTCTGTGCTAGAAGAACACACGTTAAATTGCATGTTAATAACAACAGTCGGTCTTTTTTTGCACAGTTACATCTGCAATATTCTGGGGAAGATGTCTGTAAAATTCTCTTTATCTGTTTTGAAGCAACGCTTATTTATACTAGACCCATTGTATTCACCAAATACCAAAGACAGGGTCTAATTCGAATGCCAAGAGAAATATTACAATCCTAGCTAATAATTCTGTTATCACCAATTTTATTACATAACTTTTCCCTCTATATTTAGTATGATAAATAAGAAAAATATATAACAAGGGCCTAGCCCACAATGTCTGTACCAGACTTCATCTGGGACAAGAAGATAAACTACGTACATACAAATTCCACTCCTTACTTAGAAAATTGTAGAAATTCAGGGTGGAAATAGAATTTTAAATGAGGATATTGAACTAGTTTTTAAAAATACTCCCCCCACCACCACCACCATACCAAATGACACAGAAGCTAAAGTAAGGCCCGCTTTCTAGAACATTAGGAAAGCACCCAATGTGCTTCCCTGATCAGTAAAATTAAGAATTCCTTTCTAATCAGTTTTGATCATAGTTTTACTCTTAAAATAATCTTGAGAGAATAAATAAAAAATGAGTATGAGCATATAAGAAAACAATATAAAGAAGTGTACTATTTCTAACCTATCAGTTACCTAGGATTAAATTAATAGTATCAACAGGGAAACACATTCTCTTTAAAAGCTCCCAATATATCAAATGAATTTATAAAAGATTTTTTAAAAGCCATAAATAGCAATAGATCATACTTTTGAGGTTTGCTAATATGGGGCTTAATATTGTTTTAAGACTATTATGAAACAACCACTGGAGGGGGACATTTCAATAGATAAAAATTGCTGTCACATTAGTAATTCTTGACTCAGGGGATCAAGAATCTTACATTACTGATTTTTAAATATTTTAGACAAATAGATTACATAATATCAAATATTGAGCATATTAAATCTCTACCTTCCAAATGTATTCAAGAAGTGTGCTGATACATAGATAAGTCTGAACTTACAAGGCTTTGATTAAAATGCTAAAAGACCTGAACAATATTTTAAGGAAGTCTTTGATACTTTAAGTGATCTTAACCAGAAAGTACTCCTGCATGACAATCAAAACTTCCACAAAATTTGTGCCATTTTTACTGGAATTCACGTTTTATTTTAAAAAACATGACTACCAATAAATATACCCAGAAATGACTAACATAAAAAGCAATAAGCACTAATGAAGAAATAATTTTAAGAGAAAAAATTAGCACATTAACCTACATTAAAATTAAATATAGTCCATTACAATAATTCTCAAAGTATCATCTTGGACCACCAGGTTCCTTATGAGTATTACTGTTTATAACAGGGACTCTTTTTTTTTTTTTTTTACCGGGAGGTACCGGGGATCGAACCCAGGTCCCTCCACATGGGAGACGAACGCCCAACCGTTTGAGCCACATCCATCCCCCTATAACAGGGACTCTTAACCAGGGGTCCACAGACCCCCAAGGGATCCATGGAAAGATTCCAGGGGGTCCGTGAGCTTGAATTGAAAAAAAATCAAATTACCTTTATTTTTTCTGACCTCTAACTGAAATCTAGCATTTCCTTCACTTATGAATGTATGCAATAAATAAATTACAGTAGTATTAATTTCACCTGATTGGCAAAGGGGTCTGTGGAACAAAAAAGGTTAAGAAACCCTGGTTTATAATATTATACCCATACTTTCATTTCTGCCATGAATAATTTACATTTACTAAAACAGACAGCAATGCATTGGGGTTCCATCAAAAGTAGTGCCAGTTACACCGATGTTTATAGGGGCATTACTCACAATTGCCAAAAGATGGAAACAACCCAAGTGTCCATCAACCGATGAATGGATAAACAAAATGTGGTATATATGTATGACGGAATACCTTTCAGCTATAAGAAGAAATGAAGTTGGGATGCATATGACAACATGGATGAACCTTTAGGACATTATTCTGAGTGAAATAAGCCAGAAACAAAAGGACAAATATTGCATGGTCTCACTAATATGAACCAATTATGAGTAAACACATGGAATTAAAATCTAGAGTACAGGTTACCAGGAGATAGAATGACGGTTGAGAAGGGGGAGCTGATGCTTAATGTCTATAGAAGTTCTAATAAGGTTGATTGTAAATGTATGGAAATGGATAGAGGTGATGGTAACAAATTATAGTGAGTATAATTAACAGTGCCGATTTATAAATGTGATTGTAGCTGAAAGGGGAAGTCTATGTTTGTAAATTTCAGCAGAAGGAAAACTAGAGGATAAACCTGGGATGGTATAACATGGTAAACCCAGTGGTGGATGAGGAATATGGTTAATAGTACAAATACAAGAATGTTCTTCCATGAACTAGAACAAACATATGTCACTATTAAAAGGTATTAATAATAGGGTGATATATGGAAAAATACAACTAATGTAAATTATGGACTATAATTAACAGTAAGAGTGTAGTATTTTTCATCAATTGTAACAAAGATACTATATCAATGCTAAGGGTCAGCAACAATAGGGGGTATGAGAGGACATGGGAGTTTTCTTTTTGAAGTAGAGAAAATGTTCTAAAAATGACTATGGTGATGAGTACACAACACTGTGATTATAGTGAGAGCCATTACGTGTACATTATGGATGGACTGTACAAAATATGGGACTCTAACACACTGAACCCAGCTGTGGGTTAATAGTAAAAATATAAGAATGTTCTTCCATGAATTATAACTAATATACAATACTATTACAAGGTGTTAACAATAGGATTGTATTTGGGGAAAATACACCTAAAGTAAACTATGGACTATAGTTAACAGTAATATTTTAATATTTTTTCATCAAGTGTAACTAAGGTACCCACACTAATGCAAAGTGTCAACAATAGGGGGACATATGAGAACACTGTATTTTTACATGACTTTCCTGGAAACCAACACCTTTTCTAATTTAAAAAAATTATAATAATTTAAAAAACCATTAAACTAAGTGAAAGAAACCAGACACAAAATACTACATATTGCATGATTCCATTTATATAAAATGAAAATATAAATAAATTCATAGACTCAGATTTAGATTAATGGTTATGTAGGGCTGGGGAAGGATAGAAGGATTGAGAGGTGACTGCTAAGGGGTGTGGTGTTTTTTCTTTTTGGAATAATGAAAATGTACTAAAATTGATTGTGGTGATGAATGCACAACTCTGTGATTCTCCTGAAAGCCATTAACTATAAACATTGGATGGATTTTAGGATATGTGAATATCTCTCAAACAGCTTTTATTTAAAAAAAAAAAAAGCAGGGAAAAAAGTAGTGCCAATTAAGAATAAAGACATTACCCAATGCTACAAAAGGTATATGAAAAGGCATTCCATATGCTGTGACAGAAATGTAAATTGGTACAAGCTATAAAGCAATTCGGCAATACTCATAAAGAAGCTTTAAGTCATACCTCATGACCCAGTAATTTCACTTTCTACTTTTAGGAATATCCTAAGGAAATTATCAGACACACACACACAAAAACCCAGAGGACAAGCAATCCCATCTTTTTGTATATACTCAAAAGAATTGACAGCAGGGCCTCAAAAAGATATTTGCACACCAATGTTAACAGTGGAATTATTCACAATTGCCAAAAGGTGGAAGCAACCCAAGCATCCATCAACAGATGAATGAATCAACAAAATGTGGTATATACACGTAATGGAATATTATTCAACCATAAAAATATTCATGTATTAGACAACATGGATGAACCTTGAAGACATCATATTGAGTGAAACAAGCCAGGAACAAAAAGACAAATAGTGTATGAACTTGTCATATGAAATAATGAGAATATGCAAATTCATAGAGCTAGAAAGTAGATTGCAGATTACCCGGGGCCACGGTGTGAAGGGAATAGGGAGTTATTTCTTAATGAGGGCAAGGTTTCTGTTTGAAGTGATAAAAACGTTTGGGTTATGGATGTTGGTGATGGTAGCACAATATTGTAAATGTAATTAATACCACTGAATTGTACACTTGAAGGCAGTTTAACGGGAAATTTTTAGTTGTATATATGTTACAACAATAAAAAGTTTTAAAAATGTTATAGATAGCAGAGGAAAATCAGAAACAACTTCAAATGCTCTACAATAGGAGATGATAAAATAAGGATGTATCCATATGGTCAAATGCTACACAGCCATCAAATGCAGCATATATAGCAAAATGTTTAAGATATATGAAATGAAACAGGTTATAAAATGAAATTAAGAGTCAAATATCAGAATATATGGAAGATGAAATTAGATTAGTGGTTATGTAGTGCTGGAGAAAGATAGAGGGATTGGGGTGTGGAGTTTTTCTTTTTGGAGTAATGAAATTGTTCTAAAATTTTTTGTGGTGATTAATGCACAACACTGTGATTATACTAAAAGCCACTGATTGTATACTTTGGATAGATTGTATGGTATGTGAATATATCTCAGTAAAATACATATATATGCAGACTACAAGACAAATTGTTAATCTCTGGGTTATAAATTTTTAGTTTTATCCTTTATTTTTTTCCCTATATTTCCTAAAATGTCTATAGTGAATATATTAGTTTTATCATTTAAAAGTAAAGTAGAAAATACAGCACCAATCTTTCAATTAATTTTAGTGTGTGTCTGTGTATTTGTGTGTTGACAATGAATATGGCCCATAAGTATTTGGCTCTACTCAGGTGGCAAAGTGATACTATAAAAGGAGCCAAAAGTTTACTTTAATGGTGGTAAGAAGGTGAGACACTTCTGTTTTTAAACTGGACTCAAAGTAAAATAAAGTTCTTTTTTTGCTCACGGAATATAATGAACGAAGCAAAACAAAAATGAGGTTGCTTTTTTCTTACTAAATGACAATATTAAATATTTCCTAAAGCTAAGCATCCTTATGGTCCCCTATGTCAAAAAGTGCCTAACAAAAATTAACTATTACAAACAAGTGAATAGACAGTATCAAAATGCCAATCATGAGGGGTTTGGCTCAGAAGAAAACAGAAATAATTCCTTTAAAGGCCAGGGTTCCGCTCACATACTATTAAAACAAACAAAAACCCAAGTGCCAGATGATATCTGCATGAGATTTAATAGGCACCACTTCATACTCATACTCTTCTGCCTCACAATGAAAATGTTCTGTGGCTGACTAGAATCAGCCCAGAGGGGAAAAGAGGCCTACCTCAGGAAAAGGTATCACAAGCAAAAGACACCAAAATGGGTATTACTTCTTTCATCTCTGTGATTACTATGCCCAGAGTGATGCTTTCCACACAGATGATCAGAGTGATTATGAAGGGAGGGCTTTTCAGAAGTTAATTCTCTATCATCCCCTACAGTTTATAATCTGAACTCTGGGACCAAATACTCAGACTTCAGAGGATATCATCTTACCTAAGGCTGACTTGCTTCAGACATTTCAATCGACTGTGCTATCACATTACAAATGTATACTAGCTGACTTCAAAAAGAAGTAGGAGGCATAAAAGGCTGAATCATTTCTTTCCCTCAAAGTTTTCATTTCAAAATATTTTGGGCAATGATGAAGTATCATTAAGTAATCTCACTTCCTGTAAGGCCCACACATCTAAAAAAGTGTCCTGCAATAGCCTCTAGTAGGCCTAGCAGCAAGGAGTTCACAATACTAAAGAGTAACAAGAGAATTCAGCTGCTATATATACAATTCCACTATAATATACAATAATACATTTACTCAAAAATTAATGTGGTTTTTTCCTCCAAAATAAAGGGAAATCTATCTGTGGCTGCTGGTTAGCCCAGTTGGGCTGGCTTGATCCCTCGACGAATCGTTTAAGAGGAAGATGAACACATTTCCCAGCTTGCCCAAAGACTGTCCCCCTGGTTTATGCCTGTTGTCGCAATGTAATTATTAGTAGAGTCCCTTTTCTTTTGCGAAAATATCCCTAGTGATGACCTTATTTATAACTAACTCTGGTTCCACGGAGAACAGTGCAGTAATGTGTGACTACATCAGCAGAAGCCAACCTTTACTACTGGAAAAACACTTCCAAGTACATACTACTGATTAGATTGAAAATCATATATGATAAGCAAGTATCAAAAGTAGTAGCTATGAGCCTTTAAACACACACAGGGTTCTGTATTCCATGTGTTCTGACAATATCAAATTACTACAATCTCAAATACTTCAGGTACAACAGAGTATTTATAATCCCCTTCTAAAATCTAGATTAACACCTTAACTGATGGTTTAACTAATTCCTCATCTTAGAAAAAGCACACTTGTATTTTAGGATCATAAAGGGTAAATGAGAACCACTGTAAGAAAATATCTCTATTTATAGCAGGGTTTCTTAACAAGGGGTCAATGAGCTCAAACTTAAATTTAAAAAAATATTATTCTTGTGAGGATGTGTTGGTGCGGGTGTGATATATTTATTAAATAATACACAGTATAGTGTGGACTTAGTAAGGGGTTCATGGTTTTCACCTGACTGGTAAAGGGGTCCCTGGAACAAAAAAGGTTAAGAACCCCTGATTTACAGTTTATTCATTTATATGAATTTAAAGACTGTAGTCTTATTTAAAAAGTTGTGTTTACCCTTTAACCTTAAAAGCCAGAGAAAAGGGTACTGTCAAATTTAGCAATCAACTGCAGAAATTCTAACCTTGCATAACCTTCCACTTATGGGCCTTGTGGACACACATCTTACACAAAGTTTATTTTTTGTCAAAAAACTACAACCAATTAAAACTTCCCACCTATGATTTTCTGGAAAATACAGGTTAGCAATCTTGGAGTAGCATACCAAATGAAGTATTTAACTCCCAATCAACCATGATAGGCTAGAACACACCTTAGAGTTCCTGAGCTAACCCAGATCCTGCAAGCCTAAGGAAATTTTCAGATATTTATAAGCTCTGGCTCTTGTAAGAGTCTGTGCCTAGTACAGTCTAACCTTCAGTTTATTAAGAAAGATTTTATTTACAATGTCCCATCAGAAAAAAAGACCACAGATTAATGGGACAAAGGTGGAAAGCTCAATATAACACAATATCTCAGCTGAGCAGCAGTCTAGTCAGGAAGTTAGGAGCCACAACAATGAAGCCAGATGGCCTGTGTTCAATTCCTGACTAATAGAGATGGGTGACCTCAAGTAACTTATTTTTGTCTCATATTCCACAACTATAAAATGGGAGAATAATAATAATACCTATTAAACTGGTTGTGAGACTTGAATGAGTTGATCTCACAGCTCTGGCCATTATGAACTATCTTTTAGTTTCTCAAAAGCACCAAGCTTGATCTCTCACCTCTGGGTCTAGCACATGCTTTTACCCTCTGCCAAGAACATTCTTGTCACCCTTCTCCTAGCTTCCTTTAGGTCTTAGTTTAAATCAGGGGTTCTTAACCAGGGGGTCCATGAGCTTGAATTGAAATTAAAAAAAAAAAACAAAAACATTATTCTTGTGGAGACATGTTGGTGCGGGTGTATATATTTATTAAATAATACACAGTATAGTGTGGACTTAGTAAGGGTTTTTCTCCTGACAGGCAAAGGGGTCCATGGGACAAAAAAGGTTAAGAACCTCTGGTTTAAATGAAACTTCTAGAAAGACTTCTTTAACCTTCCTACACTATGTCTAGTGCCTCTGCTATTTGCTCCCAAAGCACTCTATATCCCAGCACTTAAAATTTAAGTTTCCGTTCCCTTGCTCCTTAAAAAGGCAGAGGTCACATCTGTCTTGATCACCACCATAATCCCCAGTACCTAGCACAGTAAAGCTACACAGCAGGTAGTCAATAAATATGTCCTAATGAACATGGAATGACAGGTCATTCTATAAAGAAAAGAAAACAAGGAATGATTGCCAAATTAAATCTTTCTCTCTAGGTAGAAGTCTCCCCGCCTTCAGATCTGAAATATATAACAGCGTTCCCACTTATGAATTGAGAAGCTTCAAAGTAAATATGGGAAGTGCTATATTCTGAGTACAACTTTAAGCCCATTTGGGAAAAGAACCATGACTTCATAAGCAGAATGAGTAACAGTCTGTTTATTGTGTTTATGCTTATTATTTAATGTCCTATATTCTAAAACCTTAATTAAAATAAGGATATCACAGCAAAATTACATGGATAGTATACCTCCAGGATATTATCAACTGGACTAAAGGAAACCAATAAATGCCACTGGCATAGGTGGGGAAAAGGAAGGTGAAGCCATGAACAAAGAAGTATATAAAAGAAAGAAAAACAAAAGTTAAAGTATCTGATACGGTAGAGAGTGGTGGAGTAACATAAGCAGCTTATCTATAAAGTACCACTGGGTGGCATCAGTACCACTGTCTATCAAGTGCAGATATGGAACCAGAAGACTGTCAGAACAAATCAGGCTACCTTGCAGAGCTGAGGTTGCATGTTCAGAAGTCTATCTCCAATCTATTAAGAGGAAGGTGCAATTCACTGGAGTTCAGGTTCCCTGCAGATGTCATCAACACAGAGACAAGTCTTAAGGATGTGTTTATCAGACACCCCAGGAAGGAGAGTTTGGCAACATTTTAGCTTAGCCAAAATGTTTCAGAGTCAACTCACCATTCTAACGGCAGAGTATATGCCAGGAATTCTCAGCAGAGTGAGGGTGGGAAAGGAATTAGAATAACCACATAAGCTTTTTCAAACTATTAGGTTGAACTGTATAAAATTATCGATAGTTGAAAATGTATGACATACCAAAAACAGCAATTTTATACGGTTCAATCCAATACACTATATTTAAAATCACTGGCTTAGTGAGCCATCATTACTGATGAGAGTATGTTATATTTCTCAGGTTTGTTAGGGGGATAAAAGTTGAGAACCTATGAATGCACATTTTTTTTACTTAAAGTCATGAAGAATGAACTGGGTAAAGAAGTGGGAATAACACAATATCTAAGGATAGGGACTAGATTAAATGATAATTCATCTATTAAAAACAGCAGACATAGGAAGATGTTCACACAAAAAAATACTATATTAAGTGCAAAAATAATTACAAAAGGGTGTAGACAATTATGCTTTATAACCTATATTTTATGGAATTCTAATTTTGGGGGAAATTGACATATATTCTCCATAGAAAAAGGTATGAAAGGACATATTCTGAAATATCAGTAGTTGTCTCTGGGTAAGGGATTACCAATATTTTGTTTTCTTATCTACACGTTCCCTAAAATAAACATGCATAATAACTGTGGCTCTTAGAACAGAAAAAAAGACAATAGTAGAAAAACTAGGAAAATCCAAATAAATTCTATATTTCAGTTAATAATAATGTATCAACATAATTTATTTGTTTTCACAAATGCACCAAGGTCATGTAAAATGTTAAAGGTGAAGGGTATGCAAGACCTCTGAATTATCTCTGAAAACTTTCTGTAAATCTTAAAATTATTTCAAAATAAAATATTTATCTTAAAAAACAAGCCATGGGGAGCGGATGCGGCTCAAGCAGTTGAGCGCCCGCCTCCCATGTGGGAGGTCCCTGGTTCGGTTCTCGGTGCCTCCTGAAAAACCAAAAGCAAGCGACAAGGAAAACAAACAATAAAACCAACTCAGGGAAGCCTATGTGGCTCAGTGGTTAAGTGCTGGCTTCCCACATATGAGGTGTCCCAGGTTCAATCCCCAGGCCTGGTACCTTGATTTAAAACAAAAACAAAAACAAAACAAGCCATGCATTAAGATCACATTTTTAAAACCTAAAAGAAATCATCCATTTGGGTAAGAGATCCCTACATATGAACTAGAATGTGTTAGAATAAAACTTGTTTGTTAATAAGTCACTATGTCTTCTAGCATTGCAACAGAAAGTTTAAAGAAAATACAAAATATGGCCTCTCCTAAGAAAGATGTCATCCTATTAGGCACAGACTCACTGATGCAGGAAACAAATAGTTCATCTCTATTTTATTTAGTTTGGTAAATGTCATTGCTGAAAACTAACCACTGTCTATTTGAAGGGAGAAGGAATTAAAAATAAGTACAGGAACAAGCAGCAATAACTGGCAGAAACATCTTTTTCAAAGCTCCAGAAAACATTTAATGGATTGCAGTTAACAGGGTGAGCACCAAATCAAGAAAAAGGCTACCTAAAAGCTGCAGGATTTCTTGGTGCCCTGGATAGCCCTGCCCCCAACCCTCACTTGCTTAGCATGAAGGAGGCCCCTGCTCCCAGTGTAGATCCCTGATCCCAGTTCTGGAGGGAGCAGAGTAACCCTAGTGCACATACTGGGAGCTTGGATGTCTGACTCAATCTGTCTGGTCCCAGAACTAGGCCTATGTGTAGAAGGCGGCTCACAGAGCCCTCCTACAGAATGCTACGGGAGACCAGCCAAGTAGCTGCCTGGGGCAAGGGATTGCTGGCTATAGGACATACAGTGCAGTAACCAGGACTGTGTGGAAACTGTTTCCTAGAGATGGGGGAATTCCTAGGGCCAAATGTGTATGTCCAAGACAAAAGTTAAGCACAAAATGGACGAAGGAGGCCCCAGTGCTTTGGCCTGCAGACATTCTCTAAACTCTATGGATAAACTCTGAAGGAGAGCACTTGCACAGGTCAATCTGCAAAAACTGGGAAAGGTGTATTCTTTTCCTCCTCCTTTTTTTTTCTGTTGGCTCCTGGCATTCAAAGAAAGCTCTGTCATAACAATCAATGGATACAAGCTTAAGGAACAAAAAATTCAAGAGTTTAAATTCCAGTGATACCAAATTAAAATATTAAAATGCTTAGGTCCAACAAAAGATTACAAACATACAAAGAAACAGGAAGCCATAGCCCAGGCAAAGGAGAAAATTAAAGCATTCAAACCCATCAACGAGGAGGACCAGACTGGGACATACCAAAGAAAAACTTAAAAAAAAAAATGGTTCTAAATATGTTCAAAGAGCTAAAGGAAAATACCAACAAAGAACTAAAGGCAATCAGAAAAACAATAGATGAACAAAAAGAGACTATCAATAGAGGGATGGAAATTATGAAAAAGAACCAAACAGAGGTGAAGGCCTCAGTAACAGATATTGAAAATTCCCTAGAGGAGTTCAACAGCAGATTGGAGCTGGCTGAAGAATCAATCAGAGAACTTGAAGATAAGACAAATGAAATTATTCAGTCTGAGGAGCCAAAAGAAGAAAGAAGAACTCCAAACAGGTTAAACCCCAAAAGACCCATGCTGCAGCTTATTATAATCAAACTGTTAAATGCCAAAAATAGAGGGAATTCTGAAAAGCTGGAAGAGAGAAACAACGTGTCACATACAAGGGAGCCTCAGTAAGATTAAGTGCCAATTTTTCATTAGAAACCATGGAGGCACGAAGGCAGGCGGATGACATATTTACAGTGCTGAAAGCAAAAAAGTGCCAACCAAGAATTCTCCATGTAGCAAAACTGTCTCCAAAAAATAAGGGAAAGTTTAAGACATTCCCAAATAAACAAAAGCTGCATGAGTTCATCACCTCTAGACTGGTCCTACAGGAAATGCTGAAGAATTCTGTAGGTTGAACAGAAAAGACAATAATTCCTCGAAGCCACAGGAGGAATTAAGATCTCCACTGAGAGTAATGACATGGGTAACTATAAATGCAAGTACCATTGTATTTTTGGTTTGCAACTCCACCTTCTACTTCCTATGGAATATAAAAGGCAAATTCATAAAACGTAAAAAGTCAGTCATTTTGGACTCACATGTAAAAATAAGCATGTAATCTTGACAAGAACTACATAAAGGTGTGGGACAGAGTCGTATGGGAACATAGTATATACGATTGAAGTTAGGTTGGTATCAAAGCAAACAAAGATTGTTATAGATTTAGGATGTTAAATGTTAAATTTAAGAAAATACCAAAGAATATGCAAGCTCATAGAGACAGAAATTAGAATATAGGTGGGGGGGCAGGGAGGATGGGTAATTAATGCACAATGGGTGTAGGGTTTCCTTTTGGGGAGATGAGAAAGTTTTAAAAATGGAAGGTGGTGAGGGTTATCACAATATTGTGAATGAGATTAATCCCAGAGTTGGTATGCTTGGGAGTGGCTGGGACAGGAAAGTTTATGTTGTAAGTTCCCACAATTAAAAAAATAAAGAACTAAAGAGACAATGACAATTACTGCAATACATGATCCTGGAGAGGATCTACCAAGGAAGGAGAAAAGGCTCAAAGGGACAATAATGGGACATACAGAAAAAACTGAAATATAGACCGTAGGCTTTATATCAATGTTAAATTTCTTCAATTTGATAACTGCACTTAAGGTGGGTACATAAGTGAATATTCTTATTCTTAGGAAATGTACATGGCAGTAATAAGCAATTAAAGAGCATGATATATACAACCTACACTCAAGTGTTCAGAAAATGGACTGATGGACAGACAGATAGAATAATACAGCAAATGTGGCAAAATGTTAAAATGGTGCATCTGGGTATCTGGGGGAGTAGGGTATGTTGAATTCTATGTGGGGGTGTATATAATTTTTGTAATGTCCTATTATTTGAAAGTTTGAACGTATTTCAAAACAAAAAGTTAAAAAAAAATAACTAAAACCATTAACAATCCTTTTCCTTCATATTTTAAAAAATCTAGTACCCCAAATCCTGGGTAGTTACAGGTATATGTGCATATGTTTGTTCAAGAAATAGTCAGTGAACTTATACTATGTACCAGGTACCCTACTGGTATTTTATTTTAACGGAGGATAGTAGACTAGAACAGAGACTAGAAAAGGAGGGTCACCATGAGGCAGACACCAATAGTGTATTAGACCTAACCAGAGGACTGTACATTTTTATAAAAAGGTAATAATAATAGCTACCTTCTTGGATTATCCAAATTATACCTGTTACTGCTTAGGTATCTGCTGGCTTACCTAAAATTGATTTTTTTAAAAAAACAAACCCTCCAAATTTTGGAGAGCGAGAAAATTGATTAGGGTAAGGAAAAGTATGCAGAGCCAAAGGATTAAAGTGAGAGTCTGAAATGCAAAACTGAAAAGCATAAATAGAAAAATAAAATGCCTTGATAATCAATTTCATCTACAGACCAGTCAGTTGTTACACATACCCTCTGCCCTCTGGTTAGAATATTACCACAAATAGTGTAAAGTTTAGAATAAGTTAGTTCCACTGCAGAACACGCTCAACAGTTTCATTACTTAAGCATTTAAAACTCCTCAATATAAGGTACTTTTGCATAGGATGGGATCCAAACCATGAACTCCAAGAATAAATTCAGAGAAAACACCAGAGGACTAGAAAAAAAAATCAGAATAGGAGTCATTTTTCCCATCTCAATGAAATACTGTTTAAGGAAGGGGAGTTATGTAACTCATCCTAAATTATGTACCTGCAATTTCAACAGAGTTGATATTTCCTACTAGTAGATATTGCCCATTTTTCTCTGACGCATTTAGTTTCTGCTGCATCTGCTATGTAATTTCCCTTTAAAACATCCCTTTGCAGTTATTTCTGTGAATATTTAATCGAAAATATATCATCTTAAAAAAAAAGAAAAGAAAATATATCATCTTTAAACCAGGACATAATTCAATCCTCCTTGAAGCACCTGAAACTACCTTGAACAACAGTAAATAAGGCAGTTTGCTTATTCATATATATAAGACAATCTGTGACTTAGTCATTTTCAAAAGCAAAACTAAGGTCAACATAGAGGATGGTTTTGCAAAAATGTTCTCTCTTACCATACATCTTGCACTCTGGTGGTTTTCTAACAGTGTCTTACAGGCCAGATATTTTCTAATAACAAGACAGGGAAGAGGATATGGCTCAAGTGGTTGGGCATCCATCTACTATATGGAAGGACCCGGGTTTGATCCCTAGGACCTCCTGGTGAAAAAAAAAAAAAAAAAAGAATAACAAGACAAGATATTATCAAAATGGTTTCAACAACCCCATCTTTATGGTTTCCAGGGATGCTATGTCTGAAAGTAGAAGTGAAAGGCTTTGAGGTTCAGAGCCTGGTTCCACGCTCAGGCAACACCCTGATCTTTAAGCAAAAGCAATAGGGCAGTTTCAGAGAAAACAAGAGAAAAGAGGTCTAGCAATAGCAGGACATGGCCCCAGACCTGGCTAAGTACCAAACTCAACACAAATTCTAAACGTTTAGAGGATCATTTCACAGAGCAACTTATGTAACCCAAATAAGTGTGCAACTTTGAAATAACAATGATTTTCTTTAATATAAGAGGTAGAGGTCATTTGCAAAGTCAACAAATTTAGGAACCGATTTTTATCCTAAACAAATTCCTGCTTACCCCTCCCCATGCAAAAGAAACATTTTTCCATGATTTCACACAGAATGCTACAACATCTAAAGAATGGACAAATAAAATGACCTTAGTGTTACATTAACCAGGAATGATGCCAAATTAGAGAAATCAATTCTAAGATGAAAAAATTCTTCCAATAAAAATTAGCTGTTTCATCTTTATCACTTTCAAGACATTAAATTAACATTTAAGTATTACATAACAATAATCTTATCTTTGAAAAAGACAAATAGAATTTATTTTTTTATTTTATGTAGTTTTATTTATTTTTATATCAATGTTATAAGTTACTCCATTAACACAGATAATAACTGCAATAACAATAAGTCTGCTTTAGTCTGTGGTTACACTCCCCCCTTATTTTTGTTCTTCCCTCAATCTTGAGGGATTTGAGATGATGTCTGCTCTGACTGCTTCAGGCTAAAAGGGGACTTTTATATTATTGAGACAAATAGACTTTTGACTCAAATTTGCAGATGTTTTCCTTAAGACTGTGACATTATCAACTTAGACACTACAGAGCTTCCCAATATACCTCTTAGCTTAAGGAATCCCATAGGCTACAACCTGTTTTGAAAATGTCTTAAGTACAGACTGTATTTGAGAGTCCTAGTTTTGCAAAACTCAAGGTACACTCTGACTATGTCCCATAAATTCAAATGCCACTTCCTCCTCATTTTTGGTAGTGCCCTAGTATAGCATTCACCTCCTCTTTCCTGCCTGCAATGTCCTAAGCAAGGTGATTTTTCAATCAAGGTTGGTGTGGTAGGCAGTCAACAGTCTTTCTCCACTGAGGACAATTAGAAACAAGATTGAAAGCAAGCACTGTTTCCCTATGAGGTTTCAACAAAAAAAGTAAGGCTTTTTTTTGGGAAAAAGATCAGCATTCTAAAATGTGTCGGGAATAAATCTTCCATTTTATTGAATGTTATCATTGCAAACTTAGGCAAATCACTCCACAGAAACATTTCATGTAACCAAACAATAAACAAATGCAGGGTACTACAGAGATGAGACAGGGGTCGGGGAGCTATCCTAGCACTGGAATATTCTCCTCCCAAGGGTCAAAGGAGCCACTCTCATATAGCATTTCTGCTTACAGCAGCTCAAGGATGACCCCCTGAGCTAGGTTTCAAGATTGCTGTAAGGGAGTGTGTGAGTGTCTTTTTTTTTTTTTTTTTTTAAACAAATCTATTTTATTGGTACATATTAACAAAGCATACAATTCATTCAATGTGTACAATAATAGTATTTGGTATAATCTCATAGTTGTGCATTCATCATTTCAATCATTATTAGAATATTTTCATTATTTCAACAATAATAGCAAACAAAAAATGACAAACAATAAACAAGAAAATTCCTCACCTCTCCATCTCTCTGTTTCCACTTCTTTTTTTTTTTTTTAATATATATATATAAACAAACATATTTTAAGAGGTGCTTAGATTACCGAAAATACTATACAGAACCCCCTGGGATTCCCATGTTACCCACCCCCCGCACCTCCCACCACGTCCCACACAAACATCTCCCAGAAGTGTGGCCCACCACCCTCAATGAACTTACACATCCTGGAGCCTTGCCACCAACCCTAGACCACAGTTCACATCGTAGACCACACTCTCTCCCACACAGTTCTGAGTGGTGTGTGCTGATTTAAAATGGCCTACATCTGTTGCCACAACGGTACTCAGGACAACCTCCAAATCCCAAAGAAGCCCCTGTATTTCAACTACTCGTCCCCTCCCTACCCCAAAAGTGTCAAGTGGCCACTGGCTCCACCTCATTGTTATAATTTCTTCCATTGCTAGAATCACCGTATGTGTACAACAGAATACCATCAAGTCCACTCTAGCCCATAGTTCTCCCCCCAATCCTGACGGGACTGGGATGGTGATGTCCACTCCACCTCCAAGTGAGAGAGGGCTTATATCCCATGGATATGGTGGGTGGGATGATCCTGCCTGCAGATGCAGGCCCTCTCCATTCCCTGGGATGGCCGTTGCCCATCGTTGTCTCCTCGCCAGGTGACTTGGATGAGTCCATTGAGCTGTAGGGTAGGAGTTGTAGCTCTTAACCCCACTGAGTATTTTCTACTCCCAGGGCCAAAGATCATCCCTCATTCATTTCTACCCACCCAGGCCCAAAATGACTGCAAAGATTTGGCTGTGCTGTAAAAGTATGTTGGGGAATTCTATTTCAAAACAGGAGTAAAAAAGGAGTGGGGGGGTGGGGGGTGGGCAGTGGGATTCACCATAAGTTTTCATTTTGCCATTGTCTTATCTATAACACTCTATACTTCAAGGGATACCACCTGTAAAGAAGTGCATTATTTGGGGGATATTTCCTAAAGAAAGTTACTCCCCTACAAACTTTTTAATACTTACTCTCTTGGTGACTGGGAAATGTTAAAATTAATGTAAATATATATATAAATAAATAAACCTGCTTCCACATAAAAATTCTGGCCTTTATACTTGATACTAAAATCAAAATCTAAGTAAAGCAGTCCAAAAAATTCTAGGGAAAAATCTGAGTTGTATAACACCCTTAGGAATTCAGTCATTTTGTTAAAAATGTGTAACATGTAACTATATTTGAATGAATATGCTAATGCTAACATTTATTTCTATTCAGGGAAATAAACACTAGATGGCTGCCCATCTGCAAGTTGCTACAATAATTCACCAACATGGAGTTCCCCATCAGTGGGTCTAAACCCAGCCTTTTCTAGTTTCCAGGTTACAGAAACTACTTGCTTCACATAACCTACTCCTGTAAGGAATTGCCTGGGCAAACAAGGAACCCCAATATCTTCCAAAGCCTTTTGGGTCTTGCCTTGGTTCCTGACACTTTCTGAACCCCAAATATCCCTCCACAGACTTTAAACCATCCTAGGCTATCCTTGCAATTGACCTTTGACCAATCCTGAAGGTTTCTGTGGTTCCAGGTGTAGGAATAGCATTATACCTGGCCTAATTTTCTCTTCTGCCCTTTTGTCTGAAACATATTCATCTGTCAATGGTTATGGCTAGCTCTGACCAATTCTAAGCTTTACCCTTCAGTAAAGTTAGGATTTTTAAATGATTCTTCTTTTAAATTTTTTTCCTTATTAGAGAAGTGGGTTTATAGAACAATCATGCATAAATGATTCCCATAAACAACCCCACCACCACCATCTTGCACTGGAGTGGAACACTTGTTAAAACTGATAACACCACATTTTAATAACTGTTCTATTAAAGTCCATGGTTTAACTTAGGGTTCACTGTTTGTGTACTGTAGTTCCATGGATATTTTTTTTTTAATTTTATTCTGTTACCATACATATAATCTAATATTTCCCCTTTTAATCATATTCAGATATATATGTCAATGCTGTTAATTGCATTCACAATGTTGCACTACCATCACCACCATTCATTACTGTAAAATTTCCATCATTCCAAATAGGGACCCTGTATATTTTAAGCCTTAACCTCCCATTCCCTATCCCCACCCTGAACCCTGGTAACCTATAACTTTCTGTGTTTGCTTATTCTAATTGTTTCAAATCAGTGAGATCATACAATATTTGTCCTTTTGTGTCTGGCTTATTTCACTCAATATGACGTCTTCAAGGTTCATCCATGTATAAGGACTTCATTCCTTTTTATAGCTGAATAATATTCCATTATGTGTACAGACCACATTTTATTTACCCATTCATTGGTTGACTGACATTTGGGTTCCTCTCATCTTTTGGCAATTGTGAATAATGCCGCTATAAACACTGGAGTGCAAATATATACTCTAGCCCCTGCTTTCAATTCTTCTGGGTATATGCCTAGTAGTGGAATTGCCAAATCACACAGTAGTTCTATACTTAGCTTTCTGAGGAACCGGCAAACTGCCTTCCACAGCAACTGCACCATTTTACACTGTCTCAAGCAATGAATGAGAGTTCCTATTTCTCCACATCCCCTCCAAACTTGCTATTTTCCATTTCTTAAATAGCAACCATTCTAAAAGGTGTGAAATGGTATTTCATGGCGGTTTTGATTTGCCTTTCCCTGCTGGCTAATGATGTTGAGCATCTTTTCATGTGCTTTTTGGCCATTTGCATATTTTCTTTGAGGAGCTGTCTGTTCAAGTCTTTGGCCCATTTTTTAATTGGGTTGTCTTCTTGTTGTTAAGCTGAAGGATTTCTTTATATATACCAGATATTAATCCTTTATGGGGTATGTGGTTTCCAAATATTTTCTCCCATTGTGTAGGTTGTCTTTTTACTTTTATGATAAAGTCCTTTGAAGAATAAAAGGTGTTTTTTTTTTTTTTAATTTTGATGAGATCTGATTTATCTATTTTTTCTTTTGTTGCTTGAACTTTGGGTGTAAAGTCTAAGAAATCATTGCCTAACACAAGGTCCTGAAGATGCTTCCCTAGGTTTTATTCAGAGTTTGATAGTTTTAGCTCTTATATTTAGGTCTTTGATCCATTTTGAGTTGATTTTTGTATTTGGTGTGACGTACAGGTCCTCCTTCTTTTTCTTGCAAACGGAGATCCAGTTTTCCCAGCACCACTTGTTGAAGAGATCATTCTTAAGCAATTAAGTGATCTTTGCCACCTTCTCAAAAATCAGTTGGCCATGAATGTGAGGGTTGATCTCTTAGCTCTCAATTCTATTCCACTGGTCTACATGTCTGTCCTTATGCAAGTACCATGCAGTTTTCATCACCGTGGCTTTGTAACAAGTTTTAAGATCAGGAAGTGTGAGTCCTCCAACTTCATTCTTCTGTTTCAAGATGGCTTTAGTTATTCAGAACCCCTTACCCTTCCATATAAACTTGATGACAGGCTTTTCCATTTCTGCAAAGAAGGTTGTTGGAATTTTGATTGGGATTGCATTGAATCTATAAATTGCTTTTGCTTTGGAAAGTATTGACATCTTAACAATATTTAGTCTTACAACTCATGAACATGGAATATCCTTCCATTTATTTAGGACTTCTTTCATTTCTTTTAGCAATGTTTTGTAGTTTTCTTTATACAAGTCCTTTACACCCTTGATTAGATTTATTCCTAGATACTTGATTCTTTCAGTAGCTATTGTGAATGGAATTTGTTTCTTTATTTCTTCTTTGGATTATCATTGCTTATGTATGGAAACATTACTGATTTTTTGGTGTTGATCTTGTACCACTCCACTTTGCAAATTCATTTATTAGCTCTAGGAGCTTTATTGTGGATTTTTTCAGATTTTTCTGTATATAGGATCATATTATCTTCAAGTAGGGAAAGTTTTATTTCTTCCTTTCCAATTTGGATGCCTTTTATTTCTTTTTCTTGCCTAACTGCTCTGGCAAGAACTTCCAGTACAATGTTGAATAACAGTGGTGACAGTGGGCATCCTTGTCTTGTTCCTGATCTTAGAGGAAAGCTTTCATTCTTTCACCATTAAGTAGGATGTTAGCATTGGGCTTTTCATATATGCCCTTTATAATGTTGAGGAAGTTTCCTTCTGTTCCTAGTGTTCTAAGTATTTTTATCAAGAAAGAATGCTATATCTTGTCAAATGTTTTTTGTGTTTTGTTTTGTTTTTTGCATCAATTGAGATGATCATGTGGCTTTTTCCTTCATTCTGTTAATGTGGTATATTACATTAGTTGCTTTTCTTATGTTGAACCAACTATGGATACCAGGGATAAATCTCACTTAATCATGGTATATAATTCTTTTAATATGCTGTTGGATTCAGTTTGTTAATATTTTGTTGAGGATTTTTACATCTATATTCATAAGAGACATTAGTGTGTAGTTTTCTTACGGTATCTTAAGACCCACAAAGGGGATGCAGACCAGCTCCAAAGTGCCCCGTGGAAGAGGTCAGGAAGGGTGCCCCAAACTTCTCCAATGGCTTCCTAAAGCCAAGCTTTCCTAGCCTGCCCAGAAAATGCAGCCCTTCAGCTAACATTCTCCTGCAGCCCTTTAAATCTCCACCACTTCTGCCCCCATCTGGGAAGGGCTAAAACAATTGCTGCCTAGGCCTGTGTCAGGATGGGCTAAAACTACAGCTGCCCTCAGAGGCAGGACCCAGTGATCCAAATAGGCTCATCAAAAGCTGTGATCAGTGATCAGCCACATACACCCCTGTTCTTAAGGAAGAGGAATTTTACATCCCTTTCTCTCACCAGGCAGCCTACTGCAGAGAGTGGGGTATGGGCACTGGTAGCATCAACACAGAGAGACCAATTTACCGTAATTTATCAGCTTCTTCCTCCTGTTCTTCCCTGGATGCTCTATAGTGTTCTAGCCTCTGGAGTTTCCAAATATTATTTTCAGACAGTTCCTGCCTGTTTAATAGTTGTTTTGTGGAAGGACTGCCTCCTGGAGCTCCCTATCTGCCATCTTCCTCTAAGTACCTCAACGATTCTTTTAAGCTATTTCCTCAATCTAGTATTTTCAGTGGTCATGTGGAACATAGCATCTTTTACTTGGATTCATCCCATATGATATTAGTGCTCGTTCTCCTCTTCTTTTCAAAGTCACAGCTGAATTTTAAGCTTATTCACCTGAAATGTAAGTTCCTGCTTCCTATTTAAGGAAAGCTTTCAACTTTCAGTTCATTAGAGAAGCAACAATGACTAACATATTCTTAACAAAACAGATGATCACCATCTCATCATACCAGCTCTGACCATTTCCCCAGGTTTTCTTGGATGGCTCAGGTACCACCAGGGGAGTGGTCCTTCAAAATCTCATCACTTATTGCACATATAAAACTGTTTTTACAAAATATAAATACAAATAAACTAGAGAGACGGAAACAGAATAACAGCTATGTACAGCAGGGGAAGCATAGAGAGATTGAGAGGTGATGAAATTTTTTTGTTTTTTATTATCATTATTATTGGAATAATGAAATTACTTTAAAAATGATTGAAGTGATGAATGCACAACTATGTGATTATACCAAATACCAATGATTGTACACTTTGGATGGATTTATGTTTTATTACTATGTATCAATAAAATTGATTTGTTAAAAAAAAAATCCTACCACTATTTTTTTTATAATATTAAAATACTTTAAGCACACATTAAAATTTAAAAACAGAACACCTAAGAGAAAACAGGCATTTTACCATGCTTCTCACTGCAGTAATCTTTTAACCACCACTAGAATCCATCATTAACATTTTCAACACTCTTCTAATATTCCAATCTCACATGCCTCTCTCATTAATCAAGTGAGAAATAGGGAGTCTCTATCCTCTCTCACCTGTAACATTTGCTAATTTGACAGCACCTATGAGAGAGAAATTCTAGTAGTATGAAATCAATTTTCAAAAGGCTAAAGATGCACAGCCTTGTAGGACAGGGACTTTTTCAATTACTGTAACAAAAATACTAGGCCAGGGGTTCTTAACCTTTTTGTTCCATGGACCCCTTTGCCAGTCAGGTGAAAACCACGGACCCCTTACTAAGTCCACACTATACTGTGTATTATTTAATAAATATATCATACCTGCACTAACACATCCCCACAAGAATGTTTTTCTGAATTTCAATTCAAGCTCACGGACCCCTTGTTAAGAACCCCCTGAACTAGGCCTTTACATTAAAACCCTGTCTACAAGGTCGAATTTTTTTTAATACTCTATGGGATTCAGGGAAAATGATTTAGGTATCAAGAGTCTTCAGCACAAAGTAAGGTACTTTCGCTTTTAAGTCTCATGTCATACACCCGGAGGAAATTATAATGAGCCTTCAGCGAAGCTGCTTAATAAATGCTTCTAATGATGTGAGAAAGCGGCATACAAACTTGCCCAAATCAAACTTGGTCCTCCAACACAGTTCTAAGAATATTCAATTGCATAAACTGTAGACTAAGATACCAAAGACCAAAATTTATGTTGCTACAGATGCCCTGAGTTTCTTTACTTTTCTAAATTTTAAAATAATACAATCATTCCCAAACCTTTACTAAAAACTAACCAGAGCAAATGGTTTTTCTTTGAACAAAAATAACTGCTTGGGGTTAGTTTTTAAAATCTTCATTAAAACCTAACTCCTACCATAAAAGATTCCTAATGATATTTTAATGCATTGTACTTATGCATCATCACTAGTAACTATAATTTAAATAATGTGCTCATAGTTAAATTCAAAACAGAACTGAACTAGTTCAGCATTGAGGACCTAAAAATTCCTTGGTTATTTACTTTTGGTGACCATGACTCCTTTTTCTTTTAAGATTATAGTTTATCCTAGAAACCAGTTATTTTAACTAGAACACTGTATTTACATGGCACAGTGTTGTTCTTTTCCCACCAGGTGTCTTTTTCATTTATTCAGGGTTATGGACTAAAAAGTATGTACATAATATAGTGTTAAGCTAAAGGAAGCAAGTTACAAATCAGTATGTACAGCAAGATCCCATTTTTGAAGAAAGAAGATACACTTATGTTGCATACATGTGCATGCAAACAAGTGCACAAAGCGTATATATACTAAAAGGTTAACAATGACTCTCTGGGTATGGGATTATGGTGCTTTTATTCTTCATACTTATACTTTTAGTGTAGAAAATTTAGAAAACACAAACGGTATTTCAACAAAGGGGGAAAATTTTTTTTAAAAACCCTGGACCTGAGTGCTCACTAAGCACAAGACACTAGATTTCTAGCACAGTGTCACTGTATAATGCACAGGAATCTTATGTTAAGTATCCTTCTCTGAGCAAATGTTTTCTTTTATTACTCTGCATAATTATCAGAATAGTAATCACACATTTTAAAATATACTATAGAATTATATAGGATAAAATATAAAAGCATCCCTACACTCCCTTCCTCTAACACCACTCCCTTTTCCTCTAGAAATAACTACTCTTGATATGTACGAATTAGACCTTTTTGTATTATCCATATATACTGTAAGGTTCTATTTTTTCAGTATATGGAATTATGGTATACATATTGTTCTGATCCCTCCCCGTCCTCCACTTAATAATGTACTTTAGAACTCGTATGTTAGTATATATTGGTTTCTCTGAGAGTTGTTTTTCTTTTCTTTAATAGTTCCATGGTATTTCAGAGTATGGCCTATTATTTAAATGGTTCCCCTACTGATGGACATTTAGGTTGCTGCCAATTTTTCACTGTTATGAACAATGCTGCAGTGAAACCTTGTACACACCTTTATATACACGCACATATATTTCCCTAAGATAGTTTCCTAAAAGATTTGGTGGGTCGGTCAAAACATAAGCACACTGAAAAATGAGAGGATTTTGGTATTCTCTATCAAAAAGTTATAGCAATTTACACTCTTATTAATAGCACACGAGAGTACCCATTTTTTTTGCTAACAGTGGATATTATAAATACTTAGTTTTTGCCACTATTTTGGGTGAGAAATGGTTTGCATCTCCCTGATTACTAGAGTCAACTTGGGCATCTTTTTGTGTTTATTAGCCAATTGTATTTCCTTTTCTGGGAAGTGCCAATTCATAATTCTTTGCCACTTTTTCTAATTCATGCCTTTTCTTATTAATTTTCAAGAGCTCTTTACACATTATGGATATTAGCCCTTTGTTACATAGCAGAAGCTCTTTTATCTAATGTGATTTAAAACAGTTGGCTAGGGGGACGGATGTGGCTCAAATGATTGGGCGTCCGTCTCCCATATGGAGGGACCCGGGTTCGATCCCTGGGACCTCCCGGTAAAAAAAATAAAAAAATATAAAATATAAAACAGTTGGCTAACTGAAAAGGTCAATTAAGGTGAACAATCATAAAAAATGTGTGCACAATAAACACTTTATTTTCAAACCTTAAAGTACACTCATTCACCAATCTTTGGCTTTTTAAAAAAATCAGGATTACTTTGTTTTTATACATTGAACAGGAAAGTTTATCACACTCCCTGATAATACAATTGTGGCATTTGAAGCACAACAATAACTATAACATAAATAGCAAGAATTGTCTGGGCTTGGAATTTTCTTTAAAAACTGACTATGCATACACTGGTTTGACTTATTCTTTTTTTTTTTTTTTTTCATTTTAAAAAATTTATTGAAGTGTATCATTCATACATAAACATACATAAACAATAAGTGTATACTATAAGTTGTGAACTTACACAACAAACAGACCTAACATCATACAGGACTCCCATACATCACCCCACCACCAACACTTTGCGCTGTTGTGAAACATTTGTTACAAATGATGAAAGAGCATCCTCAAAATATTATGAACTATAGTCCGTATTATTTCAATCACCAATCTTTTGATATAAGGCCAAGATTTTTTTCTTTGACTCCAACACCACTGACTATAAAGAAATTAGTTTAAAGTTTAGAACTTCTATTTTAAATTTAGAATTTAAATTTTAAATTTAAATTTCAGTTCAGAATTTTTAGACAGGTTAGACCTTCAAAGTGTAATAGAACTTAAAAGAAACTTGTGAAGCAATTTGAGTGCAGAGCCTTTCTAGATTTTTTAAATGTCTTTTATACAAAACTCTTACAGTTGTCTTACCCACAACTAATTGGGACATCAAATTTAAGTAACTTACTTTCAACTCTTTCCAAAACACTCCCTTTGTTTTGTTATAGTGAACCTAACGCACCAATCATCCAGCTTCAAAAATGATCCATACACACTGAATTTTGTTTGTGATATCCCTGCCTGCTCCCCAACTCTACCTTCCTCGTGTTATTTTGAAGCAAATCCAAGACATCATATCATCTGTAAATTTTCAATAGAGAAGGACTCCATTTCCTATACTCATATTTCATGTCACAAAATATTAAGATAAATTAATATTTATAAAAACAAGTACAACCAGCACATACAAATTTAGTAATAAATAAAAACAAAACCTCTACTAGTGTGTACACAAAGACACTGGCATACTAGAAAACAACCTACAAATAGCAAGTGTTCACTGCACAATGCATTTTACAAAGAAAAATGGACATCATTTAATCAAGTGAGTCAGATAAGTGGAAGTCAAAGTTTCTACTGCATATACAGAAGCTATCCCCCCAGTCTACCACTTACTTTGTTATGTCACATAACTTTATTATGGTATCTTATGTTTTCCACTTTAAAAAAAATATGTACTTAAATTTTTAATATACATTCATAACTTACTTTTATTTATGACATGAAGTGGAGATCCAGTTCTTTCCAAATGGATAGCCAAATGTCCTAACTCAATTTCAATTTTTAAACATCACACTTAGGGCATTTAAAAGAACTAAAGCAGAAAGCGGATGTGGCTCATGCAATTGAGCTCCCGCCTACCACATGGGAAGGTTCATGGTTTGGTTCCCAGTACCTCCTAAAGAAGACAGCGAGCTGGCACAACAGGCAGGCATGACAAGCTGACAAAAGATGATGCAACAAGAGACACAAGAGGAAAACCATAATGAGAGATACAACGAAAGCAGGGAACAGAGGTGGCTTAAGTGATTAGGCGCCTCCCTCCCATATCGGAGGTCCCGGGTTCGGTTCCCACTGCCTCCTAAAGAAACAAAAAGACGACGAACAGACACAGCAAGTATAAACAACAAGGGGGTGGGGAGAAATAAATAAATAAAATAAATCATTAAATAAATAATCCAAAGCGTCAACTTCTAACTTACAAAAGGAAGAAGCTGTGCAAACTAATAAAGCAACAGTCTAAGTTCAACTTGATAGGATCATACCACACCACTCTCTGCTTCCAAAGGCTTTTAACTTTAGAAAGGTGTACCTGCCACCCTATGAATTTAAAGATTGCACAGCAGTTCCAGGAGCAGAAGCAATCATGCTACCACGTCTGGCTCTCTTATTACCACTCTGGCTCACAATGGTATTTCCAAAGAGCTGTCACCACAACTGCACAGGTCTCTTTCTGAATCTCAGTCAGCACAACACCTGTAAATTTACATTCACATTGAAATAAACCACACTTCACAACAAGATAAAGTCAACCTTCCCAACTCTCCATCCAGTCCTTAATACTACTAGAGTACAGCGTGTCTTGTAACTGCTGAATGAATGACTTAGGTAAGAACATGCATATAGTCTTCCACAACACAATTTCTCATGGAAATGTACAAAAAGGTACTAAAAGTCAAGGTAGAGTTTGTTCAGTTTCTTTTTTAACAAAGAAATCCAATCATTTATAAGGCTGCCTTGCCTCAGGGGTGGGCAAAACTTTTATTCTGGGAAGGGCCAGATAATAAATAGGTGTTGCAGACCATAAGGTATCTGCTGCAACAACCCAACTCTGACCTATAATGTGAAAACAGTCATAGAAAATATGTAAAAGAATGGGTGTGGCTGTGTTCCAAAAAACTCTATCTCCAAAAACAAGTGATAGGAGTGATTTGGTCCAAAGGAGTATTTTGCTGATCCTTGTCCCTCCAAGCCTTATACAAATGATATTTTCCAAACAGGAACCTGTTATCCTATACACTTATGTGAGCAGATTTGATGACACTGAAGGAAACAGAAACAATTTCAGTGCCACCTTACAGAAATGAGTACTCTCAAAATTAATCACTAAACTTTTTCTATAAATTCTTCTCATGATGAACACGTTTTTAAAAATATAAGATTGTAAATCACTTTAAAGATAATGTTTATTTTAAAAGACGGTTAAAATGAGCATTAAATAGCTAGTAAAAAAGGAAAATAGGCCAACGTAACAGTCAAATTCAACAATCTTTCACCTATTATTCTGGCAGTCAACATGAGTAGTAAAAAACCCAGTAAATACATGGTCATAATTCATGACATCACTACTCAATGCAGAAGAAGACTTTCAAAGTATACTTAAGTGAGAATACACATTTGGACCTCGGATTACTGACCATAAAACTTGATTTTTTAAAAACTATGCAGTTTTGCCAAAATATTTTTAATTTAGAAAGTGAAACCAAAAACTTTCTTCGCACAGTGTGCATATTTAATTTTAAAATATTAATTTTAATGCTTCATTTTGATAGCCTGGTAAAACAGACATTCTATTTTAAAGGCACACAAGGATGGCAGCTATTTTAATGTAGTTAGAGAACACACTCTAAGCCATCAAGGCTACTTGTTCACAGAATATGTTTTGAAGTCCAGGATTATTGAAAAAGAAAATGTTTCTGTGAAGGATGTTCACACTGCCTACAGAAATATTGGGTGTTAAACAAAACAAAAAGGAATAAAAACAATAAACACAAGTACATAAGACAACTTGACATCAAAAGCACAGTCCATAAATGAAAAAAACTGAAAAACTGGACCTCATCAAAATTAAAAACTTTCACTCTCCAAAAGGCCCCATGAAGAGGATGAAAAGACAAGCTACAGACTGGGAGAAATGTTTTCAAACCACACATCAGACAAAGGGCTAGCATCTAGAATATATAAAGACCCCTCAAAACACAAGAGTAAAAAAGCCAACAGACCAATGAAAAGGTGGGAAAAAGACATGAACCCACATTTCACCAAAGAGTATATACAGATGGTAAATAAGCCTATGAAATAATGTTCAGCATCATTAGCTATCAGGAAAATGCAAATTAAAACTACAATGAGATCACTGCACAAATATGAGAAAGGCTAAAAAAATTTTTTTAAGTGACAAGACCAAATGCTAGTGAGGATACAGAGAAAGTGGTTTACTTATATTTTGCTGGTGGGAATATAAAATGGTACATCCACCCTGGAAAAGTCTGGCAATTCCTTACAAAACTAAACATGGAACTACCATACAACCCAGCAACTGCACTCCTGGGCATTTATCCCAAAGAAATGAAAACAGGTCCACACAAAATCTGTACACCACTATTCATAGCAGTTTTACTTGGAATAGCCAAAAAAAAAAAAAAAAAAAAACAGCCCAGATGCCCTTCAACAGGTGAATGGTTAAACAAACTGTGCTACAGCCATACTATGGAACACTACTTAGCAATAAAAAGGGAAAAAAATAAACTATTGTTATACACAGCAACTTATATGAATCTCCAGTGGAATTATGCTTAGTGATAAAAAGCCAGTAATAAAACGTTATATACTGTGTGATTCTATTTATACAGCATTCTTGAAATTACAAAATTATAGAGATGGAGGATGGGTAAATGGTTTCCAGGGCTCAGGGAAGGAAAGAGATGGGTGTGGCTATTAAAGGACAGTATGAGGGAATCCTGCAGTGATGGAGCTGTTCTGTATCTTGACTGTGGCAGTAGTCACATGAATCAACATGTGATAAAACTGCAGAGAACTAAATATACACGCAAATGAGTGCAAGTAAAACTGGTGAAATCTGAATAAGGTAGATGGATTATATCAATTTCAATTTCCTGGTTGTGGTATTTTACTATAGTTATGCAAGATGTTACCAATGAGGGAAACTACAACATGTAATTATCTCAAAAGTTAAAACAGAAAGAAAGGAAAAACAGTACATAAGACCAGCCAATGGCAGGAGTGGAAAAATAAAGCTTTTATTTTTGCTTTACAGCTCAGCAACTGAAAGTCAAGGAAGAGAAAAGAAAAGAAAGGAAAAAAAAAAAAAAAAGAATTACCAAAAAGAGACTCTACAGTCTACAATTAATGAAATTATCTCCCCCTCCCCTATGGAGCCTTACCCTCCCCAGGATTTTGTTTATATCCCTGATTTGACTTTTTTTTTTTTAAATAACAAAACTGCACCACCACCACTATTCCAGACCATAAACTTGTAGGTAGAGACTGACTTTCTAATCTTCATATCCCAAGAACTTGGCACAAAATAAACGACAGATAAAGGAACAAGTTGAATGAATTAGTGGATGAATGAGATGTGTGCATATTCTTTTTAGTGTTCCTGCCCAACTGCAGTTATATAAGGCAGTACACACACATTCCCTTACAAATTTCTAAAAGCCATGAACGTTAAAAACAGTGTGGTGTGTACACATTTCATTTTCCTTGCAAGCAAAAGTTAACACTATAACAATACCACACTTTTGTAAACTGCTTCTCAATTTATAGTCTTCCAAGAATTATGTATGCTTAGGTTGGAACCAGTTATGCAGATCTTTGAGAAAAACTTTCTAAACAACTGTTATAACTAAGGATTAATAACAGCCTTAAAATAAGTATATATGTGTGTATACATACACACATATATATGTATATGTATACATAAAATCAGTATAAGAATATAGAATTTTAATTGGGGGGGGGGGGACTTAGGGATCATTCTGCCCAACCATCAAGATACCTATTTTACAGATGCTAAAACTGAGAGAGGTAAAATGACTTGTTCAAGGTTATATAACTAGTAAGTGAGCCTCTCCAGAGTCCCAATTCATTTTTCTTCTCACTGAATTGGATTGACTGCCCTTTTTCCACCCACTCATCCCTACCCCAAATAAGCAAACATAAATCTTAATCTGAATCACTTGGTTTTTTCCCAAATAGGGATTTTTTTTTTCCAAAATAAACTTTTAATTGTTGCATTAAACCTTCCATGGATTTTTTAGGAGTTGAATTACTTCTCATATCAGGACCTTGAGGTACTTTATTCTATGGTGCAAGTATATTAACATTTTAATGTTTCATCCCCCATCTAAATGGCAGGAAAGGTGTTAATTCTAGCAGGAGGTTTCCATATCTTACACTTTGGCAGCTTCAATCGATAAGATAAGCTATTTTAAAATTTAAGGAAGAGACATTATTACTTACAATCTTGAGTTGATATGCTCAACGACGGCACTTTAATTGAATCGGGTTTGTTCTCCACTTGCAGCTGCCTGGTGTACCAAGAACATTTAAAACTTCAAGTGACAAGCAACTATCTGGAAATAGGGCTTTTTAATCAGGTGAAATCTCCGCTATGCAGCAACGCGTTACTAAACATGAATTTAGAGGTCCTAGAATCTAAACACTAGAACGAACCTCAGTTGTGCTCTAGTCCAACATCCTCATTTTTGTATATGAGGAAACGGAGTCGTTGATTTAACCAATAAAGCAAACAGCTTACTTTTTCAAAGGGATTCATTTAAATGTCATTTGACTCTTACAAACCCTTATTCTGCATCTCACCGTCGGTTGATTTCTTTTTAAGGTGAAAAGAGCGAACAGGGCAAATTAATTTCGAGGGCGAAAAAATATGCCTTTGAAGGAGGCGATGCTGAAGGGAAGAGGAGAAATGACGTCTTATTTAAAATATGTAACCCCTTGATGGGTTAGACAACGAATCATATTCTCCTAGATTTTTCTATGTGCCATAGATATCAGCCACAGTTCTGTCCGGCACTCAAATGAGAGAAAGAGAAAGTGAATAAAGCTAATACTAAATATACAGCACCCACTGAAGGCAGAGATGTACATAGGAAAAAAAAAACAGGAAAAAATAAGACCATGCTCCCGCTAGAATCCAACCATTTTCTAACATACCTAAAGGTACGGAAGCTAAGATGAGATCGGAAGCCACGGCATCCCTCAAATTCGAAAGGGCGGATGCTTCTAGGGCCAAAGAGAACCCCTAGCCTTCAGATACAGAGCGACTGGGAGGGAACAAAATGGAGTTGAGGTCTAGGAGTGTCCAAAAGGTCGTCTGGGGGGGGGGGGGTCTCGAAGGCGATTGATATGATCCTCTCAAAAGGGTCAGGGCAAAGCATACTACCCTGACCAGGAAGGTGACTTCTGGTTCTGGGCGGAGGTGAGGTCAGGAAGAGGCAGGCCGGGGTCTCAAGGACCCCCGACTCCAGACAAGGAAATGATATGGTGACCTCGGGACTCTTCCCGGGCCCAGGTGAGACCGGCGGATATATCGCCCGGGCTTAAGAAGAAAGCGCCTCGGTTCCGGGACCCGGCATGCCCCCTCACCCCTTCCGTTCTCAGGTGTGAGACGGTGGCCCAGTTGAAAGCGACAGGGCAAGGGTGCCGGGGCCTCAGCCTCACTAGCTGGGGTTACTCACCGAGCAAGCGCTGCCCACCACGTCCTCCCAGCCGGCCGGCTCCTCGCACTCGGAAGCTAGCGAAAAGGAACCGCGTGCCCGCTAGAGCTGAAGCGAGGAGAGGAGCGCGGCGGAGGCCAGAAAAAAAACCGCAGCAGCGCGCGCGCACCCGGAGGGCCGGCGGAGGCGGGGCGCGGCGCGGCGCGAGCCCGGAAAAGACGCGCCCGGAGGGGCGGGCGGAGCGGGGGCACGCGGTGGTGTGGCTGAGCCCGCCGAATCGCTGGCGGCCTAGGGCTCGGCCCACCCACGCGCTAGCCCCCCTCGCCTGGAGACGTCACCCCGAAAAGAAGGGGCGGGCCGAGCGGGCTTCTAGCTGGAAGGGAGGGACGTTGCGGTGGAGCTGAGTCGGGTAACGGCTCCCCGCGGGTTCGCGGCCGGTTGTTGATTCGGCTTTGGAGCCGCTTCCGTTGGTCTTGGTTGAAGCGTTAGTGAGGGTGTTTTCGGAAGGACCTGGGGCCTATGTAATTTCAGTGAGGTGCCAAGCCCGCACCTGCGGCAGGACTCCACCCCCGGATGAAAGTTACCCTCGGGTCATCCTCCAGCTGCCCTTTACAGATAGTCATCTTTGGACTTCGCTGTTCTTCCTTTAGAGAGAGATCTTAACTTCCTTTGGCTGAAGGCATCCTGCTCCTCGAAGACAGAGCTAAGGCTTCTAGTACATTTATCTTGCCTCTCTCTGCATTAAGACCCCAGCTCCCTCCCACTAATTACATATCACAGCGATGCAGGCTTTTCACTTTATGGTTTCCATTTTTACGGTGGTGGAATGGCAGAACAGCCCACAATTTATAAGGAAAAGTCACGGCAGCACTGTGACATCGTACTGGCCCCTGAACGCTGCTTATGGGCCAGTCCTCCAAATACCGTTCCCAAAAGATCCAAGAAATTGCTATGTTAAAAATAAAAGTCCAGCGAACTGTCTCAGGACTTCAAAGGCGACGTTATTTTAAATTAGCCCCTACAAACTCCGAAGACTATATCACCAAAAGAAAGTTCTAGTAATATACTCTTCCAGTTCCCTGTTGCATAATGGTGGACTAGCTTCCTCTTCCTGCTAGTAATGGACATTTCACTTCACTTTACCTCAGACTCCTCTTACTTTCTACAGAAATTTCTCTATTATTGCTTTATTTCATAACCTGCTATCTTCCATTTTCCCATAGAATTACCAGAGGTAACAACAACATATATATCTACCTGGGATTAGAGGCTAAAGTAGTCCTTAAACTTTAGTATGTGTCAGAATCATTTAACACATGCTTGTTAAAATGTGAGTCGCTGGAGCAAAAACCCCCCAGATATTTTGATTCAGGTCTGACTGGGACAGAGAAAATTTTCATTTTTAATAAACATCCCAGGTGAAATTAATAGGGGATTGGAGGCCCACAATTTGAAAAGCACAGAGCTAAACTTTTGTGTGGTGTACTACCCTGAAGTTGGATTACTCACCCAATTTCCAAGGGGACCTACCCACTTGTATATAATGTGTCTATAAATGTTGCTATGGCAGTCATGTAACTTCCTTTTTCAGGATTGACCTAGAAAGTTCAGAACTTCAAACAAGTTTAATTGTCATATTTATTTTATGAGGTCTTGTTGTAATACCAGAAATAAGTAATCATTTTGTCAGCTATAATGCACTGGGTACCTACAGTGTACAGAGGACTGTCATCTGTAGTAGGGTAATATGAATGGAATTGAAGGGATGATCATCCCTGCCCTCAACAAACTTTGTGTCTAGTTGTGGAATTAAAACATAGACACAGTACAGACCCAGTGTGGCACATATATCAGTCTGCTGGACCAAGATTAAAAAGAACTTGTAATTCAAGTGTACTTTTGTTAGTTTCCTTTACTATCACTGTCTTAGCCCAGACCTTTTCAATTAGGTAATTTTCCTCTGAACATGGAGTTCTCAGCTTACTGAAGTTTCTCAGTTTACTGAAGTTCCTCCAACCTTACGAGGTATAAAAGAAAGAAATCACTAGAGCCTGAAGCAATTATCAGTTTTTGTTTGTTTGTTTGTTTATATACACACAAATGTACTTCGTCAGACCAAGAAACCACTTGAATTTTCAGGATCTTTTTCACAAAAGCTATGAATTAACACATAAATTCTGGCTACCTTTATTAACTACTCTCACTTTTCCCTCCACATTTAGCCATACCTCACATGAAGAGGAAAGAAGAGCTATATCTACAAAAGGAAAATAAAGTGTATCCACACTATTTCCAGCTTCTTTTTTCCTTTTCCAAGGGCAAAACAAACTCCATTTAATTTCTTGTCATCAGAAACCCTCTGGAACTACTACCCAGGAGCAAAACATTCCCCAAGCCAACTGTCGACATTTTAGATAGAACATTTGCACAATTGTTTACTAGTTAGGAAAACAAGGGATTATTATCCCTGTTGTACAGATGAAGAAACAGATGCAGGTTAAATGACTTATCTAGTCACACAACTAACTATCAGCAGAGCCTGGATTTCCTACACAGTCTCCTGACTCCTTAGACCAGAGTGATTGCCACTATGTCAGACTCCCTCACTAAGACCTACCTATTCAGAATTACCAGTCCAATTAGAAATGGAATATATAATCACATGACAATGGAAAAGAGAATATACAATACTATTGACAAATTGAAAACACAACCAAAGAAAGCACTGAAAGCCTGAAAATTAAACTGTTCAAATCTAGATAAATTTAACAGGAGAGTTCTGTTAGCAGGCACTGATATTTAGGCCTAGCCCATTTTCTTCTCCTGTAACAAGAAGCTGAAACAGATAGCCAGGTTGCTCTTGGCATTAGTTATTTATGGAAGGGCAGAAAACAACTGTTCTTCAGTGACTGAGTAGCAAGCCTTTGCATGTTAAACAGACTTCACAGGTTTGTACAATAATAATTTCCTCCTATGGCCCAACCACAAGCAGCAGGACTTTATAATAATATGTGTATAGACAAGTTATGTTAGGTTTTGTCATGAAGAAAATCTTATTTTTTGTAAATCCCATAACCAGGCCAAATATTGTCTTCAGTAGTGTGTCTTCGAAGTTGTTTCAACAACTGCTAAAATCAGAAACCTAAGCAAAAGATGATATTGCTCTGAACATAATAAGCTAAGCCACTCCTTTTAAATATGGTCAAAGGCATAGTTGCTAGAACTAAATGTTATTATTTGTTATTGCCGCACATTTTACAAGTTTGAAAATTAATTGAAAGACCAAAACCAATAGAAAGATATAATGCTACTGCATAAGATACAGTATCATAAAGAGTCAATACTTTGCAAATTAATCAATAAAGTCAGTGCAGTCCAAATCAAAATCCCAGCATAATTTTAATGGAACTTGATTTCACTTTCTCTCACAAAACCCATTCTATTCCTTTTCTCTTTTTTTATGTGTGTGTTTTTCTTATTGAAGTATATCATTTATACATGAACATACATAAACAGTAAGTGTATAGTAAAGGTTGTGAACTCACAATATAAGCATGCATAACATCATACAGGAGTCCCATACAGCATCCCTCCACCAACACCTTGCATTGTTGTGATACCTTTGTTACAAACATGCAAGAGTATCATTAAAATATTACTAACTATAGTCCATATCTTACATTTGGTGTATTTTGCCCCAACCCACCCTATTTTTTTAAATATATATTTTATTACAGAAGTTGTGAACTTACAAATCATGCACATGTGTAGAATTCCCATACAACACCCCTTCACCAACACACCACACTGTGGTGGAATATTTGTTACAGATTGTGAGATAATATCATCAGACTATTACCGCCAACCATAGTCCATAGTGTGTATTTGGCACACTTTTTCCATACTCCCCCATTATCAACACAGTACATCTTTGGCATTGATGAAAGAAAATTATGACAGTGCTGTTAACCACAGACCATAGGCCACACCAAATATATTTTTCCCATGCTTCTCCACATTCCCACCACCCTGTAATAGTGATGTACATCCGCTCTAGCTCACAGAAGGACACTCTTGCATCTGTACCATCAATCACAATTCTCATCCACCTCTGGGTTCACTGTGTATTCAGTCCCTAGATTACTCTCTAGCTTTTTTCAATTGACATTTACTTCCCCAGACTACCCTTTTCAGCCACAATCCCATTTATAAACCAGCTGCTACTCACTATAATGTGTTACCATCAACTCTATCCATTTTCACACTTTTACAGTCAAGTTAATTAAAATGTCTACATACATTATGCATCAGTAGTTCTTCTCAAACCTGCTCTTATTTCCTAATAACCTATACTCTAGGTTTTAACTTCATGCATTTATTCTTTGTATTTAGTTCATATTAATGATCCCATGCAATATTTGTCCTTTTGTGTCTGACTTACTTCACTTAGCATAATGTCATCAATTCATCCATGTTATCATATGTGTCCCAATTTCATTTCTTCTTACTGCAGTATAGTATTCCATCATATGTATATACTACATTTTATTTATCCTTTCATTGGTTGATGGACACTTGGGTTGATTCCATTGTTTGGCATTTGTGAATAATGCCACTATGTACCTTGGTGTGCAGTTGTCTGTTTGTGTCATAGTTTTTCATTCTTCTGAATATATTCCTAGTGGAGGAATTGCTGGATCATATAGCAGTTCTATATCTAGCTTCCGAGGAACTGCCAAACTGTCTTCCACAGAGGCCGCACCATTTTACAATCCCAAGAACAGTGAAGGAGCGTTCCTATTTCTCTACATCCTTTCCAACACTTTTTGTTTTCTATTTGTTTTTTTTTTATAATTGCCATTCTACGTAGTGGGATGATTTCTCATTGTCGTTTTGATTTACATTTCCCTAATAGCTAGTGATATGGAACATTTTTTTTTTCATGTAATTTTTGGACATTTTTATTTCCTCTTTGGAGAAATGTCTATTTAAATCTTTTGCCCATTTTTTAATTGGATTGCTTGCTCTCTTATTGTTGAGTTGTATGATCTCTTTATATAGAATGGAAATCAAACGCTTATCAGATATATGGTTTCCAAATATTTTCTCCCATTGAGTGGGCTGCCTTTTCCCCTTCTTGATGAAGTCCTTTGAATAACAGAAGTGTTTAAGTTTGAGGAAGTGCCATTTATCCGTGTTTTCTTTCACTGCTCGTGCTTTCAATGTAAGGTTTAAGAATCCACCACCTACCACCAGGTTTTGAAGATATTTCCCTACATTTCCTTCTAGGAGCTTTATGGTTCTTGCTTTTATATTTAGGTCTTTGATACATTTTGAGTTATTTTTTGTATAAGGTGTGAGATAGGGGTCCTCTTTCTTTCTTTTGGCTTTGGATATACAGTTCTCGCAGCACCATTTGTTGAATAGATTGTTCTGCCCCAGCAGGGTGGATATGACAGGTTTGTAAAAAATCACTTGACCATAGATGTGAGGGTCTGTTTGTGAACCATCAATTTGGTTGCATTGGTCTATGTATCTCTCTTTATGCCAATACCATGCTGTTTTTACCACTGTAGCTAGGTAATATGATTTGAAGTCTGGAGGTGAGAGTCCTCCAACTTCACTTTTCCTTTTTAAGATGTTTCTGGCTATTCGGGGAGTCTTACACTTCCAAATAAATTTGATAATTGTGTTTTCTATTTGTTTAAAAAATGCTGGTGGAATTTTTATTGGTATTGCATTGAATCTATATATCAATTTGGGTAGAATTGACATCTTAATGATATTTAGAATTCCTATCAATGAGCATGGAATGTTCTTCAAATTATTTAGATCTCTTTTTTATTTCTTTTAGCAATGCATTGTAGTTTTCTGAATACAAGTGCTTTACATCCTTGGTTAAGTTTATTCCTAAATATTTGATTCTTTTATTTGCTATTGTAAATGGAATTTTTTTCATTTCCTCCTCAGATTGGGCATTACAATTGTATAGAAACACCTTTGATTTTTGCCTATTGAACTTGTATCCTGACACTCTACTGAAATGTATATTAGCTCTAGCAGCTTTGCTGAAGATTTTTCAGGACTTTCTAGACATAAGATCATATCATCTGTGAATAGTGAAAGTTTTAATTCTTCCTTTTCTATTTGGATGCCTTTTATTTCTTTTTATTGCCTGATTGCTCTAGCTAGAACCTCTAGGACTATATTGAACAACAGTGGTGGCAGTGGGCATCCTTGTCTTCTCCCTGTTTTCAGTGCGAAAGCATTCTGTCTTTCACCATTGAGTACAATGTTGGCTGGGGGTTTTTCCTATATGGCCATTATCATGTTGAGAAAGTTTTTTTTCAGTCCCTTTCTTTTGTATTATTTTTACCCAGAAAAGATGCTGTATTTTGTCAAAAGCCTTTTCTGCATCAATCAATATGATCATGTGATTTTTTCTTCTTTGATTTATTAATGTGGTGTATTATGCTGATTGATTTTCTTGTGTTGAACCACCCGTGCATGCCTGGTATAACACCCACTTGATTATGATGAATAATTCTTTTAATGAGTTGTTGGATTCAATTAGAAAGTATTTTATTGAGGATTTTTGCATCCGTATTCATTAGAGAAATGGGTCTATAATTTTCTTTTTTCATAATATCTTTATCTGAAACTTCCAGCCACGAATTCTCTATCCAGCAAAATTGGCATTCAAAAATTATGGAGAGTTCAAAATATTCACAGATAAACAGCAATTAAGAGAGTATGTCAAGAAGAAACCAGGACTCCAAGAAATACTAAAGGAATCTCTACAAGTTGAAAGGAAAAAACAAAGGAGAGAGAGTTTAAAAACAACTGAAAACTCAAAAAGAGAAACAAAACAACATATGACATACATTAACCGAAAGAAAAAATGACTGAAGTAAGAAATTCATTACGAGTAATAACACTGAATGTTAATGGATTAAATTCACCAATCAAAAGACACAGATTGGCAGAATGGATAAGAAAATATGATCCATCTATATGCTGTCTACAAGAAACCCACCTTCGGCCCAGAGATTCAAGGAGGCTGAAAGTGAATGGCTGGAAAACCATTTTACAAGCTAACAATAGCCAAAAAAGGGCAGGAGTAGCTATTCTAATATCAGACAAAATAGACTTTAAATGCAAAACTATTGTAAGAGACAAAGATGGACACTACATATTAGTAAAAGGAGTAATCTCTCAAGAAGAGAGAACAATCATCAACATTTACGCACCTAATCGAGGTGCCTCAAAATACGTGCGGCAAACTCTGGAAAAACTAAGAGGAGAAATAAATTCCTCTACAATCATAGCAGGGGACTTCAACACACCACTATCATCATTAGACAGAACATCTAGGCAGAGAATTAATAAAGAAACTAAGGCACTCAACAATACATTAGAAGATTTGGACTTAATAGACATATACAGAACACTACACCCAAATACAGCAGGATTTACATTCTTCTCCAGTGCACATGGAACATACTCCAAAATAGACCACATGCTAGGCCACAAAACAACACTCAATGAATTCAGAAAGATTGAGATTATACAAATTTCTCTGACCACAATGGAATGAAGTTGGAAATCAATAAGGGCCAGAGAAACAGGTTAGGCACAAGGATATGGAAGTTAAACAACACACTCTTAGACAAACAGTGGGTCAAAGAGGAAATTTCAAAAGAAATCAGTAACTACCTTGAAACTAATGAAAACAACAACACAACATATCAAAACCTATGGGATGCAGCGAAAGCAGTCTTGAGAGGGAAGTTCATAGCCATGAATTCATATATTAAAAAAGAAGAAAGAGCTAAAATTGAAGACCTAACTGCACACTTGGAGGAATTGGAAAAACAACAACAAACTAAACCTAAAGGAAGTAGAAAGCAGGAAATAACCAAGATTAGAGCAGAACTAAATGAAATAGAGAATAAGAAAGCACTGGAAACAATAAACAAAACCAAAAGCTGGTTCTTCGAGAATATCAACAAAATTGACAAACCCTTAGCCAGACTAACAAAGAAAAAGAGAGAACAGATGCAAATACATAAAATAAGGAATGAGCAAGGTGATATCACTACTGACCCCACAGAAATAAAGAGTATCATAAGAGGATACTTTGAAAAATTATATGCCAACAAGAATGACAATTTAGAGGAAATGGACAAGTTTCTAGAAACCCACAAACAGCCGACATTGATGAAAGAAGAAATAGATGAACTCAATAGCCCAATTACAAGTAAAGAGATAGACTCAGTCATTAAAAACCTCCCAACTAAGAAGAGTCCAGGACCAGATGGCTTCACAGCTGAATTCTACCAAACATTCCGGAAAGAGCTAACACCAATTCTATTTAAGCTCTTCCAAGAAATAGAAGTAGAAGGAATATTACCTAACTCATTCTATGATGCCAACATTACCCTAATACCAAAACCAAATAAAGATACCACAAGAAAGGAAAATTACAGACCAATTTCTCTAATGAACCTAGATGCTAAAATCCTTAACAAAATACTTGCTAATCGCATTCAACGACATATCAAAAGGATTATACACCATGACCAAGTGGGTTTCATCCCAGGTATGCAAGGATGGTTCAATATAAGAAAATCAATCAATGTAATACACCACATAAACAAACTGAAAGAAAAAAATCACATGATCATCTCTATAGATGCCGAAAAAGCATTCGACAAAATACAGCACTCTTTCCTCATAAAAACACTACAAAAGATAGGAATAGATGGAAACTTTCTGAAAATGATAAAGGGTATATATGAAAAACCCAAAGCTAACATCATTTTCAACGGTGAAATCCTGAAAGCCTTCCCTCTGAGATCGGGAACAAGACAAGGATGCCCACTATCACCACTCCTATTTAACATTGCCTTAGAAGTACTTGCACGAGCACTGAGACAAGAAAAGGACATAAAAGGCATCCAGATTGGAAAAGAAGAAGTAAAAATTTCATTATTTGCAGATGACATGATCCTATACATAGAAAGCCCTGAGAAATCGACAACAAGGCTTCTAGAACTTATAAAGGAGTTCAGTAATGTTGCAGGCTATAAGATCAACGCTCAAAAATCAGTAGCATTTCTGTACACCAATAACCAGCAAACTGAGGAGGAAATCAGGAAAAAAATACCATTTACAATAGTAAACAAAAGAATCAAATACATAGGAATAAATTTAACTAAAGATGTAAAGGACTTATATACAGAAAACTACACAACACTGTTAAAGGAAATCAAAGAAGACTTAAATAAATGGAAAAATATTCCCTGTTCATGGATGGGAAGACTAAACATCATCAAGATGTCTATCCTACCCAAACTAATCTACAGATTTAATGCAATCCCAATAAAAGTCAACACTATATTTTTTAAGGAACTGGAAAAACTAACCACAAAATATATTTGGAGAGGCAAGAGGCCCCAAATTGCCAAAGATATATTGAAAAAGAAAGATGAAGTTGGAAGTATCACATTACCTGACTTTAAAACATACTACAAAGCTACAGTGATCAAAACTGCATGGTATTGGCACAAGGATAGACCTACTGACCAATGGAACCGGATTGAGAGTTCTGATATAGATCCTCGTATATACAGTCATCTGATATTTGACAAGGCCATGAAACCCACTCAGTTGGGAGAGAGTGGCCTCTTTAACAAGTGGTGCTTGGAGAACTGGATATCCATATCCAAAAGAATGAGAGAAGAATACCATCTCACACCTTATACAAAAATCAACTCAAGATGGATCAAAGATCTAAATATAAGAGCCAAAACCATAAAAACCTTGGAAGATAATGTAGGGAAGCATCTACCGGACCTTGTAATAGGAAATGGTTTCATGAACTTCACAGCCAAAGCACGAGCAGCAAGAGAAAAAATTGATAAATGGGATCTCCTCAAAATTAAAAACTTCTGCACCTCTAAGGATGTTATTAAGAAAATAAAAAGGCAACCTACCCAATGGGAAAAAATATTCGGCAACCATATATCTGATAGGAGCCTAATATCCTGCATATATAAAGAAATCCTTCACCTCGAAAATAAAAGGACAAACAACCCATATAAAAAATGGGCAAGTGACCTGAAAAGACACTTCTCCAAGGAAGAAATACAAATGGCTAAAAAGCACATGAAAAAATGCTCAACATCACTTGCTATCAGGGAAATGCAAATCAAAACTACAATGAGATACCATCTTACACCCATCAGAATGGCAGCTATTAAAAAAACAGGAGACACTAAATGTTGGAGAGGATGTGGAGGAATAGGAACCCTCATCCACTGCTGGTGGGACTGCGGTCTGGTCCAGCCACTGTGGAGGACAGTTTGGCGGTTCCTCAGAAAACTAGCAATAGATCTTCCGTATGATCCAGCAATTCCACTGCTGGGTATATACCCAGAAGAACTGAAAACAAAAATAAAAACAGATATATGCACACCAATGTTCATAGCGGCATTGTTCACCATTGCCAAAAGTTGGAATCAGCCCCGGTGCCCATCAACAGACGAATGGATAAGCAAAATGTGGTACATACATACAATGGAATATTACTCAGCTGTAAGAAGGAACAAAGTGCTAACACATGGAATAACGTGGATGAATCTTGAAGACCTTATGTTGAGTGAAGCAAGCCAGGCACTGAAGGATGAACAGTATATGACCTCACTGATCTGAACTGAGGAAAGTGAGCAGTCTCTGAGAACCATTGTCTGAAAGATAGGTTAACAAAGGAGAGTAAGAGAAGAGCAGGCTTTGAGCCATCACCCATATGGACATAATCTATGGTAAAGGGATAGAGTGTGGTTGCATGTTGGGGGATGGGGCAGATGAGTGGTGGTGTTCCTGGGTTTGGTGGTGCAGCACTGGGGGGTGGGTGGATTAGGAAGGGCTGGTTCAAATCCCCAGGGCATGTAACTGTGAATCTTGACATTCCATGGGTTGGGAGAAGGGGGTATCATGGGCCCTGGGGGGCTGGGGAGAAGGGAACAGTCAAGATCTAATGAGTTGTTTGGTGGTCATGGGGAAGGTTTTTCATTACCTTACAGTAATGGACACAAGACATGGTAAATATCATCAAAATTATTAAACTGTATCATCTAAATTGTAAACTATACTGTAAATCACTGACAATGTTTAGTTGCTATATTTTGCTATCTGCATAACAGTTATAACAATGCTAACAACCAAAAAAAAGGGGGGGGGTTAATATGGGGTGGGGAAGGGGGGGTGGTTTGGTATCAGGGAGTCTCCGGCACTCCGTGTGTGACTTTGCTGTGACCTAAAACTTCTTTGAAAATTAAATGAAAAATTGGGAGACAATGGGGATTGAGAGGAGGAAGGTGTCATGGCACACCAGACATCCGATTACACAGTGATAAAGGGAAGGCAAAAGGGGAAAAAAGAAAAGAGAAAGGGAAAAAAAATGAATATATATATATATATTTTAAAGGCATTTCCTTTGCTTTTTTGCCCATTTTTTGAATGTCCCAATCCACTAATTATATTTTATTTTGTTTTGTTCTTTGATTATTTGTTTTTTTTTTCCTTCTCTCTCTCTTTTTTTTTTTCCCCCTGAGTTTCCTTATGTTTGTCTCTTGCATGTACGCTTATCACACTTGTTTCTTTTTCCTAGTAAGTGTATTTGATTATTTTATGGAGTAAATGTTCATGGAGGATTTGGATCACAGAAGGGTTACAATGGGTTTTGCGGGGGATTATTGGGGGGGTGTCTGGGGGGGGGTTCGTGGGGATTGGTTCATCCGAATATACATGAAAGATATACAAAATCTTTCAAAGGATCGGGGGATGGGGCATGGTCACTATGGGTGGATAATCACACAATAAATGAGGGAATCTGAATTCCTAGCCTGGAGAGCTCTGCCACAGTCTCCAAGGGAGCAACAATAGTCCTCTGAGTGTAGGGACAGTGCCTGTCAAAATAGGATGACCCACTTATGGTTTTTTTTTTTTTTTTTTATTTTTTTTATTGATGACTACCCTTGTGAGTCTTTGCTCTTGTAAATGAGACTTAGCCTGCAGTTGTGGGGTGCCTAAGGGTTGCCACTTGAGAGCCTCCTTGTTGCTCAAATGTGGCCTCTCTCTAAGCCAAACTCAGCATATGATTGCATTACCTTCCCCCAACGTGGGACATGACTCCCAGGGATGAGCCTCCCTGGCAACGAGGGATTAATACCAAGCGCCAACTGGCAGCTTTGCACAGTGGCAGTATCGTAGCCAATGAGGTTTATCCGAGGCACGATTATTGCTAATTGAAAACTTTTCCCAAGTGCCAACTGGCAGCACAACTGGAAAAAGACCTTGAATAAAAGGGGGAAATGGTAAAGACAAACGAGTTCAAGTGGCTAAGAGACTTCAAAGAGAGTCGGGAGGTCATCCCAGAGGTAACTCTTATGCACACCTCAGTAGGAGCTCATAGAACATCTAAGTGCCTATCACCTCACTCAGTGGGGTTCCTGAGAGCTCCGGAGACACCCTGGTCCTATATAAGGGGGGATAGCCCCAGAGACTGATGCCTTATCAGTGGGTTCTATTTTGGAATCTGTGCTCCTGAGAGTGACAGAATTAGACTCAAATAAGTCCTCCCTGCACATGGTTCACCAGTCCCTTCTATTCAAACCTATATGCGATGCTGGAGTTTTTAGGTATACTTCCAGAGACTGGAGCATCCCGCGTACCTATGTGCCAGGTGTGCATGAAATCTAGGTGGAACTGCAACTCCTACCCTACAGCTCAATGGACTCATCCAAGTCACCTGGTGAGGAGACAACGATGGGAAATGGCCATCCCAGGGAATGGAGAGGGCCTGCATCTGCAGGCAGGATCATCCCACCCACCATATCCATGGGATATAAGCCCTCTCTCACTTGGAGTTGGAGTGGACATCACCATCCCAGTCCCCTCAGGATTGGGGGAAGAACTATGGACTAGAGTGGACTTGATGGTATTCTCTTGTTCACATATGGTGATTCTAGCAATGGAAGAAATTATAACAATGAGGTGGAGCCAGTGGCCACTTGACACTTTTGGGGTAGGGAGGGGACGAGCAGTTGAAATACAGGGGCTTCTTTGGGAGTTGGAGGTTGTCCTGAGTACTGTTGTGGCAACGGATGTAGGCCATTTTAAATCAACACACACCACTCAGATCTGAGTGGGAGAGAGTGTGGTCTACAGTGTGAACTGTGGTCTATGGTTGGTGGCAAGGCTCCAGGATGTGTAAGTTCATTGAGGGTGTTGGGCCACACTGTGGGAGATGTTTGTGTGGGATGTGATGGGAGGTGTGGGAGGTGGGCAACATGGGAATCCCAGTGGGTTCCGTGTAATATTTTGGGTAATCTAAGCACCTCTTAAAATATATGTATATATATATATAAACAACATTTTTGTAAGCAAATACACATATATGCATATATATTTATATATCATTTTGCAAATGTTTATATGTATTGTGAGAATTTTGATTTTTACCCATAATAAAAAATAATAATAATAAAAAAAAGGAAAATACTCTTTATCTGGCTTTGATATTAGTGTGATATTGGCTTCATAGAAAGAGTTTGGTAATGTTCCTTCTTGTTCAATTTTTTGGAAGAGCTTGAGTAAGATTGGTATTAAATCTTTTTGAATGCTTGGTAGAACTTACCTGTGAAACTGTCTGGTCCTGGGCTTTTCATTTTGGGGAGTTGTTTGATGACTGTTTCAATCTCTTTACTTGTGATTGGTTTGTTGAGGTCTTCTATTTCTTCAAGGGTCAGTGTAGGTTGTTTGTACTTTTCTAGGAATTTTCCATTTCGTCTACATTGTTTAGTTTTTTTGGCATAAAGTTGTTCATAGTATCGTATTATGATCTCTTTTATTTCTGTGGGGTCAGTAGTAATGTTCCCATTTTCATTTTTTATTTCATTTATTTGCTTCTTATCTTTTTTTCCTAGTCAGTCTAGCTAAGGGTTTATCGATTTTGTTAATCTTCTCGAAGAACAAACTTTTGGTTTTGTTAATTCTTTCTATTATTTTTTGGTCTGAATTTCATTTATTTCTGCTCTGATCTTTGTTATTTCATTCCTTCTACTTGCTTTGGGATTAATATGCTGTTGTTTTTTCAGTTCCTCCACTTGTATAGTTAGGTCATTGATTTTCACTCTTTCTTCTTATTTAATGTAAGCACTGAGGGCTATAAATTTCCATCTCAGCACTGCATTCACTGCATCCCATAGGTTCTGATATGTTGAGTTCTCATTGTCATTCTTCTTGAGATAGTTATTGATTTCTCTCGAAATTTCTTCTTTGACCCTCTGATTAGTTAAGAGTGTGTTGTTTAATCTCCATACATATGTGAATTTTCTCTTTTTCTGCCTCTTGTTGATTTCAAACTTTATTCCATTATGATCAGAGAAAGTGCTTTGTATAATTTCCATCTTGGGCCCTGGGGGCTCACCTGCGAATGGGGCCTGGGGGGCTACCCACTTGCAGGGCCTAACGGCCCACACACCTTTTATATTTTTCTTTTTTTAAATTTTTACCGGGTGGTCCTGGGGATCGAACCCAGGTCCCTCAATATGGGAGACGGACAACCAACCATTTGAGCCACATCCGTCCCCCTGCTATATCTCTTAAGGTTGACCAAAGATACCTAGAGTTACAGTCTTTTCCCATACAGGATAGTCATATAATAAATCAGGCTTAGTCTATCACGAGCATTCTAAAAACCAGACCTAGGGAGAAAAACTAGGTCTGTGGACACAAGCATGGTTTCGAATATAGCAAATGTTTAGCCTACCCGGATTATTACAAAATCAGGACAGCGAGAATATTCGCACTGTTATTTTTCTATATATGCTTTAAAATTCTTTGTGTTCACCCAGTGTCTTCTTAATATCCTTTAATCTCTTTAGCCATTTCATTTAATTTATTAAGGAGTTTGTTTGAACTCCTTATGATTAGTTGTTTCAACTCCTTTATGTCATCTGGAGGCTTATCTTGTTCCTTTAATTGGACCATATTCTTGTTTCTTCGTATGGATTGTAATTTTTTGTTGGTGTCTTGGCATCTGGCTTAATAGATGTATTTATTCTGGGTGCAGTTTCTCCCTTTAGTTTAGGGCTTTCTTGTCTTTTCTCCCTTGCTGGTTGTGTAGTAGGAGCTGAGGATATAGTTGGTGCAGTAAGCTGTGGAGGCTGAAGCTCCCCACATTGCCCCCAAGGACCAATGATGCTTCTCCCACCTTTTTCCTTTGCCAGGGGTAGGGACAGAGCCACATCCGTGTGTAATAATCCAAGTTGTGCAGGCCAAGACCATCTGTAGTTGCCCAGAGAGACTTATGAAGCTTCACGCCCCTTCCTCCCCTACCTGAGATGGGGATGGAGCTGCAGGTGTATGCAGCAATCTATGCTGTGTAGGTCCAAAATGACCACAGTTGCCCAGGTAGACTGACGTAGTACCAGCTCCCCCTCCCTCTGGGGAGTGGGGATGGATCCTCTGGACTGCCCAACAATCTAATCTGTGTCAGCCGAATACACCTATAGTTGCCCTGAGAGACTGAGGGAGTACTGTCCCTTCTGCCTTTTAGGGGGTGGGAATGGAACCATCGACGCCCAACAGTCCAGGCCCTTTAGGCTGAGAGTACCTGCCATTGCCCAGAGAGGCTGAAGAAACACCAGTCCCCTCCTATCCTATTATGGCTTTGGGGTGGATGCCACAGGTACCCAACAGTTCAGTCCCTGTAAGCCAAAAGTACCCGCCATTGCCCAGTGAGGCTGTGGAGACACCAGACCTCTCCTATTCTATTGGGGGTGGGGGTAGATCCACAGGCGTCCAACAGTCCAGTCTGTGCAGGCCAACAGTGCCTGCCATTGCCTGGGAAGGCTGAGGAATTCCAGCTCCCCTCCAATCCTATTTGGGGGTGGAGGTGGAGCTACAGGTTTCCGACTCCTCAGTCTGTGTGGGCCAAAAACAGCTGCAGTTACCCAGAGAGGCTGGGCAAACACAGTCCCTCTCTTGTCCTATTGGGGGTGTGGGTGAGCCACAGGTGCCCATCAGACCAGTTTGTGGAGGCCAAAAGTTCCTGTAGTTGCCCTGAGAGGCTGAGGGAACACCAGCCCCCTTTTATCCTATGGGGGGGCAGAGGTGGAGTTGGACAGGAAGGCGCTCAATAAAGCAGTTTGTGTGGGCTGAAAATGCTTGCAGTTGCCCAGAGAGGCTGAGGAAACCCAGCTCCTCTCCTATCCTATTGGGGTGTGGGGCTGCATCCCCAGGTATCAGACTATTCAGTATGTGACAGTCAAAAGCACCTGCAGTTACCCATAGAGGCTGGTGCAGGTTCCTTCAGCTTCCTCCCTGCTGGAGGTGGAGCTGGAGCCCAGGCTAGGGTTGTAGTGCGATCTTGGTGGAAAGAAGCTGGTCCCTAACTTCAGAGGCTTTTCAGTCAGCTCCGCTTCCCCTCATGCGGGGGGCGGGGGGGGGGGCGGAATCAAAATGGCAGCTACTGGCCTCTTTCTGAGTTGGACAGGTTCAAACCCTAGCTGTTCCTAGGATTATACTTTAGTCAGCCGAGTCCACCAATCAGTAGCTGAAGTCGGTGGACAACCGTCTCTTCCTCCTCTGTTTATGGGAAATGGAGCTTCTAACTCCAGCCATGGACTAGCTCCTGAGACGGCTTGCGCCGCTAGAGGAGGATGGGCCCCAACCTCTGCAGCATGGCCTGCAGTTTCCTGGAGAGGTTAGTGCAGGTCCCTCAGCTTCCTCCCTGCCAGAGGTGGGGCTGGGGTTTAGGCTAGAGCTGCAATCCAATCTGGGTGGAAGGAAGTCAGTCAGTCCCTACCAGTATTGTGATTTTCAATCAGCCCCACTTCCCCTCATTCCAAGGGTGCGGTTAAAATGGTGGCTACTGCTTCTTTCTGATTTGGACAGGTTTAAAGTTTTGCTGTTCTTAGGATTATACTTTAGCCAGCCGAATTTACTAAACAGTAGCTGAAGTCGGTGCCACACCATGTCTTCCTCCCCCGTTTTTGGGAAATGGAGTTTCCAACTACAGCTAGGGAATAGCTCCCAAGGCGGCTTGCGCCACTGGCACCAGCCTCCATGGTGTGGAGGGCTCTACTCATGAATCTTCTCTGCAGATGGGCAGTCTCCTTCTTCCATTCTTTCAAGGATGTTGCAGTATGCTCTTCTGGTCTCCTGGGGCCCCCAGACAGGTGCTTTAGATAGCTCTGGGTGATTACTAACTGCCCTGTAGCAAGAGCTGACTCTAGGAGCTCCTTACTCTGCCGCCATCTTGCCCCACTTCCTGACCTTTCTTTTTAAAGCTCTTATCCCCTCTAGATAAAATCCTCCACAGTTATCCTTGCAATCTTCTTTAGCTACCATCCCAAAAAGGAAAGAAAAAGAACAGAATATTCACATTTTCCATAAGGCCAGAGGCAAGTGAAAAGGGCTATGGGTTGTCATCAAATCTGCAAGAAAATTATCTTTGGTACATTTTTGTCCATGTTCTCTGGTGATACCAGCTCAGTATTTTAGGTAAGAGGATAGGTCATCAACATTACAGCTCACCTTAAATCTCTCTTTATTAAGCTTTCATTTTCACATACAAGCATATTCAGCTGTCTCCCATTCTTAAAAGACAAGTAAAAGTAACAATTTTAAATGCCCTTTACTCAGAATCATCGACTATTAAGCTGGGAAGCTACTTAGAGGCAGAGTAACAGGATAGAAACCATGTAGATGGGCTTTGCTTTAGACAACTCTAAATCAAGTTACATAATCTATTTCTGAGCCTTAGCTTCCTCGACTGTAAATTGGGAATAATAATGTACCTCCCTCACAGGGCTCTTCTGAGGGAGGATTAAATGAAATCATGCTGGTAAAATGTTTTATGGCAAGTGTATAGAAAATTATGACTATTAATTACCAAGTTCAACCTCGTTTTACAGATGAAAAAAAATGAAGCCAGAATCGGAACTCATATCCTTGCATTACATTACACCAGTTTTCCTCCAGATACTCCTACTTGTTGAGGGACTTTCTTTAAAGCCAAGGGCCAAATTCCTTGAGAGTATGGTCTACAATCAAAGCCTTCAAATTCATTCACTAGATCATTCTCTGATCTCCAAGCTAATCCCCAGTCCCTTCAATCACTCAAATATACCCTTTGTTAATGCCTTCTATGAAATGGACATACCTCATAATTATACCTCAATATTCACTCTGCTTAAACCTTCAGGTATTTAATCAAAGCAATCCTTCTTCAAACTAAAATGCTGTAATAAAGCCATCTTCTTCACTTGGTACATATTATGGCACCTGGTACAGGCCAAGTTAATATTATTCAAATGGAGGGAGGGGTGGCATATATGGGAATCCCCTATATTTTCGATGTATCATTTATGTAATCTAAAACTTATTTAAAATAAAGAAAAATATATTAAAAATATTATTCAAATGAAAAATCTTTAGCAATATGTTTGAATGATACTAACCACCATTTATTGAGCACTTACTATGTGCCAGGCACTGACCAAGCAGTTTACATGTGTCACTTAATTTAATCTTCAGAACAACCCTATGAAGTAGGTACTATTCTTATTTCAGAGGAAAAATATGCATATTGCTAAATAAGCAGTGTCTCACATGTCCATCTAATTGTCACATAAATCAATCTAAAAGAGAAGCAAAGTCTTTTTTTGGACCACCCTACTTCTATATTGGACCCAGGAGGAATCCCTTCCCATGAGAAAACGTTTATAGTAACTATCTTAAAAGGGAACCCATAGATTTTGATAGTCATTTTTAGCTATGATATGGATGTAATTCAGACTGTCTATACAGGCAGCTTTCAGAATTAGTGGTTAACTTCAACTTTCTACAAACTTACATCCATGGTATTTTGAAATAATTCAACAAATCTGATTTTGTTGCCCCTGGGCCAGAATTTAGGTATGGCAATACAGATCAATTTATGAATCACTTCTTCCCTGTGACTGTACTCTCTTTATTGAGCCATCATGTACATTAGGACCTATGTGAAGGTCCATACTGTATATTGATGTACATCACTGTACCTAGACTACATACTTTCCTGAAAGGCTTTTTATAAAGCAAATTTTCATACCATAAGCCCTACATTCCCAGTGATTGCCTCTTTATTATTTTTATTATGAAAGAAATACATGTTCATTGTAAACAATTCAAAGAAGAGTGTATAACGTTAAAGAATCTCTGATAATGACAATTAACACTCTGATATATATCTTACCAGATGTGTGCTATACAAATCTATGATCACATATATTTTTTCAAAATGAGACTATATTATTCATATTGCTGTACAAAATCGCTTTTATTCACTTAATAATATATCATAAACATCATTCCATATCATTATGTTTGTATTCAGAGATCTAAATAAAACACCTTATTCTTTATTTTTTACTGATATGCTGTATTCCACAGTATGGATATATAATAATGTATTAACCATATTCCTATTGTTGAACAGTCAAGATTTTTTGCCAATTTTCACTATTCCAAATATCTCTCCAATTAATATCCCTGCACATATATCTTTGTGTATTTGTTCAAGTATCCTTGTATAGTAAAGGCCTGTAAGTGGAGATGATGCTAGGTCAAAGAGTATGTGCATTTTAAATTTTAAAAGATACTGCCAAATTGTCTTTTAAAAGAGCTGGACCTTTTTATTCCAAGACCTTTTACATGGGAAACAGGCACTCAACCACTCAGCTGTAGCTCCCATTCTGAGCCATTTTTCACTCTTACTCAGAGTGTATGAGTGCCACTTTCCTCACATCCTTGCCAACATTGAATATTTTCAATTTTATGATATCTTGCCATTCTATTAGGCAAAAATGCTATCTCATTGTTTACTTGGCTTTCATCAAAAAATTTAATAACCTTTTATATCTATTTCTAAAAGTAATAAGTATTCATTGTAGAAAACATGGAAAACACCAAAAATACATAAAAAGTGCTTTTTAAATCCATAATTCTACCACCTTGGGAGAGCCACTGCTAAAATTTTGATACATTTCTTACCAGTTTTTTCTTATGCATATTTTTTCCAAAATTGGGACCATTCTGTAAATGTAGTTTTGTGTGCCTTTTTTCATTTAACATTTTATCATGAGCCCTTCCTGATGATATTAAATATTCTTTAAAAACATAATGTTTAGGGCTGCATAATATTCTAGTATGTAGATATCACATGATTTATTTAAATAGTTTCTTATTGTCTGTGGGACATTTAGGTTGGTTCCTAAATTTTTCCAATATTATTAATGATGCTATTATAAACATCCTTGAATATAAATTTGTGTGCCTCTCTATTTTCTTAGTATAAACTCCTAGATGTAGACTTGCTGAACAAAATGATACATTTTAAGATAATTAATTCATATCACCAAATCACTTTCCCTATGATTTTCAAAAGAAATTGAAAATAATTTATAGTAATAGTCTTATTGATAAACAGACCCCAATAATAAAACAATGCACCACTCTGTTGTAAAATCACAAAAGGTGATTTTAAATTAGGTTAAATAACAACATTTCTCCAAATAAGTCATCAACCCAAAATAAACAGAGTTTGATTCAGGAGTAGAGAGATTAGTTTCTTTTGTTTAAGATTTGTGTTCCGGGACTTTCTTGCAGCAGCACAATATTTTAGCATTACACTGGGAAAATGGCAGGGGGGCAGAGAGACAGCTTAATTGAACAGAACACAATAAGTTTATTTAAAAGTCCCTTTGGCTTCAATTACACTTCCCTCTCATATTCTACCTTGCTTCCTAGCATTTTGTAGAGGCTGCTGCTTTCTTGGAAATAAAAAGGCTGACCTAGGCCTGAAGATAAGACTAAATGCAGAAATAGGACAAAAGCACTGATGCCAAGTACACCTGTAAATTAACAAAAAATAAATAGCCTAGTGTTAATAAAAATATCAAAAACAGGTGTTCAGATGATGCAGATCTGATCAGTTCACTGATAAAGTTCTGTAACAGTGAATTTTTATAGAGCCTTCATCTACTCTTGTTTTTAAAATGAGAAAACCTCTAAAATTAGGAATAAATACTAACACAACTACTGGGACCAGCTTCACCCTTTCCATTGGCTTTTTATTTTCATCCCATGATTATGAACAAGCTCATGCTATGCTGTACCTAAGTGTAACATCATCCTTCCCTGGATGATTTTGCACTCTTGACTTGTCACTGGGGATTAAAGTTGGCAACTGTACTCTTCTGGCAATAATATAACCCAGAGCTAGCAGGAGGCCTGTATTAGAAGACCTGGAGGGGCACCCTTATGGTAGCAAGCCAGAATCGCCTCACCATTTATTTTATATTTTGACTATTCCTAAAAGTAAAGGAAAAGAAAGAGTTTCAAAACCCAGCACCTTCCTGCAGGAAAAAAAAAATGCATCAAAAGATTAAATGGGGGTCAAGCTTTCCTTATTTGAGGTCACAGAGTTTATGAAATGAATTAGTATTAAAGTTCAGGAGATGAGAAATGTTTTAGCTCCTGAGTACAATATAGAACTATGGGGGGGGGGGCAGATGTGGCTCAAATGGTTGGGCATCTGTCTGCCATATGGAGGGACCTGGGTTTGATCCCCGGGACCTCCCAGTAAAATTAAAAATATATATATATATAGAAAGCGCATGGGCTGCCAGGCTCTGTATGCCGCTGAGCTGTCGGGCCCTGGGAGCCATGCAGCAGGATGATGACGTAACAGAGGAGAGACAAGATGAGATGCTCCGAAAGCTCCAGAAGCCAGGAGCTGAGGTGGCACAGGCAGCAGAATACCTGTCTCCTACATCGGAGGTCTCCAGGATCGAATCCTGGTGAAGAATGGAGGAGAAGGATGAGAAGAGATGGCAGGAAACACACACAGAGAATTGCCCAGCAAATGGACACAAAAACAGCAAATGGGGAAGGGGGGGTTTAAAATGGATAAAGTAAATAAATAAAATCTTTAAAATATATATATATATATATATATAACTATGTACTGACTGAGTCAGTTGCGCTATGTTTGATAAACAAACATCTACAACACACATTGCAAAATATAGATTAAGAAACCTCAGGGCAGATGTCAGATCATCACACAAGTGTGTTGAGGCACTTGGTCAGTACACAAAATGGATCATGCTTCAGTGCTTCAGAGTCTGTGTCCCTGAGCTTTTTCTTTAACTTGCTCTGTTGATACAATTGAACTGAGGTAGCAGTTTTAATTTCTAAACACACGACACAGAATAAATATGTATTTTCCTTTGAAATTTAAAGTACGTAACACATGAACTTCTCAAACAGAATTTTAGAGCCAGAAGGAACTTTAAAAATTATCTAGAGTCCAATCATTTATTATTTACAAATGACACAAGAAGGACAAAGAGGACAGTCCAGGAGGTTAAGTAATTTATCCAAGGTTACAAAAGTAGTTATTTCACAACTGGGACTAGAACACAGAGCTCTTAATTCCTGTTTCAATGCTCATTCTATACCATCGTATTGCCTACTTCATACCAACTTCCCAGAGGCTTTATGATCTAACTGTAAGCTAAATTACTGTGACCACACTTATTAAAGTGCCTTGAATTACTTAGATAAAAAATATCAGGAGTATCCAAGGAAAACAGAAAATAAGATCTGTTCAATTTATATAGAACATGTCTGGGAAGCAAGTGGAATTTTTGAGGGGGAAGATGGTTTCTTCTTTCTACATAATTCTTGAAAGAAAAAAGAACTTTTCCAATACATTTGTTGATCATGCTCAATCTACTCCTGTAGTAAGGTCCACTCTGGCTTTTGACCTTCTCCTTACCCAGTGAATACTCTATGTTGATAGTCTGCGTGCTCCATCTACCATTGTATTCCTTATTTCCCATATGCCACTTTTATGACATCCTTGCTATTTCATTTTACTGTATCAGAAATAATCAAAGTGCTTAAGGCTTGATATCAAAGAGATACTTTCCAGTACTGCAGAAAATATAATATCTACAGGAGTTGGGGCCAGAAAGACATCTGCCAAATATAATTTTGTAAAATAGCTCAGCTTCTCATTCTTGTTTGCTTATTATCTTTCCATCTTCTGCGTTACATAAAAGAAACTGTGACAGTTCAAAAATATCCTAAAGTGAGAAACAATCTACATTAAAAGAACTAAGCAAAAGATTGTAAACTTCCCATTTTCAGAAGTTTATGAGATAACACATCAGAGAAAACACTGCTGATAGTATTATTTCAGAAAATAAAACTGAGTAGACCAAGTTCCCTCGGGATAAAAACTTGTGTTCACTGAGTTTTGGGGTGTTTTTCTTGCTCATTTCTCTTTCCTCATTTTCTAAGAATAAATGTTTTTTGTATCTGCTTGGGACCCTAATTCCTAAAACCTAACAGCTTCATTTGTTTTACACTAGTGTTTTCATTTCTCCTCGAGGGTTTTTCTGCTTCTCTTAAATGAGCAAAAATTAGAAACAAAATTTTAGTTACTTAAAAAGAAAATCCAATAATAAATTCATAATTACTTGAATTACACTTCATTTACATGCAATACAAAAAGTATAATCGGGAGCGGATGTACCTCAGGCAATTGGGCGCCCACCTCCCACATGGGAGGTCCCAGGTTCAGTTCCTGGAACCTCCTCCTAAAGAAGACAGGCAAACAATGAGCAGACATCGAGAAAAAAAAGGAAAAAACAACAACAACAACAACAACAACTAGCGGATGAGAAAAATCAACGAGCAGACAATGAGCAAAGAGAAAAAACAATGAGAAAACAATGAGTGAAAACAAAACAAAACACTAAGGATCGGGAAGCGGCTGTGGCTCAATCAGTAGGGCTTCCGTTTGCCATATGCGAGGCCCCGGGTTCGGTTCCCGGGGCCTCCTGGTGAAGGCAAGGCCCGCCCCCACGGCGTGGTTGGCTGACCCTGTGAGCACAAGCAGCAAGGGGGGGGGGATAAATGAATAAATAAATAAAATCTTTAAAAAAAAAAAAAAACACTAAGGATCAAGACAGCAAGCAAACAACCGGCAGACAGCGAACAAAAACAGTGAGCAAACAGACGAAGGAGCCATCTTGGGGTGGGGAGAGGGGAGCTAAAATACCATAAATTTTAAAAATATTTTAAAAGTTAAGAAAAGAAACTACTGGTTTTTTAAAAAGTGTAATCATTTGATGATCTAAACAAATTTATATACTACATAGTGTGTTCCTAAATTATGAACCATTAAAATTATAATGGTTTTAAATATAAATCATATTTTGAAATTTTACACCCAAGTTTCCATCTATCCTTAAGACTAAAGAGTCAAGAAATGTTTCCTATGAATTTAGAAATTTCCAGAAATTTTAAATCCTTACTCCAAACTCATTCATCCATCTGTTCAGTCATTCAGCAAATATTTATTTAGTTCAGACTCTGCCATACTTCGTATGGGGCACTAGTCATACTCATTGAACTAAAGAGACATGGTCTCTGCTGTCAGGGAGCTTGTAGGTTAATGTAAAAGACAAACAAAAGATAAGGTCAAAAAGTGATAAGTGCTATGGACAACAATAAATGTGATTATGAGATCAAAGGGTGTTTGATGTGGAGTTGCACTTTAGATAGGATGATTAGGAAAGGCTGTTCTAAGAAGGGGATATTTGAGCTGAGATGGGAATGATAAAAATAAGCCAGCTGTGCTCTGAACTGTGGAAAGGGTGGTCCAGGCAGAAGGATCATGAAGTGCAAAAGTCTTAAATCCAATCTGGGCTTGGGTCTTGTACAGCTGAATGCTGCTAGAGAATCAAGGGTAGAGGGGTATGAAAAGAAGTCAAAGAGGTGGGAAGGGACCACTTTCTCAGGTTTTTACTTATGCCAGGGTAAGGAGCTTGATTTTACTCAAAGTGCACCTACACTCTGAAATGTCTTTCAAAACCAGCAGTAATTTGGTCAAAACAGTGGATAAAAGGGTTTGATAAAACTCACATACATACACACACACAATATTTAAAAGGGCATATACCAAGACAACTATACCTTGTTCTGGTTATAAGAAATTAGTCAATCTGGAAGATCGTCTTCCTTCATTCTAGTCCAGTTTCTCAACTTCAGCACTATTGACATATTGGGTCATATAATTCTTTATTGTGAATGGCTCTTCTATGTATTGTAATTTGTTTAACAGCATCCTTGGATCCTACTCACTAGATACCAGTGGCAGCCCCTCTCTCCCCCAAGTTGTGACAACCAAAACTATCTCCAGACATTTCCAAGTGTCTTCTGGGGTGCAAAATTGCCCTCAGTTGAGAAACAATGTTCTACTGTAAGTCAAGGAAGTGAAAGGGTGTTATGTAGAGGAGGAAAACCTTAAAGGAAATGGCATTTTCTTTTTAGTTTTCCCTTTCCTACTTCCAGGCTCGTTCCAAAGCTTCTCTTGATTTCCCTGCCTCTGAAACTCAAACACTGGTGCTAAGTAAACATTCAGTAAATTAATTCAATGCAGACTGCCAATCTGTATACATTGAGCTAAAAGTTTTCTTCAATAACAGGGACTTGAATTATCTGGGAGCAGCCTCAATTTTCCAGCCTTTGTTTATAAAGACCCTTAGAAAGACTAAACCTCCTACAGTATGTCTACAGAATACCAAAAGAATTATTCATTTTATGCATTCCAACAAAGTGTTCTAAAAACTCAAATTTTATTCACTGGCTTCAAATATAAAACTAGAGCTGCATATCCATATTCAGCATCTCCTAAGGGAATAGTATATCAGAGGCTCTTCACCAGGGATTCTCAACCTTTGCACTTGTATTGGTCAAGGTTCTCTAGGGAAAAGAATCAACAGGAGATATCTGTAAATAGTATGAGATTTTATAAGATTCTCTCACGTGACTGTGGGGATCATAAGTCCAGGTTCTGCAGGCAGGCTGCAAACCAGGGGCTCTGATGAAAGTCCAATGAAGATCCTTGATGAATTTCTGGGAGACGTTGGCTGTCCAAAGACAAGCTGGGAAATTCTCTCGGAATGCTGAAATTACTTCCCCTTTTAAGGCATTCAACTGATTGGATAAAACATCACTCATTGCTGACGGCAATCTCTCTGGTTGATCGTAGATGTAATCAGCCATCTATGCAGTAAACTCACTGATGACTAAAGCCCATAAATGTCCTTGTATTAAAATTAGCCCGGTGCTTGCTTGACCAAACAACTGGGCCCAATTACCTGTCCGAGTTGACACATTAACCTAACCATCACAGCAATACTGACATTATGGGCCAGATAATTCTTTGTTGTGGGGAGCAGCCCTGTGCATTTTAGGATATTGAGCATCATCCCTGGTCTCTGCCCACTAGAGACCAGTAGCACCTTCCCCTACTTCCTCATGAAAACAAAAATTGTCTCCAAAAATATTACATGATTCCATACTGATGTAAATTTATTTATTTAACAAATAAATAAATAAATGTGGAAGCAGAGAGAAATTCCCCATACAGAAAAATTCCAAATAATTTGGGTAGATGCTTTCATCTCATGGAAGTGAAGCATAACTCCCTACATGTCAAGTGAGGGTTGCACATAGTGACTTGCTTCCAAAGAGTTGCATATGAAAAGGAAAGGAGGAAAGCAACTTTAAAATGGAGAAACCTCTCAAACACTACTTTGGACAGGTGATCAAGGTTAACATCATAAGTGATAAGCTTGTATCCTAGATATGATATGATGGCACCTCTATAGTCTTCCCCTCCAAAATCTACAATCCCAATATAATCATGAGGAAAACACCAGACAAATCCCAATTGAAGGACATTCTACAAAATAAATGGCTAGTACTCCATAAAAGGTCATCAAGATCAAGGAAAGTCTGAGAAATAGTCACAGACCAGAGGAAGCAAAGGAGACATGATGACAAAATGAAATGTGATATCTGGATGGGACATTAGGTAACAATTTATGTTCCTTAGTTGTAACAAATGTATGATACTAATATAAGATCTTAATGTTAGGGGAAGTTGAGTGGAGGTATACAATAAAAAGGAACTCTACATTATAAGGGAATTACATTGTACAAGAAATCTGTACTTTTCTATAACTCTAAAACAAAAATATATGACAAGAAATATGTGCAGTTATTGTCAAACATCCCCTAGGGGCAAAATCTCCCTTGAATGAGAACCACTGCTACAGGCCAATCTAACCATTTGCTTTTTTGTTATAGTACTTACCATCCTTTACAATATTCTTCCAACTTCAGGTTCTTCTCTATGTTGTCAGCAACTCTTTTTTTTTTTTTTTCTGGTAGGAGTTACAGGGGTTTGAACCTGGGACCTCGTACATGTGAAGCAGGCGCTCAACCACTGAGCTACACACACTCCCTCCCTCCTTTTTCTGTCAGGAACTCTTTATGTTCAAAAATTCTTCTTACCTCTTTAAGATCTCCTGAGTCCCCAACCAAAGCTTCCATAAATTTCATCCTCTCCACTTTTGGCTGGCTATCCACTACATACCAATTGAAGTGGGTTTCAATATAATTTACTATGGGGATAAAACTATCTAACAAATCATATCTGTAAATTCCTCTTCTTCAACACTGGGTGGAAACAGTTTGACCACTTGTCTCTTTTTTATGTTTGAAAATCTGCACACTGAGATGATTGATTTAAAAAAGCTACTTGAATCAACAACTTAAATTTAAGAGCTAAAACTATAAAACTCTTAGAGGTAAACATAAGAAAATATCTGCAAGAACTTGTATTAGGCAACAAATTCTTAGACTTTACACTAAAAGCACAAGCAGCAAAAGAAAAGACAGATAAACTGGACTTCATCAAAATTAAAAATGTTTTTATATCTAAGGACATTAGCAAGAAAGTGAAAAGACAGCCAACAGAATGGGAGAGAAATATTTGAAAACAATACATCTTTTAAGGTTTTAATATCCAGAATATATAAAGAATATCTACAACTCAGCAACAAAAAGACAAACAATCCAATTAAAAACTGGACAAAGCAGAGGTGGATGAGGATTGTGGTTAACAATACAAATGCAAGAATGTTCTTCTATGAACAAGAACAAATGTACATCACTATTACAAGGTAGTAAATATATGGTGGTACATAGGAAAATACAATTAATGTAACTTATGGACTATATTTAAGAGCAATTTTGTAATATTCTTGCACCAATATCAACAAAGGTACAATATCAATGCTAAGGGTTAATAATAGGGGGATATGGGATCTTTTGTTTTGGAGCAAGGAAAATGCTCAAAAATTTACTGAGATGCTAACTGCAAACTCTGTGATGAAACTGAGAGCCACTGAGTGTACACTTTGGATGGATTGTACAAGGCATGGTACTGTATAAAACAGTGAACCATGTGGTGGAAGATGGACTGTGGTTAACAGTACAAATATGAGAGTGTTGGAGGGACTTCCAGGAAGATGGTGGACTAAAAAGACACAGGACTCTCTTCTCTTCCAGAAAAATAGCTAGAGGACAGGTTGAAACAGCCTGGAAAAAGATTTTCTAGGGTTTAGGACCCTAGGCGAAGGCTGGACACCACCCAGAAGAGAGAGGCACAAAGAAGGGGAATTGTGGCAGCAAAACTGTAAGTTGAAACCAGTGGCTGCTGCTGCTGTTACACTCTCCCACACTAAAGACACTTTAGAATTCTCAGTCCTCTGAACTGGCTACAGACAAGGGGGGCTCCAGATATCCACCATCCCAGGAAAACAGATAGAGAGGGACACAGCCTAAGGCTGACTCAGCTTTTGACCCGCAAATTTGGTTTGCTGTGTCCCACCAGCTCTTCCAGGCTGGGTGGGGCTGTGACATTGTTTGTCTTGGGAGCCCATTCATGACTAAAGAGATCCAACCCTCCCAATCTCCCTCTCTACTAACCTGGACTGATTGTTGAGGACCCAGAGGGGAGTGGAATTATTTCCTACCTGCAAAAAGGGAGGGGGCTGCCAGAGAAGGCTGGAGAGCTGTCTCTGAGAAAGAATTGCAAGGTTCTTAGCCTCCAGGCGGGAACCTCTATCACATTGATCAGGTCTGTATTGCAGCAAATACACACCGACCAGGCACTGAACTGAGAGGGCTGCCAAAGAGCTCCATCTACTGGAAGACCACAAAAGTGCACATGAGAAAATTAAAAATAAGTAAGAGAGGCTTTTAACAGCCTTTATAGCCTCCCTCTCCAAGGCCCTAGGAAACAGGTCTGCAACCCATTACTTAATCTAGATCCCAGTCAGGGTAAGTAGAGAGGGAAATTGGGAGGGTTGGATCTCTGGATCCAGGTAGAATCAAGAATCAAAGAGTAGCAGTAACACACAGTCTACAAAAATCTCTACAAAAGAGAAAGAAATTGAGCATCTGAGTAAACTACCATCCTAATAAGATGCCTAGACAGCAGCAAAAAATGAAAATCCATACTAAGAAAATAGAAGACATGGCCCAAGAAAAGGAGCTTATCAAAGCCCCAGAAGAGACACAGGCTTTGAGAGAACTAATTAGTGAGATGCACACAAATTTCCAAAGTCAAATTAATGAGTTGAAAGACAATATGACTAAAGAGATAAAGCACATCAAGAAGACATTGAAATCCTGAATAGAAAAGTAACAGAGCTCATGGGAATGAAAGACACAATAGAGGAGATCAAAAACACATTAGAGGCATACAACAGCAGACTCAAAATGATAGAAGAAAGAATAAGTGATATAGAAGACAGAACAGCTGAAATTGAAGAGAGAAAAGAACAGAGAGAGGAAAGAATGGAAAAAATTGAGCACAGGCTCAGGGAGTTGAATGACAACATGAAATGCAACAACATAAGTGTCATGGGAGTTCTAGAAGGAGAAGGGAAAAGAGGCAGAAAGAGTATTTGAGGAAATAATAGCTGAAAATTTCCCAACTCTCATGAAAGAAATGAACATATATGTCCAAGAAGTGCACCAAACCCTAATCAGAATAAATCTAAATAGACTTACTCCAAGACACATACTACTCAGAATGTCAAATGTCAAAGATAAAGAGAAAATTCTGAGAGCAGCAAGGGAGAAGTAAACCATCACATACAAGGGATGCCCAGTAAGACTTAGCATGGATTTCTCATCTGAAACCATGGAAGTGAGAAGACAGTGAAATAATAGAATTAGGATACTGAAAGAGAAAAACTGCCAGCCGAGAATTCTTTATCCAACAAAATTGTCCTTCAAATATGAAGGTGAGTATAAAACATTCACAAACAAATAGAAACAAAGAGAGTTCATAAAAAAGAATCCACCTTTGCAGGAAATATTAAAGGAAGTCTTAGAGGCTGAAAAAAAAAAAAAAAGATGAGACAGGGGACAGGCTTGGAGGAGAGTATAGAAGAAAGAATAACAGAAAGGATAACCAAAAGAGTAAAAAGACAGATGAAAATATGATATGGCATATGAAAACCAAAGAATATAATGATGGAAGTAAATAATGCATTTACAGTAATATCATTGAATGTGAATGGATTAAACTCCCCAATCAAAAGGTATAAACTGACAGAATGGATTAAAAAAAAACATGAGCCATCCATATGCTGTTTACAAGAGACTCACCTTAGACACAGGGATACAAACTGACTGAAAGTGAAAGGTTGGAAAAATATACTCCATGCAAATAAGTAGCTAAAAAAGAGCAAGGGGTAGGTATGCTAAAATCAGACAAAACAGACTTTAAATGCAAAAATGTTATAAGAGATACAGAAGGCCATTATATATTAATAAAAGGGACAAATCACCAGGAAGAAATAACAGTCATAAATATCTATGCCCCTAAACAGGGTGCCCCAAAATACATGAGAAAAACACTGGCAAAACTGAAGGCAGAAATAGACATCTCTACAATAATTGTTGGAAACTTCAACACACCACTCACATGATTAGAAATCTAGAGAGAAGAGCAACAAGGAAACAGAACTTGAAAAATATGATAAATGAGTTAGACCTAACAGGCACATACAGAATGTTGCATACAAACTCAGCAGGTCATACATTCTTCTCAAGTGCCCATGGATTTTTCTCCAGGATAGACCACATGTTAGGGAACAATGCAGATCTCAATGAATGCAAAAAGATTGAAATTATACAAAGCACTTTCTCAGATCATAATGGAAAGAAATTGGAAATCCATAATAGACAGGAAAAAGGTAAACTCGCAAATGTGTGAAGGCTAAACAACACGCTCCTAAATAATCAGTGGGTCAAAGAAGAAATTGCAAGGGAAATCAGTAAATACATTGAGACAAATGAAAATGAGAACACAACTTATCAAAACTTATGGGATACAGCGAAGGCAGTCTTGAGAGGGACATTTAGAGCCCTAAACACCTATATTAAAGAAGAAGAAAGAGCTAAACTCAAAGATTTAACTGAACAACTAGAGAAACTAGAAAGAGAACAGCAAACCAATCCCAAAGCAAGCAGAAGGAAAGAAATGATAAAGATTAGAGCAGAAATAAATGAAATTGAGAACAAAAAAACAATGGAGAAAATCAACAAAACCAAAAGCTGGTTTTTTGAGAAGATCGATACAATTGACAAACCCCTAGCTAGACTAACAAAAAAAGAGAGAGGATGCAAATAAATTCAATCAGAAATGAAAGGGGTGAAGTTACAACTGACCTCACAGAAATAAAATGGATATTATGAGAAACTGTATGCCAAAAAACTAGACAACCTAGATGAAACGGACAAATTCCTAGAAATGCATAAACAACCTTCACTGATGCTACAAGAAATACAAAAAGTTAACAAACCAATCACATTTAAAGAGATTGAATCTGTCATCAAAAATCTCCCAACAAAGAAAAGTCCAGGACCGTTTGGCTTCACAGGTGAATTTTACCAAGCATTTCAAAAAGAAGTAATATCAATCCTGTTTAAATTCTTCGAAAACACTGAAGAGGAAGGAAAATTACCCAATACATTTTATGAAGCCAACATCACCCTAAAACCAAAGCCAGATAAAGATATTATAAGAAAAGAAAATTACAGACCAATCTCTCTAATGAGCATAGATGCAAAAATTCTCAATAAAATATTTGCAAATTGAATCCAACAGCATATCAAAAGACTTATATATCACAACCAAGTGGAATTTATTCCTGGTATGCAAGTATGGTTCAACATAATATACCACATTAACAAATTGAAGGGAAAAAAACACATGATCATCTCAACCATCCCAGAAAAGGCATTCAACAAAATCTAGCAGATTGGAAGCTCACTCCCATGAACAGTTTCTAAGTTCCTTATTGGGTCATTAGCCCTACCCACCAAAGATAAAATGAGCATACTGCACGACTTCATTTCACCCCCTTAGTGATAGGGGTAATGGTCAGGATACCAAGATCTATCAGAAAACTGACTATATCATGGAATATTTATGGACTTAAAGAAATTCTTAAGCAACAAGACATGTTGTTAGAGTCCAGGGACATTTGTACTTTCTAAATGTTTTATCAGTTGATAATATCGTTTAGAAATTTTGATGTTCTAAACGATCATCAAAAGGAACTTGGAAACTGTTCATGGGAGTAAGCTTCCAATCTGCTTCTCAATTAATATGTAATTCATACAAGATCTAAGAACTTCTGTATTCTGAGTGTGTGCTGTGGAAAATATTTGCAAGATGATGTGCAAAGGATCATGAAAGTGAGTATGAAGATGACTGAGGTCATATACCAGTCTATATCATGGAAATCTTACAAAGATGTTTTTTGAAATAGGCAATTGAGAACTAGTGCCAAATTCTGATATCTAGACAAAGCAGAAAAACAAAATTATAAAACCAATGTCACAGAAGATTTAAGTAAGCAGAAATAGCGTTAAAGAAACATTAATCTTTAGATCAATCCAAAGGTCTTCAGAGTTGGATCTTGGGTTTCTTCTTTAAGTATATCACCATTGCCTTTAAGAAATCATTAAAATCAAAGGACAAACCTGGATCACCAAAAAAGAGGTCTTAGAATGAAGGCAGGTGGGATTATATTAGATCTGATGCTGAGTTCAACAGTTTCTACATAGCGAGTACAAGTTGGATAATTATAAACAGACCCCCCCCCAAACATACACACAAACTCCAAAACACCATGAAGTCAAAGTAAAGCAAAGCTTTGGGCATTTTCCCATAACTATAGAATTTCAGACATCCATAGTAATAGACACACCAATGTTGCAGGTAATAATCAGGCAAGGAATCAACAAGTAGAAGCTGCTATGTGCCTACCACTGTATCAGGTGCTGTGGGGGCTATTAAAGAGATATAAGATATATAGTATCTTATTGAAGACACAATACTTGACTACATTAAAAAAAAAAGAGAGAGAGAGAAACTCTAAAACAGAATAAATGGGCTCAATGCTGTGGTACAGACTAGAAATGGAAGAACAAGCTCAAAAAGGAAGTGATCTCTAAAGGCCAAAACAGTCAAGAATTGCATAGACAAGGTTGGATTTGAGCTGGATGGACACTGAAGGAAGACAGAGAGGATGAGAGAGTGCTTTGTTGGAAGAAGAAACAATAAGAGTGAAGGCAGAGACAGGGAATGAACAGGACATGTAAGGGAGAGTCAGGGAACTGGCCTGACTGAAGCAGAAGATTGACATTGAAGAAGAGTGAGAAGGAAGTTTGGGAGAGGCAGGCTGCAACTAGGAATAGATCTTTAAAGCTGTAAACCTTGAAAGGCCACAGTAATGGCAGCTAGACCTCCTTATACACAGCAGTATAGAGGCGACTGCATAAGTAATGAGACTTGCTCACCATTCTTCTACTTGTGGAGGACTCTGCCAACAGTGTCATCTTTTAATAATACAAGGGGAGATGCTGCTGCTGATATGGAGCAAAGTAAACATAAAAAGGAATGGCTTGGGGTGGGGTGTAGTGCCTGTGTTCATGAAAGCAAACTGTTATTGCTCCACCCATTGAGGTTGAAGTCAGTTTCTTACAGAAACTTAACCTTTGCCTGGGGGAGAATAATAGCTATTGATCAATTGTACGGTTAATACACATTTAAATGCCTACCTTTCTGTCCTGCCAATATTTCAGTAGGAAATTTACTCTTCAAGACAGATCAGATTACATTTCCTTGTTTTTTAAATGTTTAAGAGTTGCAGAATGACATCTGCATTGAAAGGTGGCATGAAAAACAAAATGGACAAAATGTAACAATCAAATAATTTCAATGGCACTAATAATGTGACATTTTTTATAATGATATGCATTGGAAATTCCAATTGCAAAACTGTATTTATACCTCTTGTTACACTGGTATTTAAATTTATGGGAGCTGTAACCAGTCTATTTTTTGTCATCATGGAACATATGACTACAAAACATAGGCAACTATTTGAACTTGGGCATGGTTATGGAATCCAATCAGTGGTTTACAATGGTTTAAGGAAAATACAAAACTGAGTAGGTCAAGTATTCCTTCCCCAGGGACAAAAGTCCTGATCCAATATACTTAAACATACTGAGACATTCACTCAACAAGTATTTCAAAATGTGAAGAGTCTACTATGTGCCAGATGTTATGGTAAGCACTAGGGATACTGTGGTAAGTTCCTGCTCTCAAGGAACTTACAATCTAGTGGAGGAAAACAGACAAAGATCAAGCAATCACACTAACAAATGTAAAACAGAACTGTGACAGTGCTACAATTAGAGTACATGGTGCTAAAATGCTTTATAACAGCAGCAGTTGACCTAGTCAGGCAGTTCAAGGAAGCCTACTCTGAGGGAGTTACTCACCTGAAGGATGCATAAGAATTAGGTGAAAAAGGAAGACAGAGAAAATATGCAAAATATGCAAGGGCCCTGTATTAGTCAGCCAAAGGGGTGCTGATGCAAAGTACCAGAACTCTGTTGGCTTTTATAAAGGGTATTTATTTGGGTTAGAATCTTATAGTCACAAGCGTAAGTTACTTCCCTCACCAAAGCTGTTGCCACATGTTGGAGCAAGATGGTTGCTCGCCTCTGCAAGGGTTCAGCCTTCCTCTTCCTCCTAAGGCTCCGTGGTTCCAGTTCTTTCTATCCTCAGCTGTAGGTTAGCATAAGGCTTGTCTCTCTCCTCAGGGCTCCTTTCTTTCTGGGCTCAGCTGCTCTGTTCTCTCACAAGGCTCTCTCTCTTCCCAGGGCTTCTGCTGTGTCTATGGAGCTGTCTCTATTCCTCTGTGTTCTCCTGTGTGTTTACTTCCCGGGGCTCCAGTATCAAAACTCAAAACTCTCCTCTGCCGTGTTGTTTTCTCTTGACCCCACCCACCAAGGGGGAGGGGACTCAACATCTTACTGACATGGCCCAATCAAAGCCCTAATCATAATTTAATCAAGTAAAAGTGAAACCTCTGAAATTAATGCAATCTAATATGCCCAGAGGAACAGAGCAGTTTACAAACATAATCCAATATCTAGTTTTGGAATTCCTAAATAATATCAAACTGCTACAGGTCCCATGGCAGGAGGCACCATGGTGACATGAAGAACTTAAGAAGACATGTGGCTGTAATGTGAAGAGTGAGGAGACTTGAGATGAGGCTGGAGAATTAAGTACATAACAGATCATGCAGGACCTTGTATGCTGCGTTAAGGAGGTTTATGTTTATTGTAAGAGTAATGGGAAACCATACAAGTTTTAAACATGAGGATGACATGCTGTTTATTATGAAAAGACCACTCTGGTGGTACTCCAGGAGAGAGGTGATGGTAGGATGGTGGTAATGGAGATGGGAATAAGTGGATGGATTCTGGAGATCTTTAGGAAGTAAAATAAACAGAATTTGACAAAAGATAGGATATGGGGAGGGGGGCGGGGAAGGGAGGTATCAAAAGACCCCTAAACACAACTGCATAGAATGGTAGGGCATCCACTGCGATAGGGAAGACTGTAAGACCAGGTATGGGGAGTAAGTTGAGTTTGATGGGTTTTTCAGACATCCTGGAGGAGAAGACAAGGAGGTAGTTGGATATATCGATCTGACGGTCAGATAAGAAATCTGAGCTGGAAATACAGATTGGGGAGATCATCTGTATGCAGGTGATAATTAAGGGGGTAGATGAACTTGCCTAGGAAGAGAGTATAGAGTGAGATAGGTGAGACCAAGGACTGGGCCTCAGGAAACACCAACATTTATAATGACAATACATAGATTATTTCTACACTACTGAAATTCAATACATAGATTATGTCTACAGTATTGAAATGCAGAAATCCTGAATTCTTTCTTTGCCACTCAATTAGTTGGTAACTTTCAAAAAATAACTCTCCTCTCTTTAAATCAGCATTCCCTTTGTTGAAGGGGATCATGCCTCTTTTATGAGAGGGTACTTTTACTTTTTACCAAATATTATCAGGAAGATTCTAGTAAATATACTGTAAATTTAGGATATGGTGGCAGAATTTTAACTTGTTAAAATATTGAACCTTATTCTTAGAAATGTGAGATGCAGAGAGAGCTGCTGTACTTTTCCAGAATGGTTTCTGCCAGGATGGGTGAGGGGATGGCTCTTCTACTATTGTGATCTTCAAGGTGCCGGGGTCCTACATGCTCAGCTATTCTCTGAGAGTAGAACTATGTTTTCAAGGTATATAGGCTACTGGTCAATGACCCTGCCCTGGAAGAATGGGGAGCAAGCAATTTTTTTCCTTTGTTAGCTTAATTTTGTAGTGTGTATTTTTATGCCTTTGGAGCTGGAAGGGAAGAACAAGATGATAATTTGGGGATTCAATGTTTTTTTTTTACCTCTGAGTCAAAAACTTAATAATCCTTTTAGTGGGCAATATGGGGGTAGTGTATTCCGTCAGGAATCTCCAGTTCTGATACTGACTCTGCTCATCATATGGTAAGTTATCTTTGGGTTTATCATATAAACTTCCTCTGTATCAATATCAGTAACACCACCTGTGTCCCCTATCTCTTTGGGTTATTATGAGGGCTTGAATGAGATCACATATCTGAAAGCATTTTGAAAATGTCAGACATTATCATGCAAAAAATAAATCATTCACTGGGAGTTAGCCTGTCTTGAATATGATACAATTTTGTTACTCCACACATGTATCAATTCTTCTAACTTTCTTATTTCCAAATCAGCAATTAAATATCAAAATACTTAAATAAAACATTATTGTTAGTGTAGCCATTGGGCAATTTGATGTAATTATAAATTCCAAAAATATATATTGGATTATGCTTGTAAACTGCTCTGTTCATCTGGGCATGATTAAGTTATGATTAGGGCATTGACTTGTCCACCTCAGTAGGGTGTTGGACCCCACCCCTTGGTGGGTGGGGAATAAAATATAAAAGGCATCACAAAGAACACAGTTGCAACAGTTTTTGAGAAGCAGTTTTGATGTTGGAGAGAAGGCCCCAGGATAGAGATGAGCCATTCGCCTGAGAGTTCACAGCTGGCCTTGCGGAGAGAAGCAAAGCCTAGAGAGCCTAATAGTCTACAGCTGACCTTGAGGAGGAACCAAAGACACTGAGCCCGGAGAGAAATGCAGCCCCAGGAAGAGAGGATCCTAAGAAGCCTGAACCCTGGCAAACGTTGGCAGCTGTCTTGCTCCAACATGTGGCAATGGACTTTGGTGAGGGAAGAAACTTATGCTTTATGGCCTGGTAACTGTGGACTTCTACCCCATATAAATACCCTTTATAAAGACCAACCATTTTCTGGTATTTCGCATTAGCACTCCTTTGGCTGACTAATACAGTTAGGTTAATCAATGGTCTAGTTTAAAAACAAAACTCTAAAACTAAAAAAAAATGTAAAACCAAATTTAGCTTTTATCATAATGCATTCAAAGGCCTTGTCTTAACCTACTAGTTCCTAAATTATCTTGTTCCAGATATTTCTTCAACCTCATCTTGTACTGTTCCCCCTTCCTTCACTAAACTCCAGCCCTAATGGCCTTCTTGCAGTTTCTTGAATAACCCAAGCACTGAATTGCCCCCAAGGCCTTTGCATTGCTGCTACTCCCCCGAATACAATCCCCCCTGATATCCCTCACTTCATTCATGTCTTGGTGGATGTGGAGACCTTCTCTAACTACCCTATCTTACTACCCTAACTATCTCCATCTAAAGTAGCATATACCCTAGAGCCTTGACATCCTGGTGACTTTATTATTCTTCCTTATAGCCCTTATCACCACCTGACATCCTATATTTGTTTTTCTGTCTTCCTCTCAACAAGCATGTAAGCTTCATGAGAGCAGGGAGTTTTGTCTGTTGTTTTTTTTTCCCCATTGTTCTATCCTTGGCACTTAGAACACTGCCTGGCACATAGTAGGCACTCAATAAATAGCTGTTGAATAAATGAATGAAGGATCACATTCCCACTGCTCCTCTGGCTGGCAAAATCCCTCCTAATACAGCACCTCATAACCATGCACTCAAGGAATTAGAATGGGATGCTTTCTAAGCAGAAAGAGGCTTCTGGGAACATGATCATTTGGCAGACTGCAAAAATGTGGAGAGGAACATCAAGATTGCACAAGGTACTTTGACTTAACAGAAGTCCTTAATTGTGTCAGGAGAACTGGGCTATGGCAACACCTGAATAAATCTAGCTGCCTTGTAAATTCCTGCAGTCAGAAATCCCCCTATCACTAAAACAATATGGGGCTGTTGGTAGAAATTGGACATCTGATCTAGTGTCCCTTATACTTACTACCTTACTAAATTAAGTACTTTGGGGTCAGCTACAAGCTATAATGAGCATTAATTGTCAGGATAGATTCACAAATAACCAAGCCTTGGAAGATAACCACGCTACCAGCATTGAAACAGTGTTAGTTCATTGAAACACAAACCAGAAAATAGAGGACCCCAAAATTTACCACTGTCACATTTTGACCCCAAATGGTACAGTTATCATTCCAGAAGGCAGAAGCAAAACTTTGTGCACAAGCTGAAGCACAAAATGGCTTATCTGTTGATTGGGGTAATCTCAATTTTGTTGGAATCTGGGCATTAAGGATATTTAAAATGATTGTGAATCTGAGAACATATGACCACTTTATGGGAGGAGGAGATGGTCTGTTAGAGTACATCACTGAATTAATGAAGTCCATAAGAACAATGAACAACATATAGAAATAAAAAAATAGAGATAAGTATTAGCTATGGATATAGCTATGACAGAACCGTTCTGATGAATCTATTAAATCATATCAGAAAACTCAATGACAGATTATATTTTGTAGTCACACATTTTATTTAATAAGATGTGTTCACATTATTTTTAAATTTTATAGAGTGTGGCTTGTTGATTTAGTACCATAGTTAATTAATTGCTAATTGCTTATAGCTTCCATTTTGTTTACAAAGAAGTAATCAAAGTATTGAGATATTTCTACTTCCTCTCACATGCTCAGAGGTAGACAGATCCCTAAGTTGTGAAACCAATATCTGGAACTATTTCATCACTCATAGTAGAGAAGAAATGAGGTGAAACTCCTGGTAGGGAATTCTTTGTCTTCATCCTCTTCTTTCTCAACTTCATCTCACCACCACAACAACACAGACATTTATCTTATGTGTTTGGCACTCAACAGAGTACTGAGAATTTAAAAACCTTTCTACACCTTCCTTCCAAAACCTCAAAACTCTAATTGATCTCACTGGAAACAATAGCACATAATCTGGTTTGGCATTTAGACATCGGGGTGGGGAGGTTTTTTTTTTTTTTTTTTTTTTTTTGGAATATGGCGTTTGACTTTATTCTTGACAATGTCCAGGTGGTTTTACAACAGACTTACGGAAGCACACTAAAAGTTACCTAAATATTACCAGGGAGCCTGGTGCTCTCTGCTAGCTGTGCCATAAGTGCTCGTGAGGTATTTGCAAAGTGCATGATAGTAATGCTCTGAGTTTTTACCACTTTAAATTTCTTTTTGAGCAAGTGTTTTGTACATTTCTTTTCAAAAAGTGCCAAATTTGTCAGTATTGCATGTAAATAATTGTGTTAATTCTTTTACTGTAGCATAGATTCTATTTACAAAATGTTTGTTTATAAAGTTTTATGGATTTTTACAGTTAACATCCTCCTGTATTCATGCTTGGGGAGAAGTGCTGTAAGACTGTTTAGAGGCTTTGCCAGTGCTTAGATGGGGAGGTTCTTTTTAAGTAAAGTCTCCCAACCAGCAGGATAGTGGAGTGGTTAAGAGGACAGGTTCTTTCCGGAGGTGGAGTCCTCCAATTCAAATTCCTGTTCAGACACTTTCACAAGCTGTTTGACATTGAGCAAGCTGTGTAAACTCTCTGAGTCTGTAAAACAGCAAGAATAGCATTTTGTACACCATAGAGTTGTTATAAGGAATAAATGAGATCATCCATGTAAAATACTTAGAACTGTGCCTGGTATATAGAAAAGGCTTTGTAAATGTTAGCTCTTATTATGCAAGGGACTCAAACGATTGCAATCTTGATTTGTAGCAACTATGACTACAAATCAAAGGACATCTTTTTTCTGCATGTGAAGATTGTGTGGAAAGACTATCAGTTGTCCAATGTCTTTTTGGTGATAAACCATACACAGTGATCATTATAAGTGTGTAACTAGGAAGTTCAGCAATATCTTAAAAATTAAACACAGATAGAGGGTTTTTAAAAAACCCACCCATTTCTCTAAATAAGAGGTTGGCAACTTTTCTGTGAGGCACCAGATAGGAAATATTTTAGGCTTTGCAGGCCAGATGATCTCTGTTGTAATGACTCAGTTCTGCTGTTGGGCAAAGAAAGCAGCCAGAGGCAATAGGTAAATGAACAATAAAACTTTATTTACAAAAACAGACTGTGGGCCATATTTGGCCAATGGGCTGGTGTTTGCCCACCCCTGCTTTAAGTAATTATCCTAGTCTATCAGATAATTACTCTAATAGCCACTTTAACTGAGTAACTACAGAAAGCAAATAAACTGGGGAGAACAAAGGGAATGAGAAGAATTTAAGCAATGCAAGGATCATCAATGGGTCCTCCAACCTCCCTCCCCATCACAAATGGCATTGGATGTCTTAGGTGACAAGAGAATAGCACATTCCATTTGTTCTTTCCTTCCTTCATTTGACACGTAACTGTGAAGCACTTACCATGCCCCAGGCACTGGTGCTGGGATCTTTGGTGCTGAGTGAAAACAGACCTAATCCTTGCCTTCAGGTCATTTACAATCTAGTGGGGCAGAGATCAGGACAAACAACAGTCAAATATCATAAAAACAGATATAAAACAGCAACCATGCTACTGTCCTACAAAAGCTTATATTAGAAGTGAATTTGACCTAGTCATGGAGCTCAAGCTAGGCTTCCCTAAGGAACCTAAACTTAAAACTTGAGCTTTGAGCTGATAAATGAGCAGTAGTTAAAATCAGGCAATAAGGCAGGGGACCATTTCAAGAGAAGAGAATAGCATAGCCTCTTTGATGGTAGAAGACATGGTGAATTCATGGAATGAAAATAAGGTTACTATGAATGGAGTCCAGGGAGCCAGGTGGGGCATGGTGGGAGATGGAACTGAAAAAGTAGATAGGGGTCAGACCATGCAGGACCATGTAATAGCAATCAATTATTTATCCATTTAGCAAATATTTACTCTATATCTAGCTCTACAAATACTGTGTTGAATGAGAATGGTAGACATTAAATAAATACACTCACAAATAAATCTATAATTACAAAGCTCTGCCTCTAGAAGTTCTATGCTCTGAAACTGTCTAGTGGCCTGATATCTTTAAAAATTTTTACCTGGCTACCTCTCAGGATGCAGTCCCAATTTAACCAGGATAGAGCTACATGCAAATGTATTACTCATGCTATCAATTTCTTTTTGAAATCATGAGTGGGTTTGATATACCATCCCCAGGACTCAGCCTTGTGAGACACAATATCAGGCATTGCTTCCCGGTTAATAATGAGCTACTGACAGTCCCTTTTTTCTGTATCAGCTTCCAGACAAACATGGCCTCTCATGCTCTTCACAGTGACAAGCATTCAAGACTTGCTATTGAAGATGGCATCCTAGGCAAGATTGTGGCAATAAACTAGACCTTTCTGAGCATTTGGTATACTAATTCAATTGCTTGTCTGAGCTCTTTTTTTATTTTGCTCCCTACTTTTCTTACATATTTATTCCTGTGGTGAACTCTGTCAATATATTCTAGCTTAGACTAGGAATGCTTAGGAGAGATGGGGATCTGTTCTAGGGAATTGCATTCTCAACAAATGCTTTTTGATGTAGATAGCTGTGATAACCTAGCAAGTTATTTAACCTCCTTCTGAACTTAGTTTCCTTATGGGTATATCTATTCCCTCAACTCACAGAGTGAGAAGATTTAATAGAACAATGTTAAAACACACCAAAAATTGTAAAGCATTATATGCATGTTGAGTATAATAAATATTTCCTCTCTATATTCAAGTAGCAAGACAGCTAACCTCTGCTTGACCCAGCAACTATTTTTAGACCGTTGAGTATACTTATCCCAAATCCTTCAGTTCACAGATGACTTAGGAGGCCCTGGGATTTCCTCTGTAAGTCAAGTAAGGTTTAGAAACCTTTTCTAGCATGTTTAGCTCATCTAGAGGGTTCATCTTGCACTTAGGCTAGTTCAAGAATCATGAGGAACCCGGGAAAGCAGTGACTGCTCAAGGACCTGGTTGGAGGTTTAGACCAAAAAGAGGAAAGAGAGAGGAATATCAAAACCATTGACTTTTCCTTGTTGAGAAGGTTTATATAGTTAAAGAAATAAAGACTAGTAAAGCTTTAGAAGATTGTCACATGTTAACAAAAGAAGACTCCCATGCAACTAAATGTCACTTAGCATAAAGCACAAATGAATGAACCACACCACCAAATGATGTCAAATGGTAGGAGGAACAAAGTCATCTATGGCATGTGGAATTCAGGGTGTAGATGAGGCCTCAATGTCATGGGAATATTAATGGCACTTACAGCCTTCTCGGAAGCTCTAGGTTGCAAAGATATTTTAACCAAGTATTCTCTCACTGTGGTGTGAGCTATCCAAAGACTCTACTGGATCAGAACTAAGGTGTTCTAATTAATTCGTGTCTGTTTTATACTGTACCATTTTATAAAATGACATAAGGAAATTTGTTGCCTCATCAAGGCCACTCTTTGGTTCTGACTTACCAAAAGACAGGTTTCCTCTTAAACAACTCTTCTAATATTTCTCATTGTCTTTGTAATTAAATTTAAATATGAAGCTACAGCGTGCACAGTTTCAAGGTAAGGCTTCTCACCAGGAATTGGATCATGTCAATGCCAATGCATGATAAATCATACTGCAAGAAGGTGGGAGCAGCAGGATAGCAATTTTGCTTCAATTGTTAAAATAAGATTCCTTCCCACTCATCTCACAAAATTCAAGGACCTTGAAACAGGCATTTGTGGTTTATATTTGAAGTAACGTAAAGATACACCAATTTTTACTCATTAGATGAGAAATAAGAATGGCTTTTAATTTTTAACAAGGACCTGATAATTAATATTCTTTGTTTCTTTTTCTGTTCAGTCAAGGACCTGCCAGATGGCCTTGTTTCTGGGGGAAACATGTCTTACTCATAACTCAGCTTTCTTTAATACAGCAATGCAATAAATCTTCCATTTTTATAGTCCTTAGGCCCTCTTCCCCCCATCGATGAGTAATCATGGGGCTTCTTAATCATTTAATACAGAGACAAACATAACATACCACCTTTTAAAGCCCTGAATTTGCAACATGCTCCGAAATGCATTGAATATATTTCCTCTCTTAAAAAAAAAACAAATTTAATCTCTGAGAAATTTTGTTTTGCCTGCCTCAATAGATAGTATTTCCAATATAACCACACAGGGATCAACTTTGCAATGCCTAGAAGTAAATTTGGAATATGAAACTTGTAGCTTTACCAGATCAAATTGAAAAAAATAAAGAAGCCAATCCAGTTCACTGCAGTGAAGCCAGAGGCAAGCTCTTAACATCTCCCATCCATGTTCCAAACTACCTACAGTTTGGCCTATAGACTGGACAGACCAGAATAGCGAGAGGAAAAACTTTTACTAGTTCTGCCTAACCGAAAAGAATGTTAGTTTCCTTACTGAGAAGCATGTTTGTTTGCTTGATATGGGGTAAGAATCTGTTAATGTTCTATGCCATTCAGGTGTAGCTTTATTATTCCTCTTTTATAATAAAAAAGGAGTAGGTTGAGCTGGCACAGAAAATTGCAGATTAGGAAATGCCCAGGTGAAGGCTGGAGGTAGGGGGTGGGGATCAGAACAGTCAGCCGCTTCTCTGACAAGTATAAATCTCTGCTTAACTCTGTTACAAGGCCATTTGGCATACTTTGCTTCCTGACCCAACTCAAGTACTTTCTAGGCTCCAGGGCACTTCAACCCATCCCATGTGACTCCAAGTTGTTCCAGTAACTTGATTGCTTTCCAGGCCCTTTTTTCACTTAGAAAATAGAACCAGTATTTTAGGAGACAAAATTAAGCAGTAGTAACCAACATTGTAAATGCTCACAGAGGTATCTGCAGTGATCTACTGAGGCAAGACCTTTAACTCTGACTATTTAGCTAATGTGGGATCTAGAACTTACCCAGGAGCGTCCTGTTTGAATCTCGGGATGAACCAATTCAGTCATTAAATTTGGGAAGTTTTCTTCCAAATTTCTTCCATTATTTCTTCAAATATTCTTTCTGCCTCTTTCTTTTTTTCTCCTTCTGAGACTCCCATAATGCATACATTGGTAAGCTTGATGTTGTTTTGCAGATCATTTTGGCTCAGTTCACTTCTTTCATTCTTTTTTCTTTCTATCCCTAAGCCTGAATAATTTCAACTGTATTATTTTTTAGTTCATTGATTCTATCTTCTGCCAGCTCGAATCTGCTACTAACCCCTCTAGGGAATTTTTTATTTATCTGTTTGGTTCCTTTCTACACTTTCTACCTTTTTATTGAAATACTCATTTTGTTCATAAATCAGTGTTGGCTGGCGCTCTCCTTCAGAGCTTAGTCCTCCTAACAATGACTCTTAAGAATAGCCTGAGGTGAAAAGGCAAGGTCTTCTCTATTCTTTTCTGAGCATATATCTTGTTCTGGACACGCATTCATAGCCTTAGGAATTCTGCTGTTTACCCGGATCCAAATTCCCCCTTTCTCTTTATGAAATATTCTTTCTGCCTAGACCTGAGTGCTCTAATATATGTCTTTTTTTTTCCTTTTTTTTTTTTTTTTCTTGAGGTATTGGGGCTGGGGATTGAACCCAGGACCTTGTATGAGGGAAGTCAGCACTCAACCACTGGGCCACATCAGCTCCCTCTAATATATGTCTTAAAGCCAGTAATCCTTGGCCCCAGGCTGCTGCAGTTTTTTTATTAGAGAAGATTTACAGAAAATCATGCAGAAAATAGAGTTCCTATATATTCCCCTATTATTAACATATTGCGTTAGTATGGTATATTTGTTATAATTGAGGAAGGAATATTATTATAATTGTACTATTAAACTATAGTCCATGTTTTATATTAGGGTTCCCTGTTTTTGTTATACAGTCTTATGTTTTATTTAAAATTTTATTCTAGTAAGATATATACAACCTAAAATTTCCCATTTTAACCAAATTCACATATATAATTCAGTGCTATTAATTATGTTTACAATGTTGTGCTACCATCACCACCATCTACTGCCAAAATTTTCCCATCTCCCCAAATAGAAACTCTATACAATTTAGCATTAACTCCCATTCCCTCCCCCCACACTGGCCACTGGTAACCTATATCTAGTTCCTGACTCAATGAATTTGCTTATCCTAATTATTTCAAGTCAGTGATATCATACAATATTTATCCTTTTGTGTCTGGTTTATTTTACTCATCATGGTGTCTTCAAGTTTCATCCATGTTGTCACACGTATCAGGATTTCATTTCTTTTTATCAGTGAATAATATTCCATTGTATGTATATACCATGTTTTGTTTATCCAGTGGATGAACACTTGGGTTGCATCCAACCTTTGGCAATTGTGAATAATGTGCTATGAAAATCCATGTGCAAATATCTATTTGAGTGCCTGCTTTCAATATTTTTGGGTATATACCTACAAATGGTATTGCCAGATCATATGGTAATTCTATACTTAATTTTCTGAGTAACCACTAAAGTGTCTTACACAGGAACTGCACCATTTTACATTCCCACCAAAAATAAATGAGTATTCCTATTTCTCCACATTCTCTCCAATACTTGTAATTTTCCATTTTTTAAATAGTAGGCTGCTGCAATTTGATTGTTATAAATACTGATTTAGTTGCCCACATGCTACTTCTGCATGCAGGCAAGCCCTGGGATGGTGAACCAGAGGCTAGCGTCCTGGTTCAGTCCTTCAGGCTGCTACTGGATAGATTGGCACAGACATACATGTACTTCAGTATGTGCATAGTGGTTACTGTGTTCCCTCTGGAACTAGGACCAGGGATATGTGCTGAGAGCACCGGATGGCTCCACATTCAGTCAGGGAAGGGTGGGGGAAAGGCAAGCAATGGCATCATCAAGTTTTCCAACCATTTTAAGTTGTCTTTTTCTGGATTCCCCATTCACCCAGTTACTGTAACCCTTTAACTGTTTTCTTAAGGTCTGAGAAAGATGGTTCTGCCAGTTTTTGCTAGTCATCAAAGATTCTGGGGGGGGGGGATGTAACCCTGGAACAGCTCATTTTGCCTTCTTAGTGATGTCATATGACCCAACGCAGTCACCCATGAGAACCAAAATCTTAAGGCCTCCTGGCTCACTTGTACAGATTCTGGATGAAAGAAAACACAATAACCCAATGTACCCCCATTATTAGAAGGTAATTCAGTCTGACTCAGGCAAAGCAGACCATTTGTGGTATATACTCAAAATAATTGAAAGCAGGGACTCAGACAGATATTTGTACTCCAATGCTTACAGCTGAATTATTCATAATATTCACAATAGCCGAAAAGTGGAAGTAACCCAAGTGCCCATCAACTGATGAATGAACAAACAAAATGTGGTATATACATACAATGGAATACTATTCATCTGTGAAAAGGAGGTGCTACAACATAGATGGACCTTGAAAACATCACATTGAGTGAAATAAGCCAGACATAAAAAGACAACTATTATATGATCTCACTTATGAGACATACCTAAAAAAAGCAAACTACATAGAGGCAGATAGTAGATTACAGGTTACCAGGGGTGGTGGTGGGGTGTGGCGAGGAGAAGGGTAAGTTATTGTTGATGGGTGCAATTTCTGGATGAGGTGATGAAAATGTTAGAGTAATAGGTATTGGTTATGATAGCATAATATTGGGAATATAATTAAGACTACTGAATTGTACACTTAAAAGCAGTTAAAATGGGAAGTTTTGAGTTATGTGTTACTACAATAAAAAGTTTAAAAAAATTCAAGTTCTGCTTTTATTTAATGTACTTCCACCATGGAATTGTCCACGGCATTATGAATTCCATGAATGTAGGGGATCATGCATGTGTTTCACTCATTTGCAAAATCTCAGTACACCAACAGGTATTTAAAAACTGCTTTGGTTCCAATTATGATGAGGATATAGATGGTGGTAAAGATGTCTCCCTTGACTATTTGAATTTAAGTCCTTAACCATGGGTGACAAACCAGTTTTCCTACTTCTATTCTTGTTTTCTGGTAATGCCTGATTTGCAACTTTGGTTCCAGGGTATCAGTTCTCAGCCAAATACTTTTCAAGACCCTAATAATATTAAGAAAATTAGATGCTGCTCACATAATATGTGACTTGACTTTTTGAAACTCAATTCTTCTATGGAGTAATTCTTAATGTGTTTGTATTGTTGGATGATACCACAGGGTCATCACAACCCTGTAGTATGGCCAGGTTTGTCTTCTAATGCTTCCAATCTCCTTGTCCTGCCTTCCTTGTCATTCATTGCTCCTCATCCCAGGTGCCTATAGTTCCCATGCCACCACCAGGCCTTCCCAAAGCTACCCATGTGTCATCCTTCTCAGGCCTGTCCTCTCTGACTGCATTATAGATCTTTTTGTCCCACTCCTTTGTTAGTCTTCTTTAAAAGTTCCTCTTGCATTTTAACAAGTGCATCCTGGAGCTTACTCTTTCCTCAAACAAGTGACAATAATGGTTGAAATGTCATATACAGTGGCAATTCACTAGGGGGACATCTTGGAGCAGGGAGTTTTTTGATCACCCTCCAGATCACACCATGTAGGTGGCTGCCTACATGTAAGCCCAAGTCTACGTATTAACATTGTATCACTTATAAGTACGTAATTACATTTTAAAGGATGGCACTATATATTCACATATATGGATATGAATGGAATTTTCATAAGTGCATATCTGTATAAACCATTCATTAGGACATCAATAAAATGTCTACCCTGCTCACCTAGTATCACTAGTTTGTGAAAAAAATATCCATGTTGATCTCATATAAAATTAATTGCTACTTTCTTTAAAAAATGCTCCATGCTAAATATAGGCTTAATTAAATGGTGATCCGAATCACTGAATCTAGGTGTATAAAAATAGCCAGACTGGATTACACCAACCATCATCTACCATTTAGCAATACGGAAACCCCACCTTCATACCTCCCTTGAATTTAAAACTGGCTTGACTTAGAGTAGACTTCTCTGAGTGGTTCTTCATTACACACACATACACACACAAACACACACACATAAAATCACTTCTGTCACCCTTGATTAGGTTTCTGGTCCTAGGAATTTCCAGACTAGTTTGAGAGTCCAAGGTATGTTTCCAGATATCTGTAACCCCCATTTCCAACCCTGTGGCCTTGTTCCATTTTCTGTTAGTTGATTAGATTTCTGTTTATATTTGTAACTCTGATATATTAGGAAAATTGGAATAAGCAAAAAAAAAAAAAAAAAAGATTACTGTGCCTTTGGAAAATTGTGCACTGTTTAGAGCAGACTCGGGTTATCTTTATCCATTTTAAACCCCCCCTTCCCCATTTGCTGTTTTGTGTCCATTCACTTTTATATTTATTTCATATTAGTGAGACCATACAATATTTGTCCTTTTGTGTCTGGTTTGTTTCACTCATCATAATGTCTTCAAGGTTCATCCAGGTTATCATATGCTTTCCAATTTCATTTCTTCTTACAGCAGCATAATATTCCATCATATGTATATACAACATTTTGTTTATCCATTCATCAGTTGATGGACACTTGGTTTGTTTCCATCTTTTGGCAATCTGAACAACGCCACTATGAACATTCGGTGTACATGTCTCTTTACATCACTGTTTTCAGTTTTTCTGGGTATATTCCTAGTACAGGGATTGCCAGATCATACAGAAGTTCTATTTTCAGCTTCCTGAGAAACTGCCAAAACGTCTTCTACAGAGGCTTCACAGTTCTACATTACCACCAACAGTGAAGGAGTGTTCCAATTTGTCCAAATCCCCTCCAGCACTTACAGTTTTCTGTTTCTTAACTAATGGCCAATCTATGAGATGTGAGATGATATTTCATTGGCATTTGGATTTGCATTTCCCAAATAACTAGTGATATTGAACATTTTTTCATGTTCTTTCTCACCATTTGCATTTCTTCTTGAGAGAAATGTCTATTTAAGACTTTTGCCCATTTTTAAATTGGATCGCTTGCTTGTTTATTGTTGAGTTATATGATCTCTTTATATAGCATGGAAAACAAGCCCTTATCTGATATGTGGTTTCCAAATATTTTCTTCCATTGAGTGGGCTGACTTTTCACCTTCTTGACAAAGTCTTTTGAAGCACAAACTTGTTTAAGTTTGGGAAGGTATCATTGATCCATTTTTTCTTTCATTGTTTATGCTTTCGCTGTAAGGTTTTAAGAAACCATCAACTACCAACAAGTCTTGAAGATGTTTTCCCACATTTTCTTCTAGGAGTTTTATGGTTCTAGCTTTCAAATTTAGGGCTTTGATCCATTTTGAGTTAATTTTTGTATAAGGTGTGAGATAGGGGTCCTCTTTCTTTCTTTTGGATATAGATATCCAGTTTCCCCATCACCATTTGTTGAACAGACTGTTCTGCCCCAGCTGGGTGGGCTTGACAGCCTTGACAAAAATCATTTGACCAGAGCTGTGAGGATCTGTTTCTGAACCATCAAATCGGTTCCATTAGTTTATATGTCTATCTTTATGCCAAAACCATGCTGTTTTTACCATTGTAGCTAGGTAATATGATTTAAAGTCTGGAAGTGAGAGTCCTCCAACTTGGTTCTTCATTTTTAAGGTATTTCTGGCTATTTGAGGTCTCTTACCCTGCCAAATAAATTTGATAATTGGGTTTTCCATTTCTTTATAAAAGGCTGTTGGAAAATTTATCAGGATTGCATTGAATCTGTATATCAATTTGGGTAGAATTGACATCTTAATGATATTTAGTCTTCCAGTCAATGAACATGGAATGTTCTTCCATTTATTTAGGTCTTTGATTTCTTTTAGCAATGCATTATTGTTTTCTGAATATAAGAGCTTTCCGTCCTTGGCTAAGTTTATTCTTAAATATTTGCTTCTTTTAGTCACACTGCAAATGCAATTTTTTCCCTGCCTTCCTCCTCAGATTGCTCATTACTAGTGTATAGAAACACTACTGGTTTTTACATGTTAATCTTGAATCCTGCCACTCTGCTGAATTTGTTTATTAGTTCTAGTGTCTTTGTTGTAGATTTTTCAGGACTTTCTAGGTATTAGATCATATCACCTGCGAATAGCAAAAATTTTACTTCTGCCTTTACAATTCGGTCACCTTTCCTTTTTCTTGTCTGATTGCTCTAGCTAGAACCTCCAGTACTATGTTGAACAACAATGGTCATAGTGGTCATCTTTGTCTTGTTCCTGATCTCAACAGGAAAGCTTTCAGTCTCTCACCATTGAGTACAATGCTAACTGTGAGGTTTTCATATACACCCTTTATCATGTTGAGAAAATTTCCTTCAATTCCTATCTTTTGAAGTATTGTTATTAAGAAAAGATGCTGTATTTTGTCCAATGCTTTTCTGCCCCAGTCAAGATGATCATGAGATTTTTCTTCTTTGATTTATTAAGGTTGTGTATTATGCTGACTGATTCTTTTGTATGGAGCCACCCTTTCATGCCTGGTATCAAACCCACTTGGTCATGATGAGGAATTCTCTTAATGTGTTGTTGCATTTGGTTAGCAGTATTTTGTTGAGGATTTTTGCTCCTATATTCTTTAGGGAAATGGGTCTATAATTTTCTTTTTTTGTAATATCTTTATCTGCTTTTGGTATTAGTGTGATATTGGTTTCATAGAATGAGTTTGGTAGCATTCCTTCCAGTTTGATTTTTGAAGAGTTTGAGTTTGGTAGCATTCCTTCCCGTTTGATTTTTCGGAAGAGTTTCAGTAAGACTGGTATTAAATCTTCTTTGAATGCTTAGTAGAATTCACCTGTGAAGCCATCTGTTCTTCGGCTTTTCATTTTGGGGAGTTGTTTGATGACTGTTTCCATCTCTTTACTTATGATTGGTTTGTTTAGGTACTGTATTTCTTCTAGGGTCAGTATAGGTCATTCTATGTTCCTAGGAATTTTTCCATTTCATCTACATTATCTAGTTTGTTAACCTACAGTTGTTCATAGTATCCTCTTATGATCTCTTTTATTTCTGTGGGACCAGTAGTCATGTCCCCTTTTCCATTTCTGATTTTATTTATTTATATCTTATCTTTTTTTTCTTTGTCAATCTAGCTAAGGGTTTATCAATTTTTTAATCTTCTCAAAGAACCAACTTTTGGTTTTGTTATTTCTCTCAAATTTTTTTCTCAATTTCATTTATTTCTGCTCTGATCTTTGTTGTTTCATTCCTTCTGCTTGCTTTGGGAATAGTTTGCTGTTTTTTTGTTTTTGTTTTTCTTGTTCCTCCAAGTCATTCTTGTAATTAGGTCATTGATTTTAGCTCTTTCTTCTTTTTAAATGTAAGCATTGAGGGCTATAAATATCCCTCTCTGCACTACCCATGCTGCATTCTAAAGGTTCTGATATGTTGTGCTTGCATTTTCATTCATCTCGAGCTATTTGTTGATTTATCTTGCAATTTCTTCTTTGACCCACTGATTATTTAAAAGTATAATGTTTATCTCCATATATTTGTGAAATTTCCCTTTTTCTGCCTGTTGTTCATTTCTAAACTTATTCCATTATGATCAGAGAAAGTTCTTTATATAATTTTGTTCTTCTTAAATTTATTCAGATTTGCTTTGTGACCCTAATAAGGCCTATCCTAGGTAAAGATCCATGACCATGTGAGAAGAATGTATATCCTTCTGTTTGGGGGTGCAATGTTCTGTATATATCTATTAAGTTTAGTTCATTTATCATATTATTCAAGCTCTCTGTTTCTTTATTGATCCTCTGCACAGATTTTCTATCCAATGATGAGAGTGGTGTTTTGAAGTCCCCAGCTATTATTGTAGAGGCATCTATTTCTCCCTTCAGTTTTGCCAGTGTTTGCCTCATGTAATTTGGGGCATCCTAGTTAGGTGCATATACATTTAGGATAGTTATTTCTTCATTGTGAATTGCCCCTTCTAATTAATAAATAACTTCTTTGTTTGTCTCTAATAACAGCTTTGTTTTTAAAGTCTATTTCATCTGATGTAATTATTGCTATTCCAGCTCTTTACTTATTTATTTATTTTTTTGGTTACTGCATGTGTGGAATATCTTTTTACAGCCTTTCACTTTCAACCTAATTGTATCCTTTGGTCTAAGGTGAGTCTTTTGCAGACAGCATATAGATGGCTCATATTTTCTTATCCATTTTGCCAGTTTGTGTGTTTGATTGGGGAGTTTAATCCATTAACATTCAAAATTATAATTGTAAAGGGAGTTCTTAGTTTCCCCATTTTGACTTTGAGTTTTATTTGTCATATTTTATTTTCACCACTCTTTTTACACTTTTGGTTACTTTTACTGATATAATCTTCATTTTTAGACACTCTTCCAAGACTCTCTCTCCTATCTTTTCTTTTCAGTCTGTAGTACTCCCTTTATTATTTCCTGCAAATTTGGTCTCTTTGTTACAAACTGTCAGTTTCTGTTTATCTGTGAATATTCTAAACTCACTGTAAATTTTTTAATGGATGGAAACAAATTTTTTTTAAATAAAAATTACATAAATGTTACATGAAAACTATAGCAGATCCTCATATACCCCACCCCCCCCCCACTTTCTTGCCTTAACAACAACTTTCATTAGTGTGGTACATTTGTTACAATTGGTGAACCCATATTGAAGCATTGTACTAACCAAGGACTATAGTTTACATTATGGTGTACACTTTGCCTGACACAATTTTATAGGTTTTGACCAAATGTATAATGGCCTGTATCTGTCATTGCAATGTCTTGCTGGACAATTCCAATGTCCCCAAAATGCCCTCATCTTGCCCTTATTCTTCCCTGTCCCTCCCCTTAAAACCTCTGGTGGCCACTGCCTTTATATCAATGACACAAGTTCCTCCATTGCTAGAATAATAATAAGTCTACTTAAATCATCAGTTTCTTTCCCCTCTTATGTTTGTTTATTCCTCAATCTTGCAGATTTTTGGATGGTGATGCCTACCCTGCCTCCAATTGAGAGAGGGCTTAGATCCCATGGGTCAGATGGATGGAACTGTCTTGCATGCAGTTGCAGACACTCTCCACTTCCTGGGATGGGCATTGTCCATCATCATTCTTTTGTTAGTTGTCCTGGGTGAGTCTGATTTTCTGCAGAGTGGGTGTTGCAACTCTGTTGAGATTCTGGGCTCAACTGACAAATGAACAGTCCAAAGATTTAAGTCTCTGGGACATATATTTAACAAGTATACTGCTAATTATAGGTTCATATAAAAGGGACAGAAGAGCCAGGTGTAGGGAAATTAGAAATGAGTCTAACTCTGTTACATTGGGGAGTATATGTTCCTAAGTAAGGCCCATTGACGGGATGCTGAAATCCTGAGGTTGTCTGCCCTGCTTATAGTGCCTAGGTGTCTCTAGACTCCTCAGGAGTCGCACTATATGAGGCACTGTTTATTGTGGCAGTCAATGAAATTCTGCTGAGATGTGCATAAGTGTACCCCTGGAATAACCTCCCAACTCACTCTGAAATCTCTTAGCCATAAAAGCTCATTTGTATTTAATATTTTTCCCTTTTGGTCAAGGTCTTTTTCCAGATTCATTGCTAGTCAATGCTTGGTAATAATCCCTTGGTGCCAGGGAGGCTCATCCCTGGGAATCATGTCCCATGCTGGGGGGAAGGTAGTGTATTTATTTGTTGAGTGTTCACCCTCATTTTTGAAAGACAATCTTGCCATTTATAAGATTCTCAGATGGCAGTTTTGTCTTTTTCAGCATCTTAAATATTTTATACCACTGCCTTCTTGCCTCCATGCTTTCTGATGAGAAATCAGCACTTAATCTTACTGGGCATCACTTGTATGTGATGAATCACTTTTTTCTTGCTGCTCTCAGGATTCTCTCTTTACCTTTGGCATATGACATTCTGTTTAGTATGTGTCTTAGAGTAGGTCTTTATGGATTTATTTGGATGGGAGTACATTGTGCTTCTTGGACACAGATATGTATGTCCTCCAATAAGGTTGGGAAATTCTCTGTCATTATTTACTCAAATATTCCTTCTGCCATGTGGCAGTTTGATATTATTTATGAATTCCAAAAAGAGATATTGATTATGTGTGTAAGCTGGTCTGTTCTTCTGGGCATGATATCCCTTTGATTGTATTAGATTCAGCTGAGGTGCCTTTGATTAAATTATTTTAAGATTAGGGCTTTGCATATGGGGTCAAAACCCCCTCCCAATTAGAGATGGAGTGGGCATCACCATACCAGAATCTTCAGGACTGGGGAATAAAATATGGACTAGAGTGGACTTACTGGTATTCTACTATAGACTTATTGTGATTCTAACAATGGAAGAAATTATATGATTGATGTGGAGACAGTGGCCACTGGGGGTGCTGAGGGCAGGGAGAGTGAGGGAGAGGTGTAATATGGGGGCACTTTCGGGACTTGGAATTGTCCTGAATGACACTGCAACGACAGATACAGGCCATTATATACCCTGGATAACCTATAGTGTTGAGTGGGAGAGAGTGTAAACTACAGTGTAAACTATAATCCATCCTTAGTGGCAATGCTCCAAAATGTGTTCATCAATTGCAATGAATGTACCACACCAATAAAAGAAGTTGTTAATGTGGGGAAAAGTGGGAGCTGTGGGGAGTGGGGCATATGGGAATCCCTTATATTTTTATATATTTTTAATGTAACATTTTATGTAATCTAAGTGTCTTTAAAATATATATATAAAGAAAAAAAAAAAGATTAGGGCCTTGATTTGACCATGTCATTGTGGTGTGCAGGGTTGAGTCCCCACCCCCCTGGTGGACTGAAAAAACACTTTCACATGGAAGTACACACAAAAGAAGATACACAGGAGAACACAGAAAAAGACAAGGCAGAGGAGAGAACTTGGTTTTGATGCTGGAATCCCAGGAAGATAAATAAGCCTGATAGTTTGTAGCTGAAGAGAACAGAGGAACTGAGAAGCTCTGAGAGATGAGTCTTATGCCAGCCTACAGCTGAGATCAGAAGAAGCTGTACCCATGGAGCCTTAAGAGGAAGAGGAAGGCTGAACCCTCGCAGACATTGCCTGCCATCTTGTTTCAACACGTGGCAACAGACTTTGTGTGAGGAAGTACCTTTTAATGGTACTTGAGTTGGACTCTTTAGGTCCTTATGATTATAAGCTTCTACCCCAAATAAGTACCCTTTATAAAAGCCAACAGATTTCGGGTACTTTGCATCAGCACCCCTTCTCTTCTTCTGGAGATTGCTTGTCTTTTGCCATCATTTAGTTCCTGAGACCCTGTTCAATTTCCCATTCTTTTCTTTAGCTGCCCTTTTGTATGTTTGCTTTTGGAGGCCCTGTCTTCAAGCTCACTGATACTTTCTTCTGCCTCTTCAAATCTGCTGTTATATGCCTCCAGTGTATTTTTAGTTTCATTTATTGTGATTTTATTCCCATAAGATTTGCTATTTTTCTGTGTATGTTTTCAAATTCTTCTTTGTGTTTACCCAATGCCTTCTTAATATACATAATCTCTTTAGCCATCTCATTGAATTTATTAAGGAGATTTCTTTGAACACGTATGATTATTTGTCTTTTATGTCATCTGGAGGCTTTGTTTTTTCCTTTGACTGGGCCATATCTTCCTGTTCCTTGGTATGGATTGTAATTTTTGTTGGTATCTTGGTATCTGATTTACTAGATGTATTTATTCTGGGCATAGTTTCTTTCTTTAGTCTAGGACTTTCTATTTGGTTTAATTTGTCTTACAACCCATCTTTGATACTTGGTTCAACTTAATTTGGAACTTTATACTGACTTATGTTTAGCCAATCTTAAAATTTTCAGCTCTTTTTCATCTGTTTCTTGCCCTTTTTATTTTGCTTGTTGTAGAGTAGGAGCCAAGGATATGATTGGTACTGTAAGCCATGAAAGCTGAAGCTGCCCACATTGCCCCAGGAGCCAATGAAGCTTCACCCATATTTCTCCCTGCCATCTGTCAGGATGGAGCTGCCACCATGTGCAGTAATCCAAGCCGTCTAGGCCAAGACCATCTCTAGTTGCCAGGAGAGACTGCTGAAGCTCAATGCCCCTTCCTCCCCTGCCTGGGGTAGGAATGGAGCCACAGGTGTGGACAGCAAACTAAAACATGCAGGTAAAAACTGACCACAGTTGCCCAGGTAGAATAACAAAGCACAAGCCCCTCTCCTCCCCTGCCAAGTGTGCAGATGGAGCCATGTGTGTGTAACAGTCTTGTCCATGCAGGCTGAAAGCAACTGCAGTTGCCCAATGAGGCTGAGAAAACACTGCCCCTCCTCCTTCCTGTTAGGCATGGGGAAAGAACCACGGGTGTGCCCCACAACCTTGTCCTTATAAGCCAAAAGTGGCTGCAGTTGCCTGGAAAGGCTGAGGGAGCACTGTCCTTCCTCATGCCCTATCATGGGTGGGGATGGAGTCAGAGATGTGTTCTTAGGATTGAACATTAGGCAGCCAAATTTACTAATTAGTATCTGAAGTTGGTGCCTGACTGTCCCTTCCTCTCCATTTTTGGGAAATGGAGCTTCCAAACCCCAGCCAGGGAACAGCTCCTGAGGTGTCTTGCACTGCCAGTGGGGGATGGGCACCAGTCTCTATGGCATGGAGGGCTCTATTCAAGAATCTTCACAGCAGATGGGCAGTCTCCTCCTTCTGATTCTCTAAGGATATTGTAGGATGCTCTTCTGGTCTCCTGGAGCCCCAAAACAAGTGCTTTAGATAGCTCTGGGTGATTACTAACTGCCCCGTAGCAGGAGCTGATTCTAAGAGCTCCTTACTCTGCCACCATCTTGCTGGTCGTCCCCAAGATATGGCCTTATTTTAATATCCAGATTGAAGGTGTTATGAACAGAGGCCAACCCTGTTCAAAGGCAGATACAGTACTATGATTTAATAGGAGCCCTAAAGCCTCAGCTACCCAAAAGCCACTTTTCAATGGACTACCCTATTACCTAATGATTTCTCAACCCCTTTAGAATCCCTCTTTCAAGTAAAAGTCTTTTCTAGATCAGGTTTCCATTTAAAGTGCATATAGATTTGTAGGGGAAAAGAGAGAGTCTGATAACTATTTTTTATTTTTTTTTATTTTTTATTTTTTAACGGGAGGTCCCAGGGATCGAACCCGGGTCTCTCCATATGGGAGACGGACGCCCAACCAGCTGAGCCACATCCAACCCCCTGATAACTATTAACATGAATTACTTTATTTAAAATGTGTAGGTGAGAAATCAAGACATAAAGCTAGATAATGTTTGTTGGAGGGGAGGAATCTAGAAAAGTCAGAAATGTGGGATACCCCGAGAATACCAACACAGGAAGGATGAGTGAGGTATGAATAAGGTAGGAGTCCCTAGGGTAGGAGGCAAAATCATTAACATGAATGGTGAAAGTACTTAAGCCTGTGCTTAACATGCAATTTACTTAATGTACAATCAAATCCATGTTGGCTCTGAATCAAAACTAAGAACACGGATGCTGACAATGTTAGGGACCGGGAAAAATAGAAGCTACAGGTAGATGCTCAAGAAGCTAGGTACATAAGCAAGCCATGCCTGGTGAAGATTCCAGAAATATATTTTTATGGCTAAGCTGGAGGTCTGGAACCAGGTTAAGATCCAAAAATGAGCAGAACCAGATGGTGATCAGAATAAGGTACTCAGCAAGAGTGAAGGTTTTAAATAGTATAAGGCTACAACAGGGAGGAGTTCTGGGACACCACTGGACTGTGGGGACTTGGAATTCAGGCATAGAGTGTGTTACAAGAATTAGAAACCAAATTAGGGACTTGGTGTCAAATATTAGAATAGAGGCAAGAAGTCCTGGCAACATGTTAAACGGACATATAAGGGCTTACTGCTGATCCAGTTTCCTATCTCAGATTTGGAGCTTAATATCATTTCTGTTAAAGAAAGAATGAACCCAGGAACACGTCATCCAGGCTGTATAGGTGAGAGTAGCTGTTTGGGACTCCCTGGCTGAGATGTAGGTTGTGTGGGAAAGTATAGGCTACTGTCAAAAATGTGCAAAAACTGTTTTTAACAACAATTACTTCCAACTGGTTTTTATTTACATTTGATACAGGGTTTTAAGGACAGTAGGAAGTTGGTGAAATGACCTAACTGACTAGGTAAAATAGACTAGGTGCAATGACCTCACCTGAAGACACAGCCCGATCCCAGTCCTAGGGACCAATGGTGTTCCTGGTCAAGGATATTTAAGGAGCCCTGGGCCAGTAGTTCTGGTGTTTCAGCATTAAGCCAACTGTGGTGTTCGTTTGTTTTGGAGCTCCCTTTTCTGTCAAATGGGAATAAAGCAAGGGGTGAGACCAACTGGACAATGTTAGTGGAAACAGCGTGATTTCTCCATGGATAAAGAGAGCACATCCAGGATTTTCATGTGTTCTGGAGGATGCCAAAGACCAAAATCAAGGCAGAATGTACAATTACAGAGGCAACATTCCAATGGGTTAAATAAAGTGCAAGCCCTGAAGTCTGGAATCAGATTAGGGGAAAAACAAAACACAATAAATACAAACAATAAACTAAGACACAAATGATAGCTGAGTGAATGGAATCAAACCTGGAGAAATTCTAGAGATCAACTGAATGGATAAGTCTCCTGCTTTTAAAAAAAACTTTATCATGGCACAGCTTAAGTGAGTTGGTATACCAGGTTAATATAAAGTGGTTTAAGTAGAGGGAAGAGTCTGGCTACTTTGTACTCAGATTTTGATAATAGGACTCGTACCTTGTTTCTTGTAACCACATCTCTATCTTGTAACTTAGTTTTCATCTTGTTCCCTTGTTCCTGTATATCAGATTTGGTAATCTCAGAATCCTCGCTTCTCTAGACCAGGGACTCTGCCACCCTGACTCTCTCTCTGAGTCTCTGCTTGAACTTCAGTCTCTACTTGTTTCTTGATACTCATATCAACCTCATGAGTTTGATTATAGCCAAATACTTCTTTCAGTGGGCTCTGCCAAGCTACTAGGGGACCTACCTACCATCACTAGCAAGTTTCCCCTGATGCCATCTGTTTACATATAACCTGTTATCATACTCTACCAATGTGCTATATACACCGATCCAGATGTCCTCCCATTGCACAATAAATTTTTATTGAATTTAACTTCCTGGCAACTTCCTAGATTGCCATGCTTGCTTCAGTGGGTCTGGCCATCCCTGGGGAGGTTGCCAGGTGTCTGATTTTGATACAAACAGTCTTGCATTAAAGTTTGTCATCCATTAAAAATGCCAGACACATGGCTGTTCCTTTTGTCCGATTAAATAAATCATATCCTTATTTCGTAACGGAACTTGTTTACAAATAAGAAGTGCAATCTAATAAAAGAGATTCTTATCAGTGCATTTTATATATTATGTCTTTTTAAAAATTAGGTTATGACCTTTTCCCCAACATTTTCAGTATGCTTGTGGATGTCATCTAACAAATTTATCTAGGCTATTCTTTTTTCAACTGCATCTTACAATAGGAAATAATGTAGATGAGTAATATTGGTCAGCTTGTAACTGAGAAAATAAGTTTGATTATAAGAATGCCATTATCATCAAGAAAGATAATTTGAGCAACCTGCTTTAGTGACTTGAACACAGTGCATTGAATAAATGCAATGTTTGGTATTATCTCCACTTCTTAAAGGAAGAAAAAAAACTTTAGCTGTAACTACTTCAGATAGCTTTCTTTATAGAAAGATATAGATAAATACATCAAAATATGTATGGATATAGATTTTTAAAAATAAAATAGAGACTTCTGTTCTGGGAAGATGGAGTAGAGATACCTTTACTATTCTTTCCACTAAATTCAACTACTAACACTTGACTTTGCATATAAAACAAAGATAAGATTTGAAATGTGGAGAGAAGAAGCCAGACTGGCTAAGGACTTCAGGCCCTGAGGAACAACATCATGGTGTGTTTCCTCGGTTTTCTTTTTGCCTCATATATCCCAGAATTGGAGTTGAAGAAGCTGGTGACCTAGAAATGTGAAAAAAGATAAAAAGAGTCTTGACAAATAAGCCTGCTCTCTCTAGTTAAAGGACCATGTAAGGGACAGCCTATCAAGATTAAAAAAAATATTTTAAAATAACTACTCTACTCCAGAAAAACACCACAGTAAAAAAAACAAAAAACTGTGGCCCTGCTGCCACCCATGCCAGCAATGTAGAGAGCCTAGATTTCTCTCCTTACTAGGTTGCAATGAGATATCCAACATCTCCAACTGGGTGGTATAAGAGAAGGCCAGGTAGGGAGCCTAGACTTTCATCTCAGCCATCAAATAATGAGTTGTTTCTCCAACCTGTGTTTTCAGTAGAGACCATGTGAGGAACTGGAACTCCCATCCCCACCTGCACAGTAACAAGGAGTTCCAAGCCTTCCCCTGCCAAAAGTGTGTCAGAAACTGTTAGTTAAAACAGAAAGCTTAAATAAAATTCAGTAACTCATAAAATGAAAATGTCCAGGTTTTGATTGAAAATCAATGACCATACTTACAGCCAGGAAGATTTCAAACTGAGTGAGAAAAGACAACCAATACTTGCTAACACTGAGAAGAAAAAGATATTAGAATTATCTGACAAAGATTTTAAAACAACCATGATAACAATGCTTCAACAAGCAATTATGAATACATTTGAAACAAATGAAAAAAAAAATGAAAATCTAAGCAAAGAAAAGAAGATATAAAGTAAACCAGATAAAAATTTTAGAACACAGCGCGCCCTGCGGTCCCGCGGATCTGTCTCTTGCTTCAACAGTGTTTGAACGGAACAGACCCGGGGGCTAGTCCCCACTTCTCTTCAGCGTCGACCACCTTCCAGCTGATTCTCAAGTTGTTGCAACCTTCGGGACCAACTTCTGGGCCATCCCCTAGCTTCCGGGACCAGCTAACACCGTTTTTTTGTGGTTAGCTCCTCACTGTCGACCAGCCATGACCTCCCAGATCCGTCAGAACTATTCCGCCGAAGTGGAGGCCTCTGTTAACCGCCTGGTCAACCTGCAGCTGCAGGCCTCCTACACCTACCTCTCTCTGGGCTACTATTTCGGCCGCGACGATGTGGCCCTGAAGGGCGTGGACCACTTCTTCCGTGAGTTGGCGAAGGAGAAGCGCGAGGGCGCCGAGCGTCTCTTGAAGATGCAAAACAGCGCGGCGGCTGCGCCCTCTTCCAGGACGTGCAGAAGCCATCCAAAGACGAGTGGGGTAAAACCCTGGACGCCATGGAAGCTGCCCTGGTCCTGGAGAAGAGCCTGAACCAGGCCCTTTTGGATCTGCATGCCCTGGGATCTGCCAACACAGACCCCCATCTCTGTGACTTCCTGGAGAACCATTTCCTAGACAAGGAGGTGAAACTGATCAAGAAGACAGGCGACCACCTGACCAATCTTCGCAGGCTGGCTGGCCCGCAGGCCGGGCTGGGCGAGTATCTCTTCGAAAGGCTCACCCTCAAGGACGACTAGGAGCCTCCAGAGCCCAGAGGCCATGGCGGGGGAACCCCCTCTATTCCCCAGGCATCCAGGCTTCTGCCTGAGCCCCTCCAGCCAGGAGACATTTTTCTTTCTAACTGCCATCTTGTAGCCTTCTAACGAGCCCTGAACCAAGTGTAAACAATAAAGCTTTTTGCAGCAAAAAAAAAAAAAAAAAAAAAAAATTTTAGAACATAACAATACAATAATAGAAACAAAAAGCTCAGAGGATGGGCTCAATAACAGCATGGAGTCAACAGAGAAAAGAGTCAGTGAGCTAGAAGACAGAATAAGAGAAATTACTTATCTGAATAACAGAGAGAAAATAGAGTGAAAATAAAGAACAGAAACTCAAGGACCTGTGGAAGTATACATATATAACATTTGTGTCATCAGAGTCTCAGAAAGAAAGGAGAAAGATGGCAGAGCTGAAAAACTATTTGAAAAAATAATGGCAGAAAACATTCCAAATTTGGCAAGAGACGTAAACATACAGAATCAAGAAGATGAACAAACCCCATACAAGATTAATTGAAATGAAATCCATACTAAGACACATCATACTTACACTTCTGAAAACTAAAGATAAAGAAAAAATATTGAAAACAGCCAAAGAAAACAATTCAAATGATAGATTTCTCATCAGAAACCATAAAGGCCAGAAGGAAGTGGCACAATATTTTTCAAGTACTGAAAGAAAAGAATTGTCAACTCAGAATCTCATTTCTAGCAAAAATATCCTTCAGGAATGAAGGGGAAATCAAGACATTTTCAGATGAGGGAAAACTAAGAGAAATTGTTGCTAAAAGACTTAACCTCAAAGGATGTCTAATGGAAGTTCTATAAACAGAAAGGAAACAATAAAAGAAGAAACCTTGGAATATCAGGAAGGGAGAAAGAATACAGTAAGAAAAAATATAGGTAAATACAAAAGATTTTCCTTTTTATTTTGAGTTTTCTGAATTATGTTTGTTAGTGGTAATAAAAATTATAACACTGTCTGATGTAGTTCTAAATGTATGTAGAGGGAACATTTAAAACAAATATAGGGGGTAATAAAGAAACATAAAGGGAGATAAGTTTTCAGCACTTCAATCAGACTAGTAAAATAATGATACCAGTAGACTGTGGTAAGTTACACATATATAACATAGGCCTAGAATAACATCTAAAATATATATAGCAGGGAGGGGAAGTGCAGTTGAAATACAGGGGCTTTTTCGGGACTTGGAAGTTGTCCTGAGTGCCGTTGTGGCGACGGATGTAGGCCATTTTAAATCAGCACACACCTATCTTTCAGGCAATGGTTCTCAGAGACTGCTCACTTTCCTCAGTTCAGATCAGTGAGGTCATATACTGTTCATCCTTCAGTGCCTGGCTTGCTTCACTCAACATAAGGTCTTCAAGATTCATCCACGTTATTCCATGTGTTAGCACTTTGTTCCTTCTTACAGCTGAGTAATATTCCATTGTATGTATTTGGGAGTTAGAGGTTGTCCTGAGTACCATTGTGGCAACGGATGTAGGCCATTTTAAATCAGCACACACCACTCAGAACTGAGTGGGAGAGAGTGTGGTCTACGGTGTGAACTGTGGTCTATGGTTGATGGCAAGGCCCCAGGATGTGTAGGTCCATTGAGGGTGATGGGCCACACTTGTGGGAGACATTTGTGTGGGATGTTGTGAGAGGTGTGGGAGGTGGGCAACATGGGAATCCCTGTAGTTTCCGTGTAATATTTAAGTACTCTAAGCACCTTTATATATATATATATATATATATAACATTTTTGTAAGCAAATGCACATATATGCATATATATTTATATATCATTTTACAAATATTGGTATGTATTGTGAAAAATTTAAATTTTACCCACAATAAAAAAAAAAAGGATACACTCCAAAATGCTATAGATAACCAAAATAGAATTCTAATAAATGTTAAAGTAACTCACAGGAAGATAACAGATGAAAAACAGAGGAATGAAAAACGGAGAGAACAAACAGAAAAAAATGGCATATTTAATGTCTAATATATCAATAATTACATTAAATTTAAAGGGACTAAATACACCAATTAAAATATAGAAACTGGCAGACTGGGTTAAAACATAACACAACTATATACTGTCTAAAAGAAACTCACTTCAAATGTAATGATATAGGCAGGTTGAAAGTAAAAAGATGGTAGAAGTTATATTATGCAAACATTCATTGAAGGATATCAAGAGTTTCTATATTATTGTCAGATAAAATAGACTTTGAAGCAAAGAATCTGATGAGAGACAAGAGAGACATTAATGACAAAAGAACCAATCCACCAAGAAGATATAGCAAAACTAAATGTGGATCTAAACTTGGAGAGAATACTCCACCCAACAATAGCAGACCATATTCTGGGTGACAAAACAAACCTCAAGAAATCTAAAAGAATTGGAATCATACAGAATATGTTATCTAACCACAATGGAACAAACTAGAAATCAATAATAGAAAGATAACAGTAAAATATTAAACTACTTGAAAACTAAACCACACACCTCTTAATAACCCTTGAGTCAAAGAGGAAGTCTCAAGAAAAATTCAAAAATACATTGAACTAACAGAAAATGAAAATACAACATATCAAAATCTTTGGAACACAGCTTAAGCAGTACTGAGAAGGGAATTTATAACACTAAAATGCTTATATTTGAAAAGAGGCAATGTCTCAAATTAATAATCTAAGCTCCCACCTCAAAAAAGTAGAAAAAGAAAAGCACACAGAAGGAAGGAAATAACAAGATGAGTAGAAATCAATGAAATTGAAAACAAAAAATAATTAAGAAAAACAATGAATCAAATACATGGTTCTTTGAAAAGATTAAAAAAAATTGACAAATTTCTAGTTAAGACTGACAAAAAAAGAGAAGACACAAGTTACCAATATAAGGAATGAAGCAAAGGATATCACCATAGAAACTGCAGACACTAAAGGGATAATAAGGGATTACTAGGAACAACTCTACACATAAATTTGACAATTTAGAAGAAATGGACCAATTCTTCAAGAAACACAACCTACCACAACTCACCCAATACAAAATAGATACTTCGAATAGCAATAAAACTGTTAAGAAAAATGAATTTGTAATTTCACTGGAGAATTATACTGTATTTATAAAGAAAAATTAACACCAATTCTACACAATCTATTCTCATAAAATAGAAGAGGGAACATTTCCCAATTCATTAGAAGTAGCTAGTATTACCTTAATACCAAAAATAGATTATTAAATACAGTATAAAAAAACTATAGGCCAATGTCCCATATGAATATGATTCACAGATTCTGGGGATTAGGATATGGATATTGAGTAGCCATTCTTCAGCCTAACAGACCGAATTATTAAAGACTGTGTGGTACTGATGGAAGGATAGGCACATAGATCAATATAACAAAACAGAGAATCCAAAAATAGATGCATACAAATATGCCTGAATGTTTTATTTATTGTTTTATTGTTTTATACATAACATAAAAATTGCTATTTTAACTGTTTTTAAGTGTACAATTCAGTGGCATTAATTACAAGGTTGTGCTAACATCACCACCATCCCTTATCAAAACGTTTCCATCTCCACAAACAGAAACTCTGTACCCACTAAAAATTAACTCCCCATTCCCCCCTCCCTATGGTCCCGGTTAACCTTTAATATAATTTCTGTCTCTATGTATTTGCTTATTCTAATAAAAGTGGAATCATACAGTAATTGTCTTTATGCACCTGGCTTATTTCACTTAGCATTATATCTTCAAGCTTCATCCATGTTGTAGCATGTATCAGAACTTCATTCCTTTTCATGGTTGAATAATATTCCATAGCAGGTGTATACCATATTTTGTTTATACATACGTCTCTTGATGGACACATGGGTTGCTTCCATCTTTTCACTACCATGAAAATAGCTGCTATTTACATTGGTGTACAAATACCTGTTTGAGTCCCTGTTTTCAATTCTTTGGGTATATATCTAGAAGTGGAATTGACAGTTCATATGATAATCTTATGTTTAATTTTGAGGAACTGCCAAACTGTTTCCACAGGGTCTGTACCATTTTAAATCCCTACCAGCAATGCCTGAGGGCTCCAATTTCTCCACATCTTTGCCAACATTTGTTATTTTCTAGTCTTTAAATAATAGCCATCCTAATGGGTATGAGGTGGTATCTTATTGTGATTTTGATGTACATTTCCCTGATAACCAATGACGTTGATCATCTTTTCATGTGCTTTTTGGTAATTTTATATGTTATTTGCAGAAATGCCTATTCAAGCCTTTTACCCATTTAAAAAATTATTGAAGATTATCATTCATACAGGAACATACATAAACAATAAGTGTATAGGAATCATTGTGAACTTACAAAACAAACATGCATATAGTCATGCAGGTTTTGTTCATTTTTAATTGGGTTGTTTGTCATTTTGTTGTTGAGTTGTAAGAGTGCTTTATACATATTGGATATTAAACCCTTATCAGATATATAATTTGTAACTATTTTCTCCCATTTTAAAGGTTGTCTTTCCACTCTCTTGATAATGACTTTTGATACGGAAAATCCTCAAGTGATTTTTGACTAAGGTACAAAAGCAAATCATCGGAGGAAAGATAATCTTTTCAACAAATGGGACCAGAGCAACTGGACATTCAAAAAAATGAACCAAGGCCTAAGTGTCACAACTTTTACAAAAATTAACTCAAAATGGATCACAGTCTTAAATGCAAAGCCTAAACATACAAAACATTTAGAAAAAAATAGAGAAAATCTTTGAGCTTAAAGACTAGGCAAAGAATTATTTGACTTGAAACCAAAAGAATGATCTATAAAAAGAAAAAAATGATAAATTTGACTTCATTTAAATTAAAAACTTTTGCTCTGCAATAGACCCTGTGAAGAGGATGAAAAGATAAGTTACAGAGTAAGAGAAAATATTTACAAGCCACATATATAAGAAAGAACTACATTCTAGAATATATAAAGACCTCTAAAAACTCAACAGCAAAATAGCAAAACATCCAATTAAAAAGGGGGAGGAAGACATGAACAGACATTTCACCAAAGAGGATATACACATGGCGATAAGCATAGGGAAAGATATTCAATGTTATTAACCATCAGGGAAGTAAAAATTAAAACCACATTAGAGAGGCTCTGCCACATCAAAATGGTGATATCTGTCAAGGTTTCATCCTCTCACAAAAGTTTTTAGCAAACACTAAGATCTGTCAGAGACATCTTTTTCAGAGCTCCAGAAAATAGAATACTGCATAACTAGGCAAGTGACAAATCAAGAATAAGGCTAGGGAAGCAGATGTGGCTCAGGCAGTTGGGCACCCACCTCCCACATGAGAGTTCCCAGATTTGGTTCCCGGTGCCTTGTAAAGAAGACAGGGAGATAATGAGCAGACAATGATCAGACATCAGCAAAAACAATAAGCAGACAATGAGCAAAAAACAAAAAAACAAAAAACAAAAAATGAGCAGACAATGAGAAAAATCAATGAGCAAATAACGTGCAGATAACAAGCAAAAAACAACAAGCAGGCAATGAGCAAAAGAACAATGAGAAAGTGAACAAACAACAAGCAGACAGTGAGCAAAAGCAAACAATGAGCAGGGAGTGGATATGGCTTGAGCCACGTGGGAGGTCCTGGGTTTTGTTCCTCCTGCCTCCTAAGAAGAAACAAACAGACAACAAGCAGACAATGAGCAAAACAAACAAACAAAAAAAAAAAAAACAAAAAAAAAAAAGAAACAAAAAAACAAGCAGACCATCTCGGAGGGGGGAGAATAAAGCTACTTTAAATTAGTAGGATCTCATAGCATGCTGGCTGGCCTTTCTCCCATCTCCTCATCAACTCTGAATGAAGACAGTTCACACTCCCAGTGGGATTCCTGGTCCATATCTGAAGAGGGCAGAATAACCATCGTGCACATACTGTGAACATGTTTGTCTGGCCCAATATCTCTGGTAGTTGCCTGACAGACTCACCATCCCAGAATTTGCCCTGTATGTAGAATAAATCTCCAGAGCTAACCTACAGAATGCTTGGGAGAACAGTCAAGTGGCTGCTTGGGGCAAGGTATTGCTGGCTATAGGACACAAAGTATCCAAGACTGTGAGATTTCCTAGGGAAGAGGAAACATTTGTATCAATGTAACCAGGGGGATTCATAGGGTCACATGCACAGGTCCAAGCAAAGAGACATGCACAGAAAGGATCAGGGAGGGCCCTACATTTTGGCCTGGAGCTAGTCCCTAAATTCATTGTATGGATAAACTCTGAAGGAGAGCACTTGCACAGGTCAATCTGCAAAGGCTGGGAAAGGTGTTTTTTTTTTCTTTTTCATTTTTTTTTTTGTTTGCTCCTGGCATTCAAGGAAAGCTCTGTCAAAACACTAGCTGAAGGGGGCGGAATGTGGCTCAAATGGTTGGGCATCCGTCTGCCATATGGAGGGACCTGGGTTTGATTCCCAGTAAAATAAAAAACATATATATAGAAGGTGCATGGGCTGCCAGGCTCTGTGTGCTGGTGAGCTGCCAGGCCCCAGGAGCCATGCAGCAAGATGATGACGTAACAGGAGAGAGACGCAGGGGAGAGACAAGGTGAGATGCTCCGAAAGCTCCAAAAACCAGGAACCGAGGTGGCGCAGGTGGAGAACACCTCTCTCCTACATTGGAGGTCTCCAGGATCGAATCCTGGTGAAGACTGGAGGAGGAGGATGAGAAGAGATGGCATGAAACAGACACAGAATTGCCCAGCGAATGGACACAAAACAGCAAATGGGGAAGGGGGGGTTTAAAATGGATAAAGTAAATAAATAAATCTTAAAAAAAAAAAGATGAATACCATTATATATATATATTTAAAAAAAAAAACAAAACCACTAGCTGGATACAAGTTAAAGAAACAAGCACCTCAGACTCTAAATCCCAGTAATAACACATTAAAATACCAAAATGTCTAGATTTCATCAAAATATTTTAAAACATCCAAAGAAACAGGAACTGATGGCTCAGGCAAGGGAGAAAATAGGAAGATTAAAAATAACCAAACAGAAATATTGTAATTGAAAAGCACAATAACTGAAATGAAAAATTCATAAGAGGGTTTCAACAGCAGATTGGAGCTAGCAGAAGAAAGAATCAGTGAACTCAAAGACAAGAAAATTGAAATGAGTCAGGCTGAGGACTAGAAAAAAAAAAGAATGAGAAAAAAATTAAAATAGCCCAAGAGACCTGTGGAACACCATCAAGTATATCAATATGCACATTATGGGAGTTCCCAGGGAAGAAGAAGGAGAGAAAGGAGCAGAGGAAAAGTCAAAGAGATAATGAAGGAAAAATTTCCAAATTTAGAAAAGACTTGAATATGCCCATCTAAGAAGTCAACGAACACCAAAGAAGGTAAACTTCAAGCCAAGATATATGGTGGTGAAACCATCTAATGAAAAGGATAATGAAAAAGTTTTGAAAGCTGCAGGTAAACACAAGATGTTGTGTATAGGGGAGTCCCAATTAGATTAAATGCTGATTTAAAATCAGAAACTATGGAGCCAAGGAAGCAGTGGGGTGAAATACTCAAAATGTTGAGAGAAAACAATTGCCAAAGAATAATTTTATATCCAGCAAGACTTTCTTTCAAATATGAGGGAGACACCCCTAACTGTGACCTTGGAGAGATTTATTAACCTCTCTGCACTTCAGCTTCCTCCTCTGTAAGAGAGAGCTAAGAACACCTGCTTCATGGGCTTGCATGGAAGATTAAATGAAATACAAAAGGAGAAGGAGCTCACATCATCTCCAGACTCAATAAAAATTACTTCCTTCAAGGGAGTTTTGTTACCAGGTAGCAACTTCCAAATGCTAAAATTCCAAGAGGTTAAGCATTGAAACATGCATGTCTCTTCAGAGACATGTTCATGGTTTATTACATAGGTTATTTTTTTCCCGGGTTTAGGAGGGGTTGAGGATTACAGAATGGAGACATTGAGCTTTGTGCTTGTTCTCAGAGCCAAGTACGGGGCAAGTGTATTTGGTGTAATGGACAGAGCAGATGGATGTGGAGATAGGAAATTATGTTCAAGTCCTAACTCATCCTAACCTAGCCTCTCTGAGCTATTTTTTCCCATGTGAAAGTAAGCAGGTCCAAGTGAAAGGAGACACCGCAAAGGCTCCTCTCTGCTCTAGGAACAAATTCTACAGAGATGTCTAAGAACATCACAATTTTGGCTATTATCTTAAAATATGCATAAAAATTTACAAGAAAAAAAAAAGCCCTCTAGATCTCTACCAATAAATGCATACACTGATCCTGCTGTTATATTTTCTTTTTTCCTCTTGACACTTCATCAATTCCTTATCTCTATCACAGCTACACACACTGGAGTAGTAGGCCTTTGCCCTTTGAGGTTGCAATCAATAGTTTTCAGAAGCCCCCCCCATTTTTTCTTTTTCTCTTGCAACTAATAGCATTTATATATTTGAAATAAAATATTCAGGTCCTAAAGTCCAAGATAAGTTACCATGCTTTATGACTCTGAAATGGGAGCACATAGCTTATTCATTCTAGCATTTAGTTCATTTAATTTAGAGGATAGTGGTGAGCCTTTTCTATGGCTTATGTTTATATAACTTTGTGAATACTGTTTTAAAATTCTCGAAATATAATAAGCCTTTCCATCCTTAATATGAAAAACAAAGCAAAATATGTTTGTAAGAATACTTTTAAAAATGAGGAAGAGATTAAGACATTCCTAGTTAAACAAAAGCTGAGGATCCATTGCCACTAGATCTGCCCTACAAGCAATCATAAAGGGAGTTCTTCAGATTGAAAGGAAAAGATACTAGGCAGTGGATCAAAGTGGCATAAAGAATTAAACACATCTTATAAGGGTAATCATTTGGATAATTATAAATGTCAGTACTATTACATTGTATTTTTGGTATGTAATTCCACTTCACACATCCTATTGGTGCTAAAATGCAAATGCATAAAATATAATGATGAATTTATGGTTTTTGATAAAAAATGTACAAAGATATAATTGGTAACAAATACCAAATAGGTAGTGGTGCAGAGAGGTATAAGATTAGTGTGTGTGTATGCTATTGAAGTTAACTTGGTATTAAATCAAATAGGATTGTTATAGATTTAGGGTGTTAAATTTTAACCTCATGTTAAGCAAAAGGAAAATATATGAAAAAATATATCCAGATATGAATGAGAAAGGACTCAATATGGTACAATAGAAAAAAATAAAATAAATATGAAAGTAGGCATTAACAGAACAACTGAGGTTAAAACAATGTATAAGACTTACAAAGACTAAATAACAAAATGGCAGAAGAAAGTCCTGCATTAGCAGTAGTTATGAAAAATATGCCATGCAAGTAGTAACCAAAAGAAAATTGGTATAGCTATACTAATATCAGCAAATATACTCTTTATATGAAAAACAGGGAAGCAGATGTGGCTCAAGCAATTGGGCTCCCACCTACCAAATGGAAGGTCCCTGGTTTGGTTTCCAGTGCTGCCTAAAGAAGACAGCGAGCTGGTGTGATGGGTAGGCACAGTGAGCTGATGCAACAAGATGACACAGCAAGAGACATGAGGAAAACATTATGAGAGACACAACAAAGCAGGGAGCGGAGGAGGCTTGAATGATTAAATGCCTCCCTTCCACATCGGAGGTCCCAGGTTCAGTTCCCTGTTCCTCCTAAGGAAACAAGGAAGATGAACAGACACAGCAAGTACAAACAATGAGTGGGTGGGGAGAAATAAATAAACAAAATAAAGTTCAAAATAAAACTATTGCAAGAGACAAAGAAGGTCACTATATTTAGATAAAGGAGTCAAATAAAAAAGAATATGTACAATTATAAATATATATGCACCCAACAGCAGAATCTCAAAGTATATGAAACAAATATTGATATATTTGGAGGGAGAAGTAGATATTTCTATATTAGTAAGATATATTCATGCACCACTTTCAATAAGGGGTAGAATAGTTGGACAGAAGATCAATAAGGAAATATAAGATTTGAACACTACTCTAAACCAACTAAACCTAACAGAAATATATTGAACGCTTCACCCAACAGGAGGAGAATACACAGTGTATTCCAGTGAACAAGGATCATTCTCCAGGATACACCATATTTAAGTCTCAAAACAAGTCTCAATAAATTAAAAAATATTGGAATCATGCAATATATCTTCTCTGACTACAATGGAATGAAACTGGAAATCTAAAACAGAGGGAGAAAGGGAAAATTCACAAACATTTGGAAATTAAACAACATACTCTTAAACAAACAATGGGTTAAAAAGAAATCACAAGGGAAATTAAGAAACATCTTCAGGCAAATAAAGATAAAAATGCAACATACCAGCGAGAAGATGGGGCTCAAGCTTCCCACATGGTAGGTTCCAGGTTCGTCCCGTGCCTCCTAAAAACAAACAAATAAAAAACAAACAAGTAAACAAACAACAACAAACAAACCAGTTAAGGGAAGCCGATGTGGCTCAGTGGTTGAGTGCTGGCTTCCCACATACGAGGTCCCAGTTTCAATCCCCAGCTCCAGTACCTCAAACAAAACAAAACAAAACAAAACAAAACAAAACAAAACAAAACAAAAATGGAACATACCAAAACCTATAGATTTTAAAGACTGAGAAGAAAATTTGTTGCTTTAAATGTGTATGTTAAAAAAGAAGAGACCAAACCTCAAAACTAGAGGATCTTGTATACAGAAAATCCTGATAATTCTACAACAAAGCTCTTAGACCAATAAATGAATTTAGCCAAGTGGTAAGGTACAAGAGCAACACCCAAAATTTAGTAGTGTTTCTATTCATTAGTACAATCAGTAGAAGAAAAAAGAAAAAATCCATTTTTAATAGGAATTAAAGGAATCAAATATCTAAGAATAAATCTAACCAAAGATGTAAAGGACTTGTACACAGAAAACTACAAAACATTGCTAAAAGAAATAAAAGAAGACCTAAATAAATGGAAGCACATTCTTTGTTGATGGACTGGAAGACTAAATATTGTTAAGATGTCAATTCTACCCAAAGTGATTTACACATTCAGTGCAATCTCAACCAAAATTCCAACAACCTTCTTTACAAAAATGGAAAAGCCAATCATGAAATTTATATGGAAGGGAAAGGTCTCTGAATCTCCATAGCTGTTTGAAAAAGAAGAACAAAATTGGAGGATTCACGCATCTCAATCTTAAAACATATTACAAATCCACAGTAATCAAAACAACATGCAGGGATTGGATGTAGCTCAAGTGGTTGAGCACCTGCGTCCCATGTGCAAAGTCGTGGGTTCAATTCCAAGAACTTCCTAAAAAAAAACAACAGCATTGTACTGGCACAAGGACAGATATATACATCTATTGAATCAAATTGAGAGTTCAGAAATCAACCCTCACATATATGGCCAACTGATTTTTGACAGGCATGCCAAGTCTGCTCAATCGGGAAAGAATAATCTCTTCAACAAATGGTGATGGGAAAACTGGATGTTCATGTACAAAAGAATGAAGGTAGAATGCATCTCTGGCATACCTGGGGCAGTTAATGTCTGTTACTAAGGTTTCCACTACAGATGCAAGAAAAAGAAGGTCCTCATGCTTTCTGCCTGTCTGGTTGTGGCAGCCAGGATTGAATGGGGGAGTACAGGAAATTCTAAAAACATGGGGAAGGGGAAATAATCTTTGCAACTCAGAAATAAACTTAAAAACAGCAAAAAAAAAAAAGAATGAAGGTGGATCCTTACTTCACAACTTATACACAAATCAACTAAAAATGGATCAAAGACCTAAATATAAGAACCAGAACTATAGAACACCTAGCAGAAAACACAGGGAAGCATCTTCAAGACCTTGTGTTGGGCAATGATTTCTTAGAGTTTATACCTTAAAGCACAAGCAATCACAGAAAAATGAGATAAATGGGACCTCATCCAAATTAAAAAATATTTTTTGAAACTAATGTTTCAAAATTGGGTCATCAATTGTAACAAATGTACCATGCTAATGCAAGATGTTAACAATAGGGGAAACTGTGAAGGAAGATCAGCCATATGAGAACTTTCTGTACTTTCTGATCAATTTTTCTGTAACAATAAAACTTCCCTAAAAAATCAAGTCTATCAATTTAAAATATTTTTAAAAATTTAACTTTTGTGCATAAAAGCGCTTTGTCATGAAATTAAAATGACAATCTACACATTTAGAGAAAATATTTGGAAATTTTCTGACAAGAGTTTAATATCCAGAATATATAAAGAAATCATCCAACTCAACAATAAAAAGATAAACAATCCAATTAAAAAATGGGCCAAAAACTCGAATAGACATTTCTACAAAGGGGAAATATTTACAAATGGCCAAAAAGCATATGAAAAAAATGCTCAACATCATTAGCTACTAGGGAAATGCAGAACAAAACTACACTGAGAGGGGAGAAGATATAGCTCAAGTTGCTGAGTGCCTGCTTCCCATGTATGAGGTCCTGGGTTCAATCCCCAGTACCTCCTAAAAAAAAAAAAAACTACACTGAGACATCATTTCCACAGTATAGAATGGCCATTATTCATTCACAAAAACAGAAAACTACAAGTGCTCCAGAGATGTGGAGAAATAGGAACACTCCTTCACTGTTGGTGTGAATGTAGAATGGTGCAGCCTTTGCGGAAGACAGTTTGGTGGTTCCTCAAGAAACTCCATATAGAACAGCCATTACTAGGAATATATTCAGAAGAACTGAAAGCAAGAATGCTACCTGACATTTGCTCACTGATGTTCATATCAGCATTACTCACAATTGCTAAAATATGGAAACAACACAAGTATCCATCCACCAATGAGTGGATAAACAAAATGTGATATATACATACAATGGAATACTATTCAATTGTAAGAAGAAATGAAATCAAGATGCATATGACAGGAAAATGGATGTGGCTCAAATGATTGGGCTCCCGTCTACCATATAGGAGGTCTAGGGTTTGATTCCCAGGCCTTCTGGTGAAAGACAAGCTGGTTCACGTGGCGAGCTAGCCTCAGCAGAGAGCTGGCCCATGCAGAGTGCTGGCCCGTGCAGGAGAGCTGGTGCAGCAATATGATGCAACAAAAAGAGACACAGAAGAGAGACAATAAGAGACACAGCACACCTGATGGCTCTGGAGACACCCAAGTCCTATATCAAGGTGGATAGCCCCAGAGTTTGGTGCCTTATCAGTGGGCCCTACTTTGGAATCCTTGCTCCTGAGAGTGACAGAGTTGGACTCAAATATGTCTTCCCTGCACATGGTCCATCAGTCCCTTCTATTCAAACCTATATGTGGTGCTGGAGTTTGTAGATGTACTTCCAGAGACTGGAGTCTTTGGGCTGTCCATGTGCCAGCTGGGCCCGGAATCTCAGTGGAGCTGCAACTCCTACTCTACAGCTCAATAGACTCGCCCAGGACACCTGATGGGAAGATGATGATGAACAACAGCCATCCCAGGGAATGGAGAGTCTGCAGCTGCAGGCAGGATAATCCCATCCATCTTATCCATGGGATATAAGCCCCCTCTCACTTGGAAGTGGAGTGGACATCACATCCCAGACTCCTCGGGATTGGGGGAAGAGCTATGGACTTGAGTGGACTTACTGGTATTCTGTTGTAGACATATTGTGATTCAAGCAATGGAAGAAAATACAACATTGAACTGGAGCCAGTGGCCATGGAATGCTTTGGGGGCAGGGAAAGGGAAAAGCAGTTGTAATACAGGGGCTTTTTCGGGACTTGGGAATCATCCTGAGTGACATTGCAATGACAGATATAGGCCATTTTATGTCATTATATAACATGCAGAACTGTGTGGGAGAGAGTGTGGTTTACAATGTGAACTATGGTCCATGCTTAGTGGCAAAGCCCCAAGATGTGTATATCCACTGCAGATGATGTGCCACACTAATGAAATATGTTTATGTGGGAGGTTGTGGGAGGTGTGGGAGGTGGGACATATGGGAATCCCTACAATTTTTGTGTAACATTTATGTAATCTAAGTATCTTTTTAAAAATAAAAATATATATATATTATTAAAAAGAGAGAGAGAGAGAGAGAGAGAGAGACGCAGCAGACTAGGGAGCTAAAATGGCGCAAGAGATTTGAGTGCTTCTCTTCCACTCAGGAAGGTCCCAGGATCAGTTGCCAGTGTCACCTAAAGAAAAGACAAGCAGACACAGAAAAACACACAGAGAGCAAACAGCGAGCACAAAACAATGAGGGAGGGGGAGATAAATAAATAAATAAATAAATCTTTTTTAAAAAAGATACATATGACAGCATTGATAAACCTTGAGGACATTATGTTGAGTGAAATGTCAGACACAAAAGGAAAAATATTGTATAGTATCTCTAATATGAACTAAAATGATGAGTAAACTCACAGAAGTAAACTCTAGAATAGAGGTTACTAGAAAATTGAATGTGGGTTGAGAATGGGAGATGACACTTAATGTATGTAGAATTTTTAATAAGGTTTGTTGTAAATGTGTGGAAATGAATAAAGTTGATGGTAATACATTATAGTGAGTATAACTAACACTGCTGATTTATAAATGTGATTGTGGCTAAAAGGGGTAGTCGGTGGATGTAATATTTCAATTGAAAGGAAGCTAGAGAACAATATAGGGGCTGTATAACATAGCGATTTTGGCGGTGGATGAAGATTGTGGTTCATAGCATAAGGATGTCCTTCCTTTACAACGTGTTAAGTATATGGTGATACATGGAAAAATTATAACTAATGTAACTTACGGATTATAGTTAACAGTAATATTGCAATATTTTTGCAGCAATGGCAAAGAAGATATTATATCAATTCTAAGGGACAACAATAAGGGGTATAAGGGGGTATGGGATTTTTACTTTTGGAATAAGGGAAACATTCTAAAATTGACTGAGTTGATGACAGCACAGCTCTGTGATGAATATGAGAGCCACTGAGTGTACACTTTGAATGGATTGTACAAAGCATAGGACTGTATAACACAATGAATCCCGTGGTGGAAGATGGACTATGGTTAACAGAACAAATATGAGAACATTCTCCCATGAACTAAAACAAGAATATATTACTAATACATGGTGTCATTTATGGGGTGGGTTGGGGGGGAAATACACCAAATGTAAGATATTGACTACAGTTAGTAGTAATGTTTTGATGATGCTCTTTGATAGTTTGTAACAATTATTTAACAACAATGCAAGGTATTGGTGGTGGGGTAATATATGGGAGCCCTGTATGATGATATGCATGGTTTTTTTTTGTAAGTTTACAACTTACACTATACACTTATTGCTTGTAGATGTTCATATATGAATGATAAACTTCAATTTAAAAAGTTTAAAAAAAGAAATCATACAACTCAACAATAAAAAGACAAACAATCCAATTAAAAAATGAGCTAAGGACTTGAAAAGACATTTCTCCAAAGAAGATATACAAATAGCCAAAAGCACACGAAAAGATGCCCAAGATCATTAGGGAAAATGCAAATTAAAATCATAATGATTTCACATAACCATTTCACATCCACTAGAATGGCTACTATGAAGAACTTGCAAAATAACAAGAGTTGGAGACGTTGTGGAGAAATAGTAACACTTGTTCATTGTTGGTAGGAAGGGAAGATGGAGCAGGCATTGTGGAAGATAGTTTGGCAGTTCCTCAAAAAGTTAAATATAGAATTACCATATGATCTAGTAATCCCACTTCTAACTATATACCTGAAAGAATTGAAAGCAGGGACTCAAACAGATATTTGCACACTGATGTTCATAGAGGTAGTATTTTCAATTGCCGTGGGCAACATGGGAATCCCAGTGGGTTCCGTGTAATATTTTGGGTAATCTAAGCACCTCTTAAAATATATGCATATATATATATATATAAATAATATTTTTGTAAGCAAATACACATATATGCATATATATTTATATATCATTCTGCAAATGTTTGTATGTATTGTGAGAATTTTGATTTTTACCCACAATAAAAATAAATTAAAAAAAAAAAATGGAAGCAACCCAAGTGTCCATCAACCTATGAATAGATAAAAATGTGCTATAGACACACAATGGAATATTACACAGCCATAAAAAGAAATGAAGTTCTTATATATGCAACATGTGTGAACCTTGATGACATCGTGTTGAGTGAAAGAAGCCAAACACAAAAGGACAAACATTTTATGATCTCACTGATATGAAATAATTAGAAAAACAAATTCTTAGAGGCATAAGCTAGTATAAATTACCAGGAGCCAGGTTTGGGTTAAGGAATGGGGAATTAATGCTTATATTGTACAGAGTTTCTATTTGAAATGATGGAAAACTTTTAGGAATGGATGGTGGTGATGATAGTGCAACATTGTGAATGTAATTAACAGAACTGAAATATGTATCTGCATGTGGTTAGAAGGGAGAAATTTTGGTTTGGATATATGTTACTATAATAAAATTTTTAAAAAATCTATAGGACCATATAACACAAACAGTGAACACTATATGAACCATGGTCTATAGGTAAGAGTATAATTATAAAAATGTTCTTTCATCTATTATGACACATGTACCTACACTAATGCATGATGTTAATAATAGGGCGGTGTTACAGTTGGGCAGTTTGATGTAATTATGAATCCCAAAAATATAATTGGATCATGCTTGTAAACTGATCTGTTAATCTGGGCATGATTAAGTTATGATTAGGGCGTTGACTGGGCCACGTCAGTAGGGCGTTGAGCCCCACCCCTTGGTGGGTGGGGAATCAAATATAAATGGCATGGCAAGAACAGTTTTGAGTAGCTGTTTTTGAGAAGCAATTTTGATGTTGGAGAAAAGGCCCCAGAAGAAGAGAAGTGAGCTGTTCGCCTGATAGTCTACAGTTGACCTGTGGAGGAACCAGAAGAGGTAAGCCTGGAGAGAAACGCAGCCCCTGGAAGAGAGGAACACAAGAATCCTGAACCCTTGCAAATGTCGGCAGCTGTCTTGCTCCAACATGTGGCGGTGAACTTCGGTGAGAAGAAACTTAATGCTTTATGGCCTGGTATCGTGGACTTCTACTCCAAATAAATACCCTTTATAAAGACCAACCCATTTTTGGTATTTCAAAAATTAGCACCCCTTTGGCTGACTAATACAGGTGGTATATGAGAAAACTGTATTGTATTCGTGATACTTTTGCACACTTACAACTTTTCTAATAAAAATATTTTTAAAAGAATCAAAAAATAATGAAGGAGTTTAAGACATTACCAGATAAACAAAGCTGAGGGACTTTGCCACCACTTGACTGGCCCTACAAGAGATGCTAAAGAGAGTTCGGTAGGTTGAAAGGAAAGGACAATAGGCAATAGTTCAAAGCTGCATGCCGAAATAAGGCTCTCCAGTAAGGGTGACGACATGGGTGTATACGCCAATACTACTGTATTCTTTGTTTGAAACTCCACTTTTTACTTCCTACAGGATCTATAAGGCGAATGCATAAAATGTAAGAATAAATCAGTGGTTTTGGACTCATTACGTATAAACATGCAATTTATGACAGGAATTACATAAAGTTGGGAGTATAGACCATATAGGAACATAGTTTGTGTATATAATTGAATTTTGGTTGGTATCTAAGTAAATGAGTGTGTTATAGATATAGGATGCTTAATTTAAGCCCCACAGTAACAACAAAGAAAATATCAGAGAATATACAAACTCAGAGACAGAAATGAGAATACAAGTTGCCAGGAGTGGCGGGCAGGGGGAATGGGGAGTTAATGCATAATGTATGTAGGGTTTCTGTTCAGGGTGATTGGAAAGTTTTTGTAATGGAAGGTGGTGAGGGTACTGAAACATTGTAAATATGATTAATCTCACTGAAGGTGTGCTTGGGAGTGGAAGAGATGGGAAAGTTTATGTTGTATGTGTTTTCTCATAATTTAAAAACAGAATGAGCAACGAAAGAATCAATGATTATTAATGCAAAATGTGATCCTGCATGGGATATATCAAGAGAGGAGAAACATATCAAAAGGACATTATTGGTACTTATGAAAAAAATTAGAATACAGACTGGAAACTTTTATATCGATGTTAAATTTTTTTAACTTAATAACTGCACTTAAGGTGGCTACATAAATGAATATATTTTTTCTTAAGAAATGTACATGACACTATTGAGTGTTCAAGAAGCATGACATATACAAGCTCCTCACAAGTGTTCAGAAAATGGATTGGTATATTGACAGACAGAGAGACAGATGAATAGATTGATGGGTAGATTGACAGATTGATTGATAGATACAATGCAAATGTGCAAATGTGGCAAAATGTTGGAATTGGTAGATCTGGGTAGCTGGGCAGGGTAGAGGTGTATTGGAGTTCTCTGTATTGGGTTTGTGTTGTTTTTTAAATCTGTCCTGTGAGTTAAAATATTTTGAAAGTAAAAACACCACACATTAGATATCACTATACACCTATCAGCATGGTTAAAATAAAAAAAATAGTGACAACAGCAAATGCTGGTGAGGATGCAGAGAAACTGCATAGCTCATACAATGATAATGGAAATATAAAATCATACAGCACTGTGTAAAACAATTGGGCAGTTTCTTATGGAACTAAACATGCAACCACCATACCACCCACCACTCCTGGGCAGTTATCCTAGATAAATGAAGGCTTATGTTCAAGCAAAAAAAAAATGTGCAAACAAATGTTCATAGTAGCTTTATTCATAATAGTCCCAAACTGGAAGCAACCCAGATGTCCTTCAACAAGTGACTGGTTAAACAAACTGTGGGACAATCTATACCATGAGATACTAGTCAGCAATAAAAAGGAATTAAATATTGATACATGCAAAAACCTGGATGAAACCCCAGAGAATTATGCTAAATGAGAAGTTAATCTCAAAAGTTTATACATTATGATTCCATTTATATAACATTTTTGAAATGACAAAATTGTAGAAATGGAGAACATTTCAATGATTTCAGATGTTTAATGGAGGATGGGGGTGGGATGGAAGTAGGCATGGCTATAAAAGGGCAACATGAGGGATCCTTATGTCCATGAAAATGTTTTGTATCTTGACCATATCAATGTCAATATCCTGATTATAATATTGCACTAAAGTTTTGCAAGATTTCACACTGAGGGAAACTGTATCTCTGTATTATTATTTTTATAAATTTTCTCTGTATTATTTCTTACAACTATTTGTGAATCTACAATAATCTAAAAATTGAAAGTTTTATTTAAAAATATAAATAATGACAGGAAGAGATTAGAACCCATCGAATAAAATATGAATCCAAGAGACTATACTGATATAAATTAATAAGTCTGTAAAATAAAATAGTACCAAAAAGGTCCATAATGAAGAATGGTACTCTCTTACCCCTCTTCAATTTCCCTACTCCCATCATACTCCTCAGGTGCAACCATGTGGGATTCTTCTAGCTGGACTCTTCTAGTATTTATCTACAGATTTCCATGTGCAATCTGTAAATTTATGTTGCCATTTCTTTATCAGTTTTATGCATTATCTATTGACTTCTTATTTTGATACATGAGCATTTCTCTCACCCCTAGCATAGTTATTTAACTCATATTTGTTAAACAATTAGTCAGTATTTACATTATTATGACTATGTAAATATATTTTATTGTTGAGTCAAGTAGAGTCTATGTGAACCCATTTGTAACAGGATCTTTGAAGATGTTATTAGTTAAGGTGTGCCCCAACTGAATGAGGATAGGCCTTAATTCAATATGGCTCTCGTTTATCCTAGATTTGGTAGTTTGTTTGTTTTTTTCTTATTTGCTTAGGTTCTATGTACCTATCAAAATGCTTCAGCAAATGTATACTAAATTTTTTGCTCCTTTAAATATATCAGATAATCTAACAATTCCATTTTATTTATTGGATACTTTCTTCTCAGAGCTGCCTCATAAATCTAAACTCAATTAATTGTTCCCTAGGCCTGCCATATAGTTGTCTTCCTGGGACTTCCCTCCACTACCTGGCTGTATTGGAACCTTTGTTTCCTGGGCCCCATGATTTATTTCTTGGTTTATTACTTCATTTTACTGAGAAATACTCTAGTAGTCACAAATCAGAGGCTGAGTGGAAGGCAAAATGTTTAAGTCCTTTCATACCCTTGCATGACTGAAAATAACTTTAGTCTAACCTCACTGAGTATAGAATTTAAGGTAAAAAATAGTTTTTATTTAGAGATTTGAAAGTATTAAATGCATTGACTCTGAGCTTCATGGATTGATATTGTAAAGTTCAATGCAGTTTTGATTCCTGGTCTTTGTATGAAAAAGAGGAGACATAGCTACATATGCCTAAATTGTAGAAATTTTAAAAGCATGAAGGAATAATATAAACAATTTTGTGCAAATAAACATGGGGACAAATACCCTCTTTTTCTAGAAAGCATAAATTATACCAAAATTGACATAAGAATAAATAGAGACATTTAAATAAACCAATAACCATGAAATAAATTGAAACATAACCTAAAAACTCCTCATCAAATATACAGCAGAGGCTCCAATAGTTTTAGCGGTGGGTTTTACCATAACTTTTTTTTTTCATCTTTCTTAAAATTTATTTATTTTTAAAAAACACATAGATTACATAATTGATAGATAAAAAATGTAAGGAATTCCCATATGCTCCACTCTCTAGCCCTCACACACTTTCCCACATTATCAACATCCTCATTAATGTGGCACATTTGTTAAAATTGATGAAAACATATTGAAACATTGCCATGAAGTATAGATTATAGTATAAACTCTCCCCAGCACAATTTTGTAAGTTATGACAAGATATATAATGGCTTATATCTGTCATTTCAACATCATTCAGGACATTTCCAATGTCTCAAAAATGCCCCCATATTGCACCTATTTTTCCCTTTCCCTCAACTCAGAACATCTGGTGGCCACTGCCTCCACATCAATCATATAAGTTCTTCCATTGCTAGAATAACAATAAGTCTATAGTAGAATAGCAGCAAGTCTACTCTAGTCCATTGTTCATTCCCCAATCCTAAGGATTCTGGGATGGTGATGCCCTCTCCACCTCTAATTGGGAGGGGTCTTAGATCCCATGGGGCAGATGGATGGGACTATCTTGTTTGCAATTGTAGACTTTCTCTGTTCATTGGTATGGTGGTTGTCCTTCATCATTTCCTTGTTAGTTGTTGTGGGTGAGTCCAATGAACTGGAGAGTAAGTGTTGGAACTCTCTTGAGATTCAGGGCCTGACTGTCACATGGAAAGCCCAAAAATGACTCATTTTTTTTCCTTTCTTGTCAGACAAAGAAACACAACGTACTTTCAGTAATAACCCCCATGCCAAATGGAAAGCATCTCAAACTCATTTTATAAATCTATTATAACCTTGATACCAAAACAGATAAGAATACTCCAGACACTCAAAATTGAATGCAAAAATCCATTTAAAAAATTCTTGTCTATTTCAGCAGAGTATTTAAAAAAAAAATACATCACAAGCAAGTAAGGTTCATTTTAAGAATAAAGGAATATTTCAAAATAAAAATTCTTTCAATGAGGGAGAAGTAAATGTGACCAAATCAATAGATACAGAAGAAAATTTATTATATTTCAACACTCACTCATGGTTTAAAATAACAGCAAACCAGGAATAGAAAGGAACATATACTTAACCTGATATAGGATATCTATGTAGAACCAACAGAAAACATCATTGTTGGGGATTGAATCAGGTCCCCCACAAAAAGCATGTTCAAGTCCCAATCCCTGGTCCTGTGAATGTGAACCCATTTATAAACAGAACTTTTGAAGATATTATTAAGGTGTGCCCAAACTGAATCAGAGTGGGCCTTAATCCATTATGGCTGAAGACCTTATAAGCAAAGGAAATTGGACAGAGTAGCCATGGGGAATACCCAGAAGCTGGAAGTCAATGGAACCTAGAAGAGAAAAGATACACATGCTGCCATGTGTATTGCCGTATGTCAGAAGAGCCAAGAACCAAAGATTGCTGGCAGCCTGCCCCAGAACTCAATGGTCTTTGGGGAGAAAGCATCGCCTTGCTGATGCCTCAATTTTGGATTTCTCCTAGCCTCAAAACTGTGAGCCACAAATACCCATTGCTTAAGCCAACCCATTTTATTTTGTTTTAGAGCTAGGAAATTAAAACTGATTTTGGTACCAGAAAGTGGGGTGCTGCTCTGACAAATACCTAAAAATGTGAAAATGGCTTTGGAGTTAGGTAATGGGTAGAGGCTTGAAGAATTGTGAGGCATTTGATAGCAAAAGTCTAGATTGCTTTGAAGAGATTGTTGGAAGAAATATAGGCATTAAAAGTACTTCTGGAGTGGAAACTACAATGCAAACTATAATCCACACTTAGTGGCAATACTCCAAAATGTGTTCATCAATTGTAACAAATGCACCACACTAATGAAGGATTGTGTTAATGTGGGAAAATGTGGGAGGGGTAGAGAGAAGGGCATATGGGAATCCCCTATATTTTTTATGTAATGTTTATATAATCTAAGTATCTTTAAAATAAAAATTAAAAAGTACATATAAAAAAGTACTTCTGATGAGGTTTTGGAAGGAAATGATAAATGTGTTATTAGAAATTGGAAGAAAGGTGACTCTTGTTATATAGTGGCAGAAAACATGGCAAAATTATGTTCTGATGTCAGATTGAAAGTGATGAACTTGGATATTTAGCTGAAGAGAATTTCAAACTAAGTGTGGAAGGTGCAGCCTGGTTTCTCCTTGCAGCTTATAGTAAAATGTAAGAGGAAAAGGATAAGCTGAAAACTAAACCCTTAAGCACAAAGGAACCAGTAATTGATGATTTTGAAAATTCCCAGGCTGTCCAGATACTTTGCTCTGAAACTAGGGCCAGAATCAGCTCTATAAGGGATCCCCCTGAGCTTTCAGGAAGTGAGTCCCAGAGAACAGGGTTCTATGTGAGGGTTTAACTGAACAACCCTTTGCTAAAGAAGGTGTGGCTGGACATAAATCTAGTCAGCCACTTCAGTAGAAGCCAGGATTGGCAATGCAATTATCCAGGAAGGATCTGGATGTTTTTCTCTTTCAGTACCTTAATTATATCATAACACTGCCTTCTTGTGTACATGGTTTCTGAAAAGAAATTCACACTAAGTCTTATTGGACATCCCTTGTGTGTGATGTTTTGCTTTTCCTTTGATGCTTTCAGAATTTTCTCTTTATCTTTAGCATTTGACTTCCTGGAAATTATATGTCTGGTGCAGGTCTGTTTAGATTTATTCTGATTGGAGCTGTGCTTCCTGGACATGTATATTTATGACTTTCATGAGAGTTGGGAAATTATCAGCCATTATTTCCTCAAATACTTTTCTGCCCCCTTTCCCTTCTCCTTCTGGAACTTCCAAAAAATGTATGTTTGTGTGCTTTGTGCTATCATTCAACTCCCTAAGCCCCTGCTCATTTTTCCCCATTCTTTTCTCTCTCTTTTCAATTTCAGCTGTTTTGTCCTTTATTTTACTGATTCTTTCTTCAAATATTTCAAATCTGCTGTTGTATGCCTCTATTGTATTTTTAATCTCAGTTATTGTGTCTGTCATTCCCATAAGGGCTCTTATTTTTCTATTCAACTTTTCAAATTTTTCTTTGTGCTCTCCCGGTGTCATCTTAATGTCTTTTATTTCTTTAGCCATGTTGTCCTTCAACTCTATGATTTGATTTAAGAGATTTGTAGGAACCTCATTGATTAGTTGTTTCAAGTCCTGTGTCTTGTCTGGAGCTTTGATTTTTGTTCCTTTGCCTGAGCCATATCTTCCTTTTTCTTATTATGGCTTCTAACTTTTTTGTGGTGTCTACACATCTGATTTTGATAGTGAGTTTACTCTAATGGTCAGTTTCTCTCTCTTGCCTGGGGATTTACTGTTAAGTAGCTGTGTACTACCACAGTTCTTTGACTCTTGGTTCAACTTGTTTTAAATCTTTAAGATTTCTCTTTTTTAACTGCTCAAACCAGAATTAAGGACCCAGTAATGGAGTGCAGGCCAGTTTCCAAGGGCCTTGGAGAGGGGGGCAGTAAATAAAGGTGCCAGGTTGCCTCTTTTATTTATCATTATTTTCTATTCTTTTCATAGCTCCTCTTAGCTTAGACCCTAGGTGCTGCAGGAAATGCATTCACTGTAACTCCATCCGGGTAGGTGGTGCAGAAGTAATGTCCTTGAAGGTGGGCCAAACCTCGCAAACAAACTTTCTCAGAAGATGCTCTCTTCCCTTGGCCAGCTGCACCCTCCCTTCCTCTGCTTCTTTAGCAACCAGCCTGGGGTAATAGGGAGGGTGCTTGTGAAGGCAGATTATCTTTAGCTCCTTGCCAGCTATTAGGCCAAACACCTGGCCTGGAAGCTTGCAACTCCTGGAATGCAGGAGACCAAGTTTGCTGGCCAAAATTTGAATTTTCTGTAGGCTGTGACCGCTTCTTTCCCCTTTCTTGGACCCCTGCAACCCCCTCAGTCTGTAGCCACCAGCCAATGGCCAGAGGACCCACTACTGTTTGCACCAAGGATGGGGGGATGGGCAGCAGCAGCTGCTGCTGCAACTTTACTCATGGGATTTTTCCAGTCAACTGAGACCCCTTTCCTTCACTCCTCTCTCTCCTGGGTTGTGTCTAGTCTTCCCCTGGTGTCCTAAACCCTAGAACAGTTTTCTGGACAGTTTCTGCCTGTCTTCTAGCTATTTTTCTAGGAGAGAAGTGAGCTTTCTACCACTCTAATCCTCCATCTCCCTGGAAGTCCTGTCTGTGGTTTTTCATTCCTCCATTTATAAAGGACTCCAGTAAAAGGATTAAGCCCCCACCCCGGGTCATGCCCTACTGAAGCGATCTAATCTAAAGGAAAGTCCCTTAACTGAATCTGGTCTAAGGGTCCCATCTACAATAGGTTCACATGCACAGGAATGGATTATCTTTAAGAACAGGATTTTGTACGGTCCACAAAAGCTTTAAACTGCCACAGACAGACTCCACAGGTTATGGGCAAACCTTCACAGGCCTGTCCTCACTCAAAATACCAGCTGCAGGAAACGGATGTGGCTCAAGCAATTGGGCTCCCGTCTACCATTTAGGAGGTCCAGGGTTCTATTCCCAGGGCCTCCTGGTGAAAGGCAAGCTAGTCTGCACAGCAAGCTGGCCCAAGCAGAGAGCTGGCCCACATGGAATGCTGGCCCGATGGAATGCTGGCCCATGCAGGAGTGCTCGTCCGCGCAGGAGTGCTGGCCCGCGCAGTAATGCTGGCCCGCACAGGGTGCTGGCCTGTGTGGAGAGCTGGCACAGCATGATGATGCAACAAAAAGAGACACAGAGGAGAGAAATAAGAGACACAGCAGACCAGGGAGCTGAGATGGTGCAAGAGATTGAGTGCCTCTTTCCCACTCCAGAAGGTCCCAGGATCAGTTCCCGGTGCTGCCTAAAGACAGAACAAGCAGACAGAGAAACACAGAGAAAGCAGACAGCCAGTGCCAAACAACAAGAGTGGGGAGAAATAAATAAAAAACAGCAGCTGCAAGTTTGGGGACCCAGACCACCCACATTTCTTACCAACTGGCTTCAAATTTGGGGGTTTACACCACCTCCTTGGATTCAATAATTTACCAGAATGAGTCACAGAACTCAAAGTGCCATACTAACAATTATCATTTTATTATAGTAAAATGATACAAATAAGAAGAAGCAAAAGGAAAAGAGTCTGAAACACAAGCTTCTGTGTCCTTTCCATGTGGAGTCAGAAAGCATCAATCTCTCAGCATATTGGTGTATAATATCAATTACAGAAGCCCTTCTGAGCTTCAGGTATCCTGAGTTTATATGGGGTTATGTAGGAATGATTGGTATAATCAATGCCCACATGGTTGAATGCAATCTGCCATCCCCCTCCCCCTCCCAGAAGTTGGGGAGATTGGGTTGACAGATATGGCTCAAAGCCCCAATTCCCTAATCACATGGTTAGTCTTTATGCTGTGGCCAGCCCCCCACACTCTATACAGGTGTGGCTGGCCCCATAAATTTGTTAGTATATACGCTATCAGGTGTGGTCTGGGGCCTACCATGAATAACAAAAGATGTTACTATCAAGGGAAAAAAAGTAGAAGTTACCTACCCAGGAACTGGAAACAAAGACCACTCAAGTTTTTCAATATACAATAGTGATGGTACAATGCAGGATAATGTTACTAGAATCAGGAGTTATTCTCATCTTACTGAAAAGCAAGAGTGGTTTATTGCCAGAACATGGGGCAAAGAGAGTGCAGGACTCAATAACCTGGAGAAAGGGTAAATAAAGATGGCTTCTAAGAATTAAAATAGTAGAATCCCTATACAAGGAATGTCATTAGTCAGTTGTGAAAGCCAATCAAGAGAATGCCTGTAAAGTTGTGACTTGAGGTTGGAAACATCTAAAACTCCAATCAAGGAAGTCATCTCAGAGAGACCAAAATGTAACATGAATGTACTTAAGTAACCCAAAACCTAATTATATGTTCTCCTGTAATGAGTCTCCTGCATGAGACATAGCAGTGTCAGTAAATATTTGTTGAATGAATGAATGCATCTGCTTGAATAGAAAGGTCAAGAAAGAAAGGGGAAATCTAAGGAACCCAAAGCAAGAAATCATCTTCTACATGCAGTCCAGGGTACAGGGTATCTTACATAAACATAAGCATAGGTATGGATATGGATGTGCATATGGATAGAGACAATAGAGGTGTAGATGTGTACAGAGACCTGGCTCTGTGTGCTTCATTAACGTACATCCACCACTGGACTACAGACCCACTCGCAGTGTGGGGACCAGACCTTAGGCCCTACTGCATTGACTAAGGTAAATTTCACTTTCTGTGGTCTTTTGGCAACCAGTCAGTTTGCATTCATCTAGTGATAACCTCTACATTTGTCATGGGCTGAGTTCGCCTTAGCACTGTAACTATTATTTTTCAAAACTCTACCCACTGAACATTGAAAAAGACAGCCATAGCATCAGGGAAGATGTTTAAAAAGTAGAAACCATGCTGGATAATCAGTGTATGTAATTTTTGCTATGTGATTCTTCTTTTTACAATCTTATGTTGGGAGACCTTGAAAGTGCGTTGGGCGAGAATATTGTCTGTGCAAAAATAGTCCTAGTCCCATTGTGGCAGCAAGAGCAGGTCCAGATAGCGCTCCCCTATATCCATAGAGGATACCACAGTCACATAGGCATTGCTGCATCTCATATTCTGGATAAAAAGCAAAACCAAGTTTTCCATTTCCAACCCTACTAGGTCAATGCCAGGCCCTGCTTTGCTCTGCTGCATGGTTATACTTTCTTTTTTTTTTTTTTAAAGATTTTATTTATTCATTTATCCACCCCTTGCTGCTTGTGCTCGCTGGGTCAGCCAACCATGCCGCGCGGGCGGGCTTGCCTTCACCAGGAGGCCCCGGGAACCGAACCCGGGGCCTCCCATATGGTAAATGGGAGCCCCACTGATTGAGCCACAGCCGCTTCCCTGGTTATACTTTCTTAACAAAAGAAAACAGAAGGGTCTCATTGAGTTCTTTGTGTCAGTCATAATTATAAAAAAGGAGTTTGATCCCCCCTTGATTTACTCTCTCTCTCCCTTTATTTCTTTAAATTTTTGGTCAAAAAGTCAACAAAAAATATTAGCTCAGAGAGAAAGGATATTATGTAAATAATTAGCCCATTCCAAGATTATGTTGCACATATATAGTAGAGTGGAAAGCTTAAAAAAAGGACTCAAATTTGCAGCTGGAATGGACAGTTCATGAATTTGGGAAATAAGAACTGTCTCTATAGTGCTGCTTATCCAGAATGCCTGAAGAATTGACTGTGTTGGTTAATAGAATAACCTCCCAGCCCAGACCTGGATTCTCAACTCACAAAGAATCAGAAATCAGTAGAGACCGAAATGTTAATACCATACAGAGCTGCACAGAATCTCCTCATTGACTGATAAAGGTAATGTGTTACACACACTAATGAAAGATGTCTATGTGGGATGTTATGGGAGGTGTGAGAGGTGGGGAACATGGGAATCCTTGAAATCTTTGTATAACATTTATGAATTTTCAACAACAACAACAACAAAAAGCTAATAAAAAATACAAAAAAAAAAAAAAGAAAAGAAAAAAGGTAATGTGTTACAGAATTATGTAGAACCGGGGTCACTGGTATGTATACCAATTCCTCCACATGGGACCAAAAAGAGAGAGATTGAGAAGAAGCTTTGACAATGAATCTCTAGGATAGCCAGCTAAGAGTCTACTCAGGCTGGTACCCAGGGGCACCTGGTCAGGCTCATCTTGAAGATGCTTTCTTTCTCTGATTTTCTAGGCTGAACCACAACTTTCTCACCTATGATTTGGTCTTCTGAAACTGAATTCTGAAGCATCTAAAGGTAACAATAGTAAAGCCTTTACTTGATCATTAGCCAATGTCTCTATACTCCTTAGGTGCAAACGGGAATATTTATCTAAATATCTTTGTAGGTTTTTTCCCAAATGTTTTCCTGCTTTCAAAGAAGACAGTACCAATAGCAAAGGCTGGTGAAGATTGAAAATCGGCCCACTCATCAATATTTTGAGGGCATTCAAGATCCTCAGTTGATCCACTGTACTAGGAGTGGAACATTTTGTGGAAGATTAGGGAAAGTCTAGAACTGCACTAAAAATGCCAGCTGGCAACAATAGGTATGTGACACCCTCACCTTGTTCATGATCTTCTCAACCTGCTCTCTTTCCATTTTTCTTCCTAACTTGTTTCAGGTATCCTTTCCTTGGGGCATAATCTCGATTTCAGCCCTCAGACCTGATGCCTGATACTCTTCTTCTGGAAAGGAAATAACTTTTTGCTAGCTCTGGCACAGCTCACATTTGCCACTTGGATTACTCCTGCTCTTCCTGCTCCAGGTAAAAATTCTACCTGATCCAGAAATGAAAGCAAATCAAAGTTTGAAGGTGGAGAAACATGGAAAAAACAACGTCATTTACATGGAGGCTCTGAGGACCCTGGCAAGTGACATAGATCCAGTTGCTGCAGCACCAGCACCAGCAATGGCACCTCCTCCAGTTCAGATTCCACTTGATGCTTCTCCCCCTGCAAGTAGTGGGATAATGTGAGGCAGAAAAGCAGGGATCAAGCAGTGAGAAGATGGGGAAAATGCCAGGCCCATGCCCAGCAGTAACTCCCAACCAGGCTGTATTTGAAGGAGTGGCCCCTGCTGCTAACAGTGGGGGAAACATAGGGAAGAAAAGCAGCTGTAAAAAGGGGGAGAGAAAAGAAAATATGATGGTATAACTTCCTTTACCTCTTACAAAAAAAAAAAAAAAAAAAAGAACAAAAAGATTGTGGCTAGTCCTTGCCCTCTGACAGTACAGGCTTGGGCATCTTTCACAGTTCTGGCTCCAATACAGACCATTTTTGCAGACTTTACCAGTTGCTAATGATGGAGTCAATGTGGGGCAGAAAAGCAGAGGTCAAAAAGTTGAAGTGGATGAAACCTCAGTTCTTCCTTGGTGTCAGAGCACATATGCTGATGCCCCTTGGCCTGTGGGGGTATGGTCTGGTGCCCCCTTCTCAGCAATAGCTCCTTTACAGACTTCATTTGAGGGGGCACATTCTCTGGAAGACACACATTCCAAGCCTAACAAACCCAGGAGACAGAGGCATATAAAGGGTGATGGGGAACAAATACAAAGCACTGCAGAGTCAACCCTGGAATTCTTTCAGGGTTGGAGAAATGCAAAGAGATATTAGGTAGGTCAGAACTTCTGGGACTGTACAGTAGTTATGAACTATGCTAGGCAAGTTGACAGTTATTATGGTGAGGAACTCTGCTCACAAGAGAGGATAGAGGCTTTGACACTGACCAAAGCCCACACACAGATCAGTACTTCAGTAATGGGAATGAAAGGATCAGAGAGGGAAAGGACTGAATCTCAGACAGTCTGGACAGAGAAATGGGAAAGTTTTAAGGTACAGAAGAGGAAAGAAAGAGACCTAAGGAACACTCTGGGTCCTGAAGTGCAACTGCCTACTTTTGGTTGGGAGAGAGAAATATTTAAAATGCCACTCTGAGGAAAAAGAGGCTCACTACACAAATGGTAAGTTTCTCCCTATTTTATGTGGCAATATAAAAATTACTCTCTTGATGGGCAATTTCTCTCCTAATTGAGTTTTTTAAGTTAGAAGATGGTAGATCCTGTATAACTGGCACATACAGGGTAATATTTCAGAGAAGCAAAAACACCTTTCTCTCTATCTATTTTCTTTCCCCTAAGTTTCCTTACAGCTTTGGGAAAAGTCTTATTTATGGTTGATAAACAGTATTGCAAGTTTAGATCATAAACCAATAACAGAATGCTTATTGGATTCTGAGAACACTTCTCTTGATTAGAAACTGTTATTGTATATTGTATATTAAGTTGTAAGCTGTCTGGATGATTGCATTTAGTTCTGGGACTTGCCAGTTTACACAGTTGTTAAGAGCAGAGACTCTACAATCACAATGCCTGGGTTCAAAGTCCAGCTTTGCTACTCACTACCTCTGTTATTCTGAGTAAGTCATTCATTTCTCCTGTGCCCTAGTCTCCCCCTCTATCAAATGAGGATAGCAATAACACTTGCATGGGAGAGTTGACATGTATATTAAATGAGTTAATACATGTAAAGCACTTAGAAGAAGAGTACATGGTACTCATACAATGTCACCTCTAAATTACTTTATCTTTCATCATAAAATTGCATGGAAGGGTTTGTTGCTGTAGTATTATGTGCCCTAAAAGTTATATAAATAAATGGCGGTGGATCCATAAGATGGAATATGATGCCTCCATTTAAAGTTATAAGACTTCTTAAAGGTATGGGAAAAATGTTTGTGATAAAATGCTTAAGGGGAAAATGCAGGCAATAAAATGGTAGCTACCATTTTGAGGTAGTCTGACCTGAACCATGCCAAGAAGATGTGTAGAAAAAAGAATGGGAGAGAAATATGCTACTAGGTTAACATTGGTTTCTTCATGGTGGGATCATGGGTGATTTCTTTCTGCTTCTTAACCCTTTTCTGTAATTTCCAAACTTCTACATTACCATGTAACACATAATCATCAAATAATCAAGAACAAAATAATGAGAGAAAAACATAAAGATCAAGAAGATTTCTTCAGAGTGGACTGAATGGAGGAGAGTACCCAACATCGGAGCTGCTGAGGGGACTGAGACTTTCCTAGTGCAGATTCCAAAGCCCACAGCTGATAAGAAAGAGACCCCAGCACCTTTGATTGGGACTAAACTGAATGCATTGGGAAGTAGGAGAAAGACTTTAATTTTTCTCAAACAACCTAGTGGAGTCTGTGAGGGGTAATTACTTTTCTTCTGATGTAATCAACCATTGCCTGACTTTGCAGGGACTGGACTGCTCTGGCTATATTGTTGCTGTCATCTGCTATGTTTGTTGAAAACCTGTCCAGGAAGCTTGGCTGAACCTTGTAGTAGGGCATAGTTTGAGATTTCAAATGAAATTTTGCTTTGTCCTTTTGCATAGTCTGGCCTTGGGGTCAATTTAGTGAAAATGATGTCCTGGCAACAGGGAAGGCATATATTCATGCAAAGCTCTGAGATAGTCCAAGTGTCCCTTTTATGTGCCTTCAATGCTCTTGCAGAGGCTTTGGGAGACTTTAGTGAAGTGCCTTCGCAAAGGTGCAGGCAGGACTTTTCTGATGCCCCACTCATCTCCTGCTCCAAAAGGGGATAACAATACCCCTAGATGGCCACATGCCTTGTTGGTAAACCCAGGATCTTAAGCAGATGAGGGACTGTGTGAATATGGGAATTGGAGGGGTGGCCACATAGCCTTGCTGATCTTCATTCTAACCCCAGTGGGTCAGCGTTGTAGAGGAACCCAAGCATCGGCAACATGATGGAATCACTGATCATGGGGTAAGCCTTTTAAGCTGGTCTTTCTAATCACAACACTATTTCTTCCAATATCAAATCTAAATCCTTCTGTGTGCTTTTCCTCCCTAAGAATACTTTACATTTCCAGTCCTATCTACCACTGCTTCCCAACAGAAACCATTTGCTTCAACCAAGTTGCTCGCTCTGTGAACATCCCCACCTCCAGGGTTTTGCTCAAATTCTCCCCTATGCCTGGTCTTTCTCTCTTAGAAGACCAGCCTATTCTCCCATTCCTGTTGACAAATTCCCATGAGGCCTTCCTCTAAAGTGATGCATTTTCATTGATTCCTCTAGGTCTTTCTTTTTACTCTGCTGCTTCAGGGGCTCAGTGAAGTTTTGTGTGACAGGAAGTATTCCTGCAGGATATATATTGTTCTAAGACTGAGTCAGTCACTTGGGGCCACTTCCTGTATACATGAAGTAGGCTGGGTGCCCATGGAACTATTCTTTAATCTCATAGTGAGGTAAAGAAATTCTTTTTTTTTTTTTTTTTTTTTTTAAGATTTATTTATTTATTTATTCATTAATCCCCCCCGTGCTGCTTGTGTTCGCTGGGTCAGCTAACCACGCCGTGCGGGCGGGCTTGCCTTCACCAGGAGGCCCCGGGAACCGAACCCGGGGCCTCCCATATGGTAAACGGGAGCCCTACTGATTGAGCCACAGCCGCTTCCCGTGATATCTTTATTTGATTTTGATATTAGCTAATGCTGGCCTCATAAAATTAATTATGAAGTGTTCCCTCCTCTTCAAATTTTGAAGAGTTTTAACAAGATTGGTGTAAATTCTTCTTTGAATGTTTAGTAAAATTCACCAGTGATGCCATTGAGTCCTGGACTTTTCTTTGTTGGGAGGTATTGTTCTTTTTCAAGCTTGTTTTGCCTATTCTGCATCCCTTCCAATTCCCTATGAATTTTATTTATTTATTTATTTATTTTAAAGATTTTATTTATTTATTCATTTATCCCCCCCTTGCTGCTTGTGCTCGCTGGGTCAGCTAACCACGCCATGCGGGCGGGCTTGCCTTCACCAGGAGGCCCCGGGAACCCAACCCGGGGCCTCCCATATGGTAAACAGGAGCCCTACTGATTGAGCCACAGCCGCTTCCCAGAAATTCTTGAATATCATGTATTTCCTACAGTAACATAAATGGGCTCCCTGGGGTGGTGGTGGGGAGCCCTGTGAAACACGATGGCTCTTTCATGGGACCTGCCTTAAATAACAATCCCTCAGTACCCAGCGTTTATATAGTTCTTAGCTTCCAAGAAGCTCACAATGCTCTTTAATATCAAAACATACTGTTCTTAGCATAGGAACATGACATTAATGACCCATTAGCAGTAGGATATGGGCTTGGAGTTGTTTTGCTAGGAGCAGGGATGAGGTTGTATTTTGTCTTTCAGTCTCTTATTCTAGCTTCTTGTGATCAAGGTTAGCCATTTTCAAGCAGGGTTAGGCCTTGGAAGGGAGCAAAGCTAATTGATCACAACATTCTCTCCCCTGCTCCTGAGCTCTAACTACCTCAGCCAACCAGCTATAAATACTTCAGTCTTTCAATGTTTTTATGTTCATCGATTCCACATGCAAATCCAGAAGGGTAGGCTCTGGAGTCTATCTGAATTCAACTCCTAACTCCTCTTACTAGCTTGGGTAAAATACTTAACCCTTTAATGCCTCAGTTTCTTCATTTGTAAAATGGGATTAATAATAGTATCTACCCCTTAAGATTGTTGTGAGGATTAAAAGAGATAAAATGCATAAAATGCTTAGAGAAGTGACTGATATGTATTTAAGTGCTCAATTAAAGTTGCTATTAGTACTATTCATTTTTTTCTCAATGAGGAAAGCAAAAGCTAAAGAATCTTGCTCTGCAGATTTTGGTTTGCCTTATAAGCCCATGCCAACTTCTTCCCCTTCTTTCTTTGTTTCTCCACCTAAGATTCCTTGACTACCATACCATGCAACACCCACCCCCAGCCCTCACGTACTGCCCATCCTGACAACATTGCTCAAGTGCTTTTTTTTTTTTTTTTTTTTTTTTGAGCAGAATTTGCCAAAGATACTGTGAGGAAACACCAAGAAAATATTGTCTCTGTCCTCAATGAGCTCAACATTTACCTGGTTAGATGGGCCAAAAGGAAAGTGACTTTAACAGCCCAAACCCACCAGGTCTAGGCTAGCACAGGCCCAGCCCCATTTTTTTTGTGGGCTAGTCACAATAAAAGGTCTGGGAGATGTCTTATCCTGATTTAAAGCTTTTTGTTCTTGGCTGGTTTTCTGACAAACTGAACAAAATCCACATCTATTAATCACCCAGAATTCTGTTGGGTAATGTAAGGATATGTGTGTGAGTGTGTGTGTGTGCATGTGTAAAAGAGAAAGAGAGAGAGAGAGTGTGTGTATGTGTATATATATAATTTTTAAAGCAGGGTACTGAGCCCTTGAAGAGTTACCATTTAGCAAGTTTTGAAACATTTGAAAAAGAAATAGTGATACAAGACTGTTTTAAAAAAAACTCAGATGCTAAATTATACAATCTGTGCTATAAGTAATTTCAGCCATAATGAACTCATAATCAGGAAAGCTCAAGGAGAGCTGGAGCAGCTAAGGAAAGTTTTTAGAAAAGGTAAAACATGAGCCAGGCTTAGATAAAAGGGTACAATTTGGAGAAGGAGAAATGAGGGGATAATAGTCAGGACAGAAGCCCAGAGATAGTAATGAGTATGACCTGAACAATGCACAGAGTAGCTTGATTGAAAGAGGTGTGTGTGTATAAGAGAACAGTGGGAACTATAGCTGCTTGGGTGGGATAGTGAGTGACCACAGAGAGAACTGATGTGGGCAGAGACATTTGAATTGGAAGCCTTGGACACTAGCGATTCATTGCAGTGTCTTTTAAAAATTAGTTTTCATTGGTGAATTATGAGCAAGATCTTTAATGTAGTTAATTGTAATAAGCCAATCTATTTATTGATTTTGATAATGAGCTATAATTATATAAGATGTCACCACTGGGAGAATCTGGGTGATGGATACAAGGTAACTCTGCACTATTTTCTTATCTTTTTCTCTCTTTCTTTCTGCACCCTTCTTGCAACTTCTTGTGAGTCTATATTTCAAAATCAAAAGTTAAAAAAATAATTTTTGAAAGATTAATCTGCTATCTGCATGAAGAAGATGAAGGAGGAAGGAGAAAAAAAATGGTGGCAGGATGAGAATTTCCAAGCAGAAATTTCCTCACTTAAACAATTTAGGAGTTCATTCAGGAAAGAGATTGGCACTGGGTAAACTCTCACTCCCACTGTTCAACCAAGGAGAAGGATTTTGAGTTTATTCAGTTTTTGAGACAAATGCTGTGTTGTTGGATGAGGATATTTGGTATTGGAATTTAGTAGCTGAGAGTGACTTTCTAGTTAACAATATAGAGTGTGTCAGGCCCTGACAAGGGATAGCAACCCGTCTATAGAGACTGTGAGAGGATCCATCTGTTCTGCTATTTGACTAACTAAAATGGAGCTTATTCTCTAAGGAAATTCAATAGAAACACCTCTAAATGTCTGTAGCCTACAAAAAGGGTACTAGGTTTGGTACAATTTTCTGCAGCAAGTGAGGGGGCATCTGGCTGTACAATATGCCCATCCCGAGTGATAGAACCTCAAAATTCCTTCATCCAATCTTCATCTGCTCGCCCAACCAAACCCATTCTGCCTCCAAAATCTACAAAAGAAAAAGCTGAATGCCAACAAACAAATTTTCCACTGCCTTCCTTCCTTGTGTTTCTTTTCAGAGAACAGATATTGGTTAAGATGAACAATGAGTGAAGGGACAGGAGTTGGAAGGCATCCTTACAGGTCATCCCTCTTAGCAGGTAGCCAATCCTCTCTATTTCCCCCACTCCCACGCCTTCTCAAGTTGATTGGGATCCCTGATGAGTCTCTTAGAGTAAATCCTGCCAGCTGGCTTCATCTGCTTACTTGGATACAGGCCACATGAGGAGGTGAGAAGGTGTCTAGAAGGAACCGGATGCTCTTTTCCCTGTTTTTGTTTTCCTTCTAGCTCTTCCTAAATTTATAACCTTCATTCCATCCAGTTTGTTGATCCAGCATTTCTTTCCAGAGGACAGGGTTCCTGCTGCCGGTTAAATTTGTTTTCTGCCTTGCATAGCAGCTGGCTTCCTTAATGCTTCCGAGATAGCTCAATTATCTTGATTGTTTCAGTTTGGGCTGCAGAGTTAAACCAGCCGGTCATGAATACACAGAGGATTTATCACCTAATAGCTGAACTGTTTGGATCATTAAGGAGTAGGAGAGACACAGCCAAGTGATTGTTAATCCTGCAGAAAGTTTAACATGAAAATGACCGTCTGCTTCCTGTTGTATCTCTTAAAGTTTGCCTCTGTAAAAGGATGTCTTGTGTTGAACTTTGCTGGCCTTTGGGGTGGGAAGCATTGAGGGGCATGGCAGGGTAAAGGGAAAGCAGAGACTCTGTTTTGCACTCCCAGAGCAAGCTGTGTACTTTTGGGTTTTACATATCCTTTCAGTCCTGCAAGGCTTGTTCCAGAAGTATTTGTATGACTTCATTATAATGGTATTTGCATTCACCTGGGTTGGTAGCTAGGTCCCAATACTTCCCACTGCTCCTGTGTGGCTCCAGTGAGAAGAGAGAGTGAGTTTGCCAGGAGGACTAAAAATTTCAATGCCTTCCTTTATCAAATCTAAAGCTGTTTCTGAGCCAGGGGCTGAGGATAGTCCTTGGCCCTGGTCTACCCCAGTGCTCCTGCAGAGCAGAACATTTTTCCCAAGTCTAGGCCATCCATCAGGCAAAAAGAAATCCGTTTTTCAAATTTAAAAATGTATTATTTGTATCAAGATTACAAATTATTCAATTAACAACTATAATAACAGTAAATCTGCTTTGGTCAGTGGTTAAACTCCTCCCCCGCCCCCATTTTTGTTCATTCCTCAATCTTGAGGGATTTGGGACAATGTCAGCTCTGGCTGCTTTAGGCTGAGAAGGGACATAGATATTATGGGGCAGAGGAATGAAGTGGTTTTGCTTGCAGTTGAAGATACTCCTTGTTTTGAGGGTGGGGCTGGCCCATTCTCATAACTTAGTTGGTTGTCCAGGGCAGACCTGAAGAACGTATGAGCACAGGAGTTGGCTGCATATCTGCTAGGTTTCAGGGCTCAACTGGCATATGAACAATCCAGAGCCTTTTAGTCTCTGAGAACTATATGTAACAGGTAAATTGAAAATTATAGGTTCAGATAAAAGGAGTAGAAGAATTGTGATTAGGGAATTTATAAATGTGTATATCTATGCTATATTTGAGAAATAGATATTCATATATTCCCAGATAAGGCTCACTGAGAAAGTGTTAATTTCATGACAGCATGGGGCTTGCCTATGGTGTCCAGTTCCTAGGGCCCTCAGGAGCACTTTTGTTTGAGGCTTTGTATCCTGTGGCAGATTGTGAAGTCTGGCTGAGATCTTCATTAACCTCCAGAATGATCTCAGGACTCACTTTGAAATTTCTTAGCGATAAAAATTCTATTTTATTTAGTATTTCCCCCTTTTGATCAAGTTCTTTCTCCAAATGCATCACTGATTAACACATGTTCATTATCCCTCAGTGCAAGGGAGGCTCATCCCTGGGAGTCATGTCCCATGTTGGGGGGAAGTTATTGAGTATTTGCAGTTTGGCTTAGAGAGAGGCCACATTTGAGTAACAAGGAGGTTTTCAGGAGGAAACTCTTAGGCATTAATTATAATTAGGCTTAGTTTCATTATTACAGGAATAACATTCATAAATGTAAGCCTTAAGATAGAGGACTTGGCTTATTGGCCTGTTCTCTTCTATTAGGCAAGGCTTATATATTCCAGAGCTTTTTGCCATCTTATTTGAGAATGTATTAGGACTTCCCCAGGGGGAAAGTTTAATACTTTGTTAGCTATGATGTGGGCCTCTATCTGTCCAGAAAACATACTTATGGCAACCAGGATACCTTTATATCCCATAGAAGTATCTAGCTATATAACTTTCAAGATGTTCAAAAGACCCTGTCTGTAGGGACACCTGACTATATCCCATCTTTACCTTCTCACCAGGGTTATGTTAACTGAGAGGTAGAAAATAAATTATATACTTAAAAAATCAGATTTTACTCTCAAACTGTGTGTTGAGAGTGACAATAGAACAGAGGTATATTAGTCAGGATTTTCTAGGAAAACAGAACCAACAGGAGATATCTGTAAATATTATGAGATTTTATAAAATTGTCTCATGGGACTGTGGGGATGTACAAGTCCAAATTACATAAGGCAAGTTATATATCAGGAATCCGGTGAAAGTACTTAATGAAATCCCCATGAGAAGCTGGCTGGCTGAAATAGAGGTGGAAATTCTCTCTTCTGACTGCTGAAACCATTACTTCTCCTTTGAAAGCTTTCAACTGATTGGATGAGATGTCTCTCATTGTTGAAGGCAATCTCCTTAATTGATTGCAGATGTAATCAGGCATAGATGCAATCAACTTACTGATGACTTAAGTCCACAAAATGTCCTCATAGTAACAATTAGACCAGTTCTTGCCTAACCAAACAACTGGGCACCATTACCTGGCCAAGTTGATACATGAACCTAACCATCACAAGAGGGATTCTTGAAGAAGGGAGATATCTCAAGCACTCCTAGCAGTTGCAGTGTGTGATTGTGTCTTCCTCTCATCTTTTTCCTGTGTATACCTTAGGCTAAACTGCCAGCTGGATGGTAAATCAGAGGTGTAACTGGACCCCCCAGGGCAGGAGATGAGTGGGGCATCAAAAAAGTCCTGCCTACACCTTTGTGAAGGCACTTCACCAAAATCTCCCAAAGCCCCTGCAAGAGCATTGGTGGCACATAAAAGGGGCACTTGTACTGTCTCAGAGCTTTCCATGAATATCTATCTCTTCACTGGTGCCAGGACATTATTTTCATTAAATTGACCACAAGGGCAGGCTATTTAAAAAGGCCAAAGCAAAATTTGCTTTTTTCCTTTTTATTTTTTCTTTATCAGAGAAATTTTGGTTTAAAGAACGATCATACATAAAATACAGAATTGCTATATACCACTCTATTATTAAAACCTTGCATTGGTGTAGAATGTTTGCTACAATTGATGAAAGCACAATTTTATAATTTTACTATTAACTATAGTCCATGGCTTGCCTTAAGGTTCACTGTTCGTGTAGTGTAGTTCCATGGATTTTTAAAAACAACTTTTATTCTGTTACCATATATATAACCTAAACTTTCCCTTTCTAATTGCATACAGATACATATTTCAGCGCTGTTAATTGCATTCACAATGTTGTGCTGTCACCACCATACATTACTAAAACATTTCCATCAATCCTTGTACATTTTAAGCCTTAACATCCCATTCGCTACACCACCCCCCACCCAGTCCTCTGGTAATCTAGATTCTGTCTCTATGAGTTTGCTTATCCTAATTGTTTCAAATCAATGGTATCATACAATGTGCATTCATTTGTGTCTGGCTTATTTCTCTGAACATGATGACTTCAAGGTTCATCCATGTTATTGCATATATCAGGACTTCATTCCTTTTAACAGCTGAATAATATTCCAGTATAGCTCTATACCACATTTTATTTTTCCATTCATTGGTTGATGGACACATTGTCCATCTTTTGGCAATTGTGAATAATACTGCTATGAAATTGGTGTGCTTATTTACTGTTGGTAGGAATGTAGAATGGTACAGCCACTGTGAATGACTGTTTAGCAGTTTCTAAGAAGTTGAATATAGACTTGCCATGAGACCTGACAATATCGTTACTGAGAGCAGTGACACAAACAGACATCTGCACACCGATATTCATAGAGGTGTTATTCACGATTGCCAAATGTTGGAAACAACCCAGGTGTACATCAACCAATGAATAGATAAATGAACTGAGGTGTATTCACATGATGGAATAATATACAGCTATAAGAAGAAATGAAGGGGGACGTATGTGGCTCAAATGGTTGGGAGTCCATTTCCCATATGGAGGGACCCAGGTTTGATCCCTGGGACCTCCCGATAAAAAAAAAAAAAAAAGAAGAAGAAATGAGGTCATAAAGCATATGACAACATGGATGAACCTGGAGGACATTATGTTGAGTGAAGCAAGCCAGACACAAAAGGATGAATACTGTATGATTGTGCTACTTACTATGCTACTATGGGCTAAATATATTGTGTAATCTCATGGAGTTAACAACTTGAATATGAGTCACCAGAAAATAGAATGAGATTAGAGTTAACTTGTGCAGAATTGGTAAAAACGATGTGTGTTAATCTTTGGAAATGAATAGAAAAAGTAAAAGCCCAACATAATGTTAATAACTAGCAGTACAATTATATGGGTATGAAAGTGGCTTGAAGGGAAATTCTAAGGTCATGTATATTATTAAAAGGAAAGCTAAAAAATGTAACATGGGACTGTACAGCATAAAAAAACCGCATGTGAAATATGAATGTAAATAAGATTGCATATATAAGACTGTCTTTCTTTGAAACTGAACAAATGTATGTTAATACTACAAAATGGTAATCAGATTTTTTTAGAAACATTATGCTAAATGAGAGAAACCTGACACAAAATACTACATATTGTATGATTCAGTTTATATAAAATGTAAATATAAATCAATTTTAAAAAATGAAATTAGATTAGTGGTTACATTGGGCTGGGGAAGGACTGCTAAATAGTGTGAAGTTTTTCTTTTTGGAGTATGAAATTGTTCTAAACTTTTTTTGTGGTGATGAATGCACAACATTGTGATTATACTAATAGCCATTGATTATACACTTTGGGTAGATCATATGTTACATGAATATATCTCAATAAAACTGTTTAATAAAATAAAACCTTAAGCAAGAGTAAGAAATGTACCTCCAGAGTTAGCACACCAAAATAGTACAGCATTCTCAATATTTAACTCTACTCCTTAGTTCCTAAAATATTTTAAATACAATGAAGAAAGAAATAAACATATTTCTATGTTATGGACAAGCAATGTATAAAGAGGTAATATGTGAGAAAAACAACATAAGGAGGGGAAATGGAGGAGTATAGGAGTAGAAACTGTGCTTGCTATTGAAGTTAATGTGGTGTCATTTCAAGCCAGTAGGTTATAGAATTAAATTGTTTAAAATGAACCCCAGGGTAACCACAAGGAATGTATTTAAAATATATACAGAAATGAAAACAAGAAAGAAATTAATCAGGACCCTTTTCATAAAGAGGGTGCCGAAAGTGAAGAAGGAAGCGCCTGCTCCTCCCAAAACTGAAGCCAAAGCAAAAGCTTTGAAAGCCAAGAAGGCAGTACTGAAAGGTGGCCGCAGCCACACAAAAAAGAAGATCCACACATCACCCACCTTCTGGCAGCCTAAGATGCTGCGTCTCGGGAGACAGCCCAAATATCCTTGGAAAAGTGCCCCCAGGAGAAACAAGTTTGACCACTATGCCATCATCAAGTTCCCCCTGACCACTGAGTCAGCCATGAAGAAGACTGAAGACAACACACTTGTGTTCATTGTGGATGTCAAGGCCAACAAGCACCAGATCAAACAGGCTGTGAAGAAGCTCTATGACATTGATGTGGCCAAGGTCAACACCCTGATCAGGCCTGATGGAGAGAAGAAGACATATGTTCGACTGGGTCCTGACTATGTATGATACTTTGGATGTTGCCAACAAAATTAGAATCATCTAAACTGAGTTCAGCTGGCTAATTCTAAATATAAGTTTTTTGACCATAAAAAGAATAAAATAAATAAATTTAAAAAAAAAAAGAAATCAATTAGTTACATCACAAAATATCAACTATACACAAAAGAAGGCTGCAGTAAAGGACAAGTAGAACAAAAAAGGTATAAAACCTTTAAGAAACAAAGTACAAAATGGCTGAAGTAAGTCCCTGACTTATCAGTAATTGCACTTATGTAAATAGATTAAACTCTACAATAAAAAGACACAGATTGGCAGAATGGATAAAACAGCATGATCCAACCATATATTGTTTTTTTTTTTTTTAAGATTTATTTATTTACTTTATCCATTTTAAACCTCCCCTTCCCCATTTGCTGTTTTGTGTCCATTTGCTGGGCAATTCTCTGTGTCTGTTTCCTGCCATCTCTTCTCATCCTTCTCCAGTCTTCACCAGGATTCGATCCTGGAGACCTCCGATGTAGGAGAGAGGTGTTCTGCCACCTGCGCCGCCTCAGTTCCTGGTTTTCAGAGCTTTCAGAGCATCTCATCTTGTCTCTCCCCTGCGTCTCTCTCCAGTTACGTCATCATCTTGCTGCATGGCTCCTGGGGCCTGGTGGCACACCAGCACACAGAGCCTGGCAGCCCATGCGCCTTCTTTATATATATATATATATTTTAATTTTACCAGGAGGTCCCGGGGATCGAACCCAGGTCCCTCCATATGGCAGATGGATGCCCAACCATTTGAGCCACGTCCGCCCCACCAACAATATATTGTTTACAAGAGACTCACTTAAGACCCAAAGACACAAAGAGGTTAAAAGATAAAGAATGAAAAAAATGGCCCATGCAAACTGTAACCAAAAAAGATGAGGTAGCAATACTAATATTGGATAAAATTGACTTTAAATTTTAAAAATTTTATAGGAGACGAAAAAGGACACTATATATTAATAAAAGGATCAATCTATCAAGAAAATATAATTATCAACATTTATGCATCTAACCACAGTGCCTCCAATACATGAGACAAATTTGACAAAACTGAAGGAAAAATAGACCCTCAACAATAGGACTTGGAGACCTCAATATACCACTTTCATCAACGCCTAGAACATCTAGACAGAAGATTAATATGGAAGAGATCTCCAAACTGGAAAGGAAGAAGTAAAACTTTCCCTATTTTTTCTATATAAAGATGATATAATCCTTTATATAGAAAATCCTGAAAATCCATAACAAAGGTACTAGAGCTAATGAATTAATTCAGTAGGGTGGCAGGATACAAGATCAGTATGCAAAAATCAGTGGTGTTTCTGCACAGTAATAATGAACAATCTGAAGAAGAAATCAAGAAAAAAAATCCATTTACAATAGCAACTTAAAGAATCAAATATCTAGGAATAAACTTATCCAAGGATGTAAAGGACTTACACACAGAAAACGACAATGTATTGCTGTGAATCAAAAGTAATTTAAAACTTTGACCCACCTTCAGCCTGAGAAAGCATCAGAATTTGGAACAACCCTTCCTTCACTGGCCTTCTGGCTGTTTGTAAGGAAAGGCATTCCCTAGTCAACCATTAGATTCGGTTCTTTCTAGCCTTATTCGCCCCTCCTTATAAAAGAAAATTCCTCTCTGCCTGACCTTGAGACCCTTTAGATTTTATGTTGGGGGCAGGGGAGGTTCTCCCTATTGCAATATCCTCCTCCTCCTATTGTAATAAGCTTTCAGAATAAAGTCTCTTCTTACTTAAAAAAAAAAAAAAAAGAAAAGAAAAAGTAGAACAGGTGTAGCTTAGTGGTTGTGTGCCTGCTTCACATGTACAAAGTCTTGGATTCAATCCCCAGTACCTCCTTTAAAAAAAACGATTTACAGATTCAACACAATCCCAATCAAAATTCCAACAGCCTTCATGTCAGAAATGAAAAAGCCAACTGTCAAATTTATCTGGCAGCTTAAGGGGCCCCAAATAGCCAAAAACACTTTGAAAAGAAGAACGAAGTTGGAAGACTCACACTCCTGATTTTAAAACTTATTACAATAGTCAAAACAGCATGGTTCTGTCACAAGGACAAACACATAGACCAATGGATTAGAATTGAGAATTCAGAAATAGACCCTTACACCTTTTACCAACTGATTTTTGACAAGGGTGGCAGGACCATTCTGGGGATAGAATAGTCTCTTCAACAAATGGTGTTGGAAAACTGGATGCCTATATACAAAGAAATGGACATGGACCCCTACTTAACTCCATATACAAAAGTTTACTCAAAATGGATGAAAGACCTAAATATACAAACCAAAACTATATAAAACTCCTAGAAGAAAATATAAGAAAGCATCTTCAGGACCTAGAGTTAAGTAATGGTTTCTTAGACTTCACACAAAAGCATGTGCAACAAAGAAAAAAATAGATAAATGGGACTTTATCAAAATTGAATTTTTGTGCATCTAAAGACTTCATCACGAAAGTAAAAAGACAATCTACAGTGTGGGAGACAATATTTGGAAACCACATATCCAATAAGGGTTTAGTATCCAGAATATATAAAGAAATCCTTCAACTCAAAAACAAAAAGACCAACAACCCAATTAAAAAATGTGCCAAAGACTTGAATAGACATTTCTCCAAAGAAGATATACAAATGGCCAATAAGCACATGAATATATGCTCAAGGCCATCAGGTAAATGCAAGTCAAAACCACAATGAGATACCATTTCATACCTACCACAATACCTATTATTGAAAACAATGTAAACAATAAGTGTTGGAAAGGATGTGGAGAAATAGGAACACATGTACATGGTTGTGGGAATGTAAAATGGTGCAGCCACCATAGAAAACAGTTTAGCAGTTCCTCAGAAAGTTATGTATAAAATTACCATATGACCCAGAAATCCCGCTTTTAGGGTATATAACCAAAAGAATTGAATGCACAGTCTCGAACAGTTATTTGTACACCAATGTTCAAAGCATCATTATTCACAATTGCCAAAAGATGGTGGCAACCCATGTGTCCATCATCAGATGAATGGATTAACAAAATGTGGTATATACATACAATAGTATATTATTTGGCCATAAAAAAGAATGAAGTTCTGATGCATCCAACAACATGCATGCACTTTGAAGACATCATGTTGAGTGAAATAAACTAGACACAAAGGGACAAATATTGTATAATCTCACTTATAAGAAATAAAATCAGAATATGGAAATTCATAAAGTCAGAATCTAGAATACAGGTTACTAGGGAACTGGTGGGGATGGATTGTGAGGATTTAATGTCTAAATGGTACAGAATGTCTGTTTGGGAAAATGGAAAAGTTTTGACAATGAATGATGGTGATGGAGGTACAACTCTGCGAATGTATTAACACCACTGAATTGTATATTTGAAAGTTATAAAATGGGAAGTTTTAGGTTGCATATAAGTTACCAGGAGGGGAAAACAGAATTGTATAACACAAAGTGTGAACTCTAACATAAACTATGGTCTATAGTTGATGGTATAATAATAATGATATTGTTTGATCCATTGTAAGAAAGCTAATACACTAATGCACTATGTTAATAATAGGGAAAACTGTGTGTGTGAGAAGAGTGTAATGGGAACTCCGTATTTTTTACATGATATTTCTGTAAACCTACAAGTACTCTAATTTTTTAAAAAAGAATCTTTGTTACCATAATTTTAAGTGGAGGTATAATATTCCATTTATGGATGCACTTCCATTTATATACCTTTTTGGAGACGTCTTCTTTTTTTTTTAATTAATTAATTTTTTTATATTTTAAAAGATGCTTTAAGAACAAGACGTCTTCTTAACCCTTTATCTTTCAACACTAAATTGCATGGAAGAGTCCAAAGCAGTGGTATTACACGCCCTAAAAACACCCTGGAACTTGGGTGGATGCAAAAGCTTGCTTACATCCGTTTGCTTAAGCTGGGAAAACCTGGCCCTGAAAATTTCCTGTCAACCTCATGTCTAAAGTTGGGGCACTTTAGCTGCATGGCTCCGAGCCACCTATGTGGCAATGCATCTGTAGCTCTCAATGCCGCTTTCACCCTGGTTTGCTCAGGACTTTCCGAGTTTTAGTACCAAAAGTCTTCCATACTGGGAACTCCCTCAGTTCTGGGCAGATCTGAATGGTTTGTGTCCCACTTTGCCTGGGGCTGTCCTGGTTTTAAACTGAAAGTCTCCCATCTTGAGAAACCTCTTTGTCCTGGGCATACTAGAATGGTTGATCACTCTCCATAAGATTTCCTGGGTGACAATTGGCTTCAGGCATTCTCTTCACCAGGGTCATTTGCATTTTAATAAAGTCCTCTTAAAAATCACGAAGTTTTCACAACTCAAAGGTTAAGAGTGGAATTGCAAGTACTGGACCAGGTTATGGGAAAGTGATTTCTGGATAGGTGGGCCACTGACCCTCTCCATAGCCCACTGCCCCCACATTCTCATTCAAGTTACTGTGTACTCTGCCAACTCTGACCAGCAGCCAACCTGCAGTGCTCTATTACAATTGTTGGTGTTATTTCCAAAGGCAGTGGTTCTCAAACTTAAGCATGCATCAGAGTCACTTGAAGAGCTTTCTAAAACAGATTGTTGGGCCTCACTTCCAGAATTTCTGATATGGTAGGTCTGGGTGGGTCCCAATAATTTACATTTTCAACAATTTCCCAGGTGCTGCTGGTGCTGCTGGTCCCAGGAGCACCCTTGGAGATCTACTGATGACATCGTTAAAAGTGTGAGTTAGAACCCTTGCTCTGATCTAATTAGTTTCACAACCTTGAGTTAGTTACTTAACCTTTCAAGCCTCAGTTTATTCATTGATAAACTGGAGATAATAATGAGACCTCTCTCATGGGATTGTTATGAGGTAATAAAACAGTGTCTGGCCCATAGTAAGCTGAGTAATTGTTTATTATCATTACTTCCAAGTTCATAAGAAGTGATCTGCTATTTCTTATTCCTTGTACTTAAAGTAAACTGCAGACACTTTAGGGCTAATGCACTCCTACAAACATTCTTGTGATGCCCGGTGACTGGGCAGAGTTTGGAGCTGCCCTGGTTCCCCCCAGATGTTGACTGTTTCTCTGGGGAAGTTTGACTGAGTCAACATCCAGTATTATGTCTACTTCTACCCTGCAGGCTCTTAGAGAGTTTCCAGAATGTTTTCCAGGAGAATGCACATCAGTGTATCACACAAAGCAGCCCAAAGTATTTGAGTAACACCTGACCCTATAAACACCACAGACAAAACCTTAGCTGTTGGGGAGGAGAAATAGCTCAGTTGACATAAACAAATGTGGACTTCCTTGTCTAAGGAAATATAAGTTTGTGACAGGATAGAAACATTCAGCAATATGTGTGTGTTCAGCAATATGCATGTGTGTGTGTGGGTGTGTGTACTTAGTCTGCTTTGTATTTTTCCTGTCTGCATTAGAAAGGGTCATTTGGTTCATTCTCCAGAGAAGAGAAACCTTCCCCAGGATGATATGACACCTCCTCTTCCCTCCAGGAAGTAGAGATAGGGAATTGAGTTTTGTGAACACTGAACCCCTTCCCTGACCTCTAAGAAAGATAAACCTGTTTTCTGCTGCTATTGGTTTTAATAAGCCATTGAGGCTGTTCTTGGTGGGCCCTGAAGGGTATCAGTAAAAGTAAAAGAGAGAAGTGGGCTTGCTGGGGACAAGGTAAACTGGAAAGTACCTGGTTGGTTTAAAGGGGGCAGGTACCACTTAGAGGTGGCAGATATTTGCCAACTGGAATTTTAGTCTGTGTTTCTGGAACTTAAGACTTTCAAAAAAAATAAAAAGAGAGAAAGATGGAAAAACCCCAGAAATTTACAGGAAATCTGACTTTTAAATGTTGTCCACCAACTCAAATTTTTAAAAAATACCATGTGAACCAAACAAAACATATCCACAGCACATATTTGCTGCCAGCATATGACCTTTGGGTTGGTATGAAGGAAAAGAAGAGACTAGGGCTTTTAGCATGGATGGTAAAAGAGATTGGCAGCACGTGGGCAGGAGAAACTTGGTAGGTGGGAAAAAGAAGGGAGCAGGAGTCCCAAGTGTTGTTCTAAAGTCAGGATGGGCACCAATCAGTAGAGTCTGTTCCAAAAGACGACAAGCACTGGGAGAGGCACCATTTGGACTCAGGAGCCATGTTGAATCAGAATACTGGCTAGCTAGCCACCCAGTCTTCAGTGGGTAGGAACAACAACAATAACAACCACAACTAACATGTGTTGGTCACTTACATTGTGCCATACAATTGTTCTGAAAGCTTTGCATGTATTACTGCATTTATTATTATTATTTTTAAAGATTTTATTTATTTATTCATTTATCCCCCCCTTGCTGCTTGTGCTCGCTGGGCCAGCTAACCACGCCGCGCAGGCGGGCTTGCCTTCACCAGGAGGCCCCGGGAACCGAACCCGGGGCCTCCCATATGGTAAACGGGAGCCCTACTGATTGAGCCACAGCCGCTTCCCATATTACTGCATTTAATCATCACATATTCCTGGGAGGTCAGTATTATTATTACTATTGTCCCCATTTTACTTCATTTCACATGCACCACAGGCTTGTACCAGTTGACTTTACAGAGCCAAAACTCTGCTCTCTCTGAGCAAAGCACTCCACAAGCTGATTCACTGCTGTGGACAGAATACCCAGTTGGAACCTACTATGGATTTCATGTAGCAACCCACCTCCACCTTAGGAAACTTTTGGACTCCTAGTGGGGTGTCACAGAGGAACTCCTGAACCTGTTCTTTGGGGCAATGAACTGAGCATGTTAATGTGCCAGAACTGGGACAGTGGGAAGTAGCCACATTTTAACAGTTTTATAACCTGTGACCTTAGGAATCAATGAGCAGAGCTCTGAGGGAATGACCTATAGTGCTGGTCAGCTTTGATGGAAAGGAGGGAAGAGGAACAGATCCAGGGCATAGGCCATCTATGCCTGTAAAGTTACGTCACACAATACATTGTAGGAAGAGATTTTGGAGGACCAGAGAAGAGCATGAAGATACTGGGTACCCAACTTGGAGAATAGAGGAGAGGTTAGGAGGAGGTCAAAATCAAAATTCACCTGCTACATAATTTTTTCCAAGGGCCAGTCTTGTATAGGGGCCATTAGTCTAGTTGGAAAAGAGCCACAGGAAGAAGTGGGATTAGGAAATTCAATCAGCCCAAATGCTGGACCAGGGCCCCTGTCCCTTTGAACTTTTTTTCCACATTTCCTTGCTTAACTACAGCCACAGAAGCAGGGGAAGAGATTGTGAATCTGGCCTAAGGTCTTGGTTTATCATTATCTAAATATATATTTACCAAAAATTTACCAAGCAGGCCTTTTAAAGTTCTGAGTGATGTCCTTCCTGATGTTTTCTTAGGGAAATGAGCATGTTACTTCATAAATGATGGGTTATTTATTGATGGAAAAAGTAACCAGCAGGACCATTTCCCCATATTACTTAGTAACTTTTACACACACTTGTAAGTTATATTTACAGATCAGCTTAGGACTAGCTGTTATTGAATAACAGGAAATTCTGAAGAGGTTTTAGTATATATGGCTTGGATGACCACTTCATCTAGGAACCTTTTTCTGATACCTTAAGTAACTATTGAGAGCTCCTCTTATGAACCCTTATAGTACCCTATACTTCAGTGCCAGAGACACTAGTTTCTCACTAATGACTGACTGAGAAAAGAGGAAGACTACATTTTCCAGTCCCTCTTGCCATTAGATAAGGAAATGTGATTGGTTTCTAGTCACTTCCAGACTGTGATACTGTGTGATACTCCATGGACTTTCCTTGCATATTGATCCACAGAACACAGAGGATTCATTAGAGGACTCTGAGGAGATCCCTGGGATGGCAAAGCCATATGACAGAAAAAGCCTTGATTCTGAGTCACTGCTTGGAAGACAGCTTCCTAGGAGAGCCACCCAATGTGCATTGGTCTGAGATGCAAATGATAAATAAACTTTTATTTTGTTGAACCACGGAGATATGAGGTTTGTTTGATACAGTAGTTAGAATTAATTACTTTGATTACTATATCTCCTTTATGTTAGTACTTAATAACACTGATTGTAATTTAATATTTACTTGGTTTTATTAGAGACTAGAATGTAAGCTCCACCAAGGCAGGGAATTTGTTTAGTTTTGTTCTCTGCTATATCTTCAACACCTAAATGCCTGGCACTTATTTATTTCTCAATAAATATTTGCTGAATAAATAAATGAAAGAACATTTTATTTCTTTTAAAACCCTCTTTGAAAGAGCGGAAGGAACCATGTCACCTGTACCATGCCACTCAATGCTACCCGAGGGAGTAGATGACTTGGAAACTGCCAACCCACTAAGTGATGTGTTCTGGATCTCAGCTTTGGGACTAACCTTTAGGGGTAATCCCATCATGCTTCACATATCTGTTAACCTCAGTTACTGCCAGCCTAGCCCTACCACTACACAAAACCCTCTTACAAAGGTCACTGAAGACCTCTATATTGTCAAATCCAGTAGTCTCCTTTTTGTCCTCATACGACTTGATCTTCCAGCAGCGTTCAACCCAGTTGACTACTCTTTTTTTTCAACAGTCTCCTTTCTCAGCTTCTGTGATACCACATGTTTTTTTCAGGTATCCTGTATCTTTAGCTCCCTTTCAGTCTGTTTTGAAGGCTTCTTTTCTACCCAATATCTAAATGTTGGTGTGCCCCAGCACCAGTTTCTGGGGCTTCTTGTCTTTTCTATCTGTACTATCTCTCTAAGTGACCCTTCTATTCCCATGGTATTAAATATCATCTGTATGTTGACTTCTTCTATATCCATGTCCCCCCAACCTAAGACTTTCCTCTAAATGCTAGACTCATATGACAAACTACTTGGAGATCTACTTGGACCTCTGAGGCATCTTCAACTTAACCTGTTCAAAACAGAACTCAGCGCCCTCTTCCCTACCCTCCCCCTGCCCCAGTCTTTTCTATCTCATGGAAAGTAGCCATCATCTACCAAACTATTGAAGTCAGAAACTGGCAGAAAGTCAGAAACTAGTGGAAACTGGGAGATTCTGCTATCACCTTCACTCTAACATCAAATCAACAAGTTTTATAATCTCTAGCTCCAAAAACAACATCTTGTACCTGTTCATTCCTCTTTATTTGCACTGCCAATGCCCTAGTCTAAACCATCATCACCTGCCTGTTGCCTATACTACTGCAATGAACTCTTATTTTTTTTTGCTTTCTTCTCCCCTCTAATCTATTCTCTACACAGTAGCCAGATTAATCTTTGAAAAGAGCTTTCTCTTGCACTTTATAGGAAGACCACACTTCTTTCAAAGAGCCACAAAGCTCTGTGTAATCTGGCCTTTGTCTACTTTCCCCACTTCTTGAGCCATCTTCCTTCAATCCTACTAGTCATACTGTCTCCTTTAGGTCTGTGAACAAAGCAGCTCTTCCCTAACTCAGGGCCTAAGACATGCAGGTATTTCCCCCTTCTCATTCCCTGTAACTGCACTCCTGTGTTTTCTTTATACACCTATCACAATTTGAAATTATGCATTATTGTCTATTTGAAAAAATGTTCTATTTTCTATGTATTATTTTACATTTACTCTGCCTATTGTCTTTCTCCTCCATTGACTATTAAATGCTATAAGGGCATAGACATCTATTTTATTCTATCAATGTATTACAAAGTGGCACATAGTCATTAATGTGCTGAATGAAATAGCAAATATACAACAATCTACCTAGTTTGTGTGATTTGAAGAGGATGGCAAAGTTGCGCCAATCTCATTCTAAAAAGCTTTCTCTTCCCATCCCATTCAATTTAAGCAACATGTAAAGCACCCATATGGATTACTCTTTGGGCTAAGGCAGTGGGTGGCAAACTATAGCCCAGAGACCAAATCAGCTGACTGTCTCTTTTTGTATGTCCCACAAGTGAAGAATGGTTTTTACATTTTTAAAAAGTTTGAAAAAAATCAAATGAAGAATATTTTGTGGCTTGTAGAAGTTACATAAAATTCAAATTTATTTATTTATTGGAATACAGATTTATTGGAACACAGCCATGCCCATTTGTTTATTATTGTCGATTGCTGCTTCCATGCTACAGAGGCAGAGTTGAATAGTTGTGACAGAAAATGGAGGGTACACACAAAACCTAAAATATTTACTATTTGGACCTTTTCAGAAAAAGTGTGCTACTGTATTGAAGACTCCTATTAAAATACATAAGTTGGGAAGAGGATGTGGTTCAACCAGTTGGGCACCCGCCTACCACATAGGAGGTCCCGGGTTTGGGTCTTGGTGCCTCCTAAAGAAGACAAGCAGACACCCACACCTGCCACAATAAGCTAGATACTCATACCTGCTGCAACGAGCAGACACCTAAAGAAGCAGATGCCACAAGCCAGCAGACACTACAGTCCACGGGGAGCAGATGTGACTCAGGCCATTGGCACTTGCCTCCCATGTGGGAGGTCCCGGGTTCTGTTCCTGGTGCCTTCTGGAGAAGGTGAGTAAACAAAGAGCAGACAAACAAGAGAGCCATCTGGGAGAGGGGGAGGAATAAATTAAAAAAAAAAAAGTAAATAAATCTTTTTAAAAAATACATAAGTTGCCTGAGAAAAGTAGCAGAGTGAACCATTATTTATCTGTCATCAATACTCAAATTTGGATGTGATTATTTATCTGTTTCAGTTACCCAGAAGGGCCATAAGAAAATGGGCTATAAATCAAGAGAAATTTTATTAAGGGAAGAGAGTAAGACAGGTATGAACCAAATATTCCTGACTTTCTATGGGGAGAAAAACTGCAATTAAGTTTTCCCCAAACATTGAATCCATGAGTGGGGGCCAGAGGGAGGGGATAATGGTACTTATGGAGAAGCCTGGTGAATGGACAGTGAGAAAGGGGGGATCCACCCAATGCACCATGGGAAAGAGGGAACAGAGTAGCTTTCAGCTCATGGCTTGACGTTGAAAGTGCCCATGGGAGGTCATGCCTGACCTCTACTTCTACAGGGATCCTGAGGAGATTGAAAAGGAAGAGCAGGCCGCTGCCGAGAAGGCTGTGACCAAGGAGGAGTTTCAGGGTGAATGGACGGCTCCTGCTCCTGAATTCACTGCTACTCAGCCTGAGGTCACAGACTGGTCTGAAGGCGTGCAGGTGCCCTCCGTGCCCATTCAGCAGTTCCCTACTGAAGACTGGAGTGCTCAGCCTGCAACTGAAGACTGGTCTGCAGCCCCCACTGCTCAGGCCACCGAGTGGGTGGGAACCACCACCGAGTGGTCCTGAGCTGCTCCACAGGCTCCAACAGGAAGTGGAAATGAGGGTGTCAGAAAATAAACATCGGTTTCTATAAATTTAAGTTTATTTGCATTTATTATTCAATGTGAAGATGGGAGGTTGCTTCGGTCTCTTTGACAAGTTTTGCTTCTAAAACCCATTTTAGATATAAAGTACATTTTTTCTGAAAAAAAAAAAGAAAGTGCCACTGAAAAAGGCTATAGCCCTGCCATGCAGTGCACTCTTTGTTTCCATTGTGCTTGCACTTTGTAGATATTTGGCAACCCTTGGACTGTGGCACAGGGTGCCTGAGATGGGGAGCTGGGTGGAGAGTTGTTCTGAGGAACACTGAGCACCATGGAAAGCCTGAATCCCTAGAGGGTATGGGACCAAAAACCAGTATCATTTCATTCACAGTTTTACTCCTTGTACTCTTTCATACAAACCCTCCAGATTTAAGTTTGTAATCACCAAGACTTGAAAAATCACACTGCTGTGAAATCCTCTGTGACTCCTTTAAATTCGTAACTTGATGGTCAAGATTAGGACAGAAGTATTCTGTCCTCCCCCAGTTCCACCAAGGGGAGGCCATGCCCCTGGGCCTCCAGAGATTTTTCTTAGGAAAGCTTACTCATCTACTGCTTACTCTGAGTATGCTTACCACCCCAACAATTGCCCTGCATGCCCACACACAGACACAGCTCCTTTTCCCTCCTCCACTAGGCAAATTATTCCTGCTTCTCAGCATGAGTCACCATCCAGTAAGAGCTACCACAAGCCAGATTTCTGTGTCAGCAGCCCCAACACACTGCTTTATTTATATATATATAAAGTGTGGGGAAACAGGAAGGAGGACAGGAGGAACGGCAGAAATGGAGAATGGTACAAAGCAAGCAGACCACAAACCAAAGGGGTGTCTCCAGTCTTCTACTTCCTATTGGCATGGAGGGGCTTTTGATGTGCTAGGCAACATTCCCCTTGCTACTGTTTTATTTCACTCCCTCTTTATATTCTGTTTATTCCCTTTAGAATGCTGTGGAGTTTGGGCCCAATGGACCCTAGAGCCATGGCAAAGGGGATTTAGGACAAGAGCTCTATGAAAAGTCTCACAGACTTAGATAGGTATACGCTGGTCCTACAAAGTCAAAGGTACTTTTGGAACAATACACATGGCATTGAAGCCTAAGGGCAATATATAGAACCCATGAAAGTAATAGGACAAGGCAGGCTGGAAGAGTCACTAGTCATGGTAGTAAAGATAATAACAATAAGTTTTAAAAATTATTATTCATTAGTAGGAATGCTTCAATATTCATCAATTGTAACAAATGAAACCCACTAATGTAAGATGTTATTAATAGGGGAAAATGTGAGAGGGGGAAGGGTAGGTTATATGGGAATCTCCTATATTTCTTTTTTTTTTTTAGGAGGTACCAGGGATTGAACCAGGACCTCGTACATGGGAAGCAGGCACTCAATCACTGAGCTACATCTGCTCCCCAATAAGAGTTGTTTTTTTTGTGTTTGTTTGTTTATAGGAGGTACTGGGGATCAAACCCAGGACTCCGTACATGGGAAGCAGGTGCTCAACCACTTGAGCTATATCCGCTCCTCAATTCCCTATACTTTTGATGTATTTTTTCTTTAATCTAAAACATCTTTAGAAATAAAGTTTTAAAAAGTACAAAATATTATTATTATTAAAACACTGTTTTAAGAAACACACATAATGTATATATTACATGTTTAATATAATCGTCACAACAACACAACAAGGTAGGTACCATTATTATTGTCATTTCCCAAATGAGAAAAGCAAGGGCTCTTGGATAAAGCAATTGCCCTCAAGACTCCAGGCTACTTAGGCACAAAGCTAGAAATCAAGCAAAGGAGTCTGGGACTGGAGCCGATGCCTTTAACCACTATATTCTACTGCTGCTCAAAGTATTGGTGCTTAAATGTGAGTGGCAGTTATGACCTTAGATCTGAGATTGACCTTTGATAAATCCTTTCCTTCTGTGACAGATATTCTGACATGTAGTTCTTGGAAGAGGGAGGGAAGGAGATAAGGATGCAAGATATGAGATGCTATACATTGCTGCCTGTCCTTTGCCCTACCTCTTTTGCTTGGGCAGGTGCTTAGCTTTGGGATTGTCAGAGTCTAGTTGGGCACAAGTCTTGAAGGCTAGCACTACTGCTTTCAAAAGCTATTTGAGTGAAAGTCCCTAGCTACCTGTGTGTTTCTTTGTGTCTGTATCATGGATTTTGCTCACAGACTCCTTTCCAATCACCATTTTCTCTCAGATATAACAGGGTTCTGTGGGGGGGCATTTTGAATTTTGGAGAACAGTATAGACGTTTTCTGCTTAGGAGGGAGTCTTTTTGGTGAGAGATAGGAAAGGAGGAAGTGACTCACAAATGAGATCTTTCAGCTGGTCAGAACATTCTGTCTGATGCATTTGACCACTGATATAGTCAGGAAGCAGTCTGCTATCATCACTATCTTCAAAAAGAAAAGCTGCCTGGGGTAACCACCATGCTTTCCACTGAAACAGAGGTCACTATCAAAACTTTCTGGAATTGACTCCAGCCACGTGTGCTGAGAATCACATTATAGATTTAAGCTGCAATGCAGGCCCTTGCTTTACCAGCACAATTCAGGAGTTGTAGTAAATATTCAAAGACAGGCCAGGTCCTGGAACATAGCTTGTGTACTTGCAAAGAAGCAATGATCATCAAAACACAGCTTTACTAGGATGAAAAATGGATGACTGTCCTATATACAGACTGTTGTAGTATGATACATGGAAGTGATACAAGCACAGCTGGGTGGACAGAAAAAAATGCTATAAAGATAAGCTGAGGCATGGCTTAAAAATATAGACTGCAATTGCTGGGGAAAACTGCAACAGACTAGCTGTGCCACAATTAAGACTAGGGCTGCTCCTTCTTAGAAAGGACATTGGGAGAACAAGAAGGAAAAGATCTTTGTTAGAGTTTCCCCTTCACGAGGTTTGCAATGACAGGTCATAGGACAGTGAATCAATGCCCCTGTGGCATAGATTGAGGAAAGGCAGCCTCCAACCATAACCCACCTAACCAATTGAGCAAGCCATAGCCTATGGGCAGCTCATCCCCTCCCTAGAATAAACAAAATGGAGCAGATAATGGCCATCACTCCCTCCCCAACCCCTCCCACATTCCAAGACCTCCTAGCCCACTTCCCCCGGCCCTTTGTCCCCAGGCTGTACTCGGTTTCCCCACCTATTGATGTACTCTATAAAGCCATATCCACCACCCTCTGGGGGTGGGCTGAAGTCTCTCTTCAGATCCCCGCCATGCTGGCGGGGGAGCTGAAGTCTATTCTTCATACCCTCTCTGTTGGGAGAGCTTCCCAATAAACTTCCGGCCTGCAATCATCAGTCTCTGCGTTCCAGAGAGCACCGTTTTTCTCTAATAATCTTCAAGTTGAAACTATATTCCAAAGGACAGCTTTAATATATGAAATGTGGGTGATAGCAATGGTCATCAGCATAGATTTGCATATAGAATTATATAGGGAAATTGAACTACAGCAATTTGAATCCAGTCCCTCTTTGGTTTCTGCAAACACCAGGGTCTTGACTGAAGTAGTCTTGTCCTCCATAACCTAACATTAAAATAGTTTTAGTTGCTTAGTTGATAAACAAAAGTGTCCAATTTATTTTGAAGTGAAAATGAAGACTTAAACTGTAATTGAAAAGTTTAAGAATTAACGAATAATTATGATTACAAAATCATTATACAGATGCCTTTATATTATAAAATAGTAAAAGGTTATTATCTGAAATTGTTGAAAGTGGCTTGATTTAGACTAGACCTGTTATTGTGATGGTCATTCTAACCAGGTCTCACCCCTGTTTATGGTTACTCTAAACATTGTGATGGTTATTCTAAACTGAATTTACCTTTCTTTGTAGTTATTTCAAGACTAGCCTTACCCTAGTGTATACTTAATATTGTGGTGGTAATTTGGACTGAATTTACCTTTGTTTATGGTTAGTTCAGAACTAGGTTCACTTTTGTATATACTTGCCATTGTGATGGTAACCACTCTACTCTCCCTTGTTTGAATCCATAACAACTGCTCCCTGTGGTTCAGGGAAGGCAGATTTGTGAGACCCCTGTGTCCTGTCCTTCCACCAGCATTAATTAACCTGCTTTCTCTCATGACCATCCCAATGTGGACTCCAATTCAATTCATCTGCTGCAGGCAAGAACCCAGAGGGACCCCTGCCAGGGTTTCTTTCAATATATATGACAGCTAGAAACCAAATGGTGAGTAATATGAAAAGTATTAATATTAACATATGTTATCACATGGAGTAATACAATTAAATTATTTACAATAAATTAAAATGCTAACTTTGACATAGGCAAGTGAAGATAGATGGAAATGTTACAAACCAGGTATGATTTTCATTTTTTCAGGGAAGATTTGTGACCATCATTAAAGAGAAGGGCAAGAGACAGGAAGAAAAGATTTGAACTAAGAATGTGAACCAAGGTTCTTTTAGAAAGAAGATTTGAAAAAAGTTATTGTCTTTTTTATTTTAATCTGCAGCCACCTAAAGTTTTCTGCAAAGAATTTTCCAGGATTATTAAGATAACTAACTGACCAGTTGCTCTGCCTCTCCAGTCTTGTGTACTACAGGTTCTTAATCTGGGGTTTTAAAGGGCCTGTGAACCCCTTGAAATTATATACAGAACTCTGTGGGTTTATGCATGTGTTTATGGACATGGGCACATTTTTCCATAAAGAGGGATTGTTCTCTTTGTTATTGAACTGGGTAATCTTGACATTAGCCATTATTTTTGCCTATCAGTGTAATTAAGATATACATTTCTGTTCATAAAGAAAGATTACCCAGAAAAAAAAACAAAAACAACAGAAGATGTAGACTCAACTCATCCTAGAGTATAGGGCTGATATCATGATCCTATGGCTCAGTAAGAATAATTTGTCTCACTATGTGGTTCCATATCATATCTGGTTAGGATGAAAGAAGATGAATGTATACCTAAAAATCACCTATTGTGGCCCAGGCAATATCATTCATTTATTGATTTAACACATCTTTATTTAGTATCTACTATGTTCAAGAAACTGAACATATTTTATCTTCTAACCACTACACAAAAAGTATCATTTCCCACATTTTATGGATGAGGAAATGAAAGTTCAGTCAGGTTCAGAGGGGTTAATTAGTTGCCAAAGATAAAACCAGGAAATGTTAAAGTGGGGATTTGAACCCTGACCTTGTCTGACTCAAAAATCATGAGTTGCCACACTTACCCCCATTTTACAAATGAAGAGATTGAGGCCTAGACAGTCAAAACGGCTGATTCAGTGTCACAACTAACAAGATGGGGGTAGGTACCTAGGGCTGGCTCAGTTCTCTGTTCTCTATTAAGTTACTCAATTCTCAGGTTAAGTCCATCTGAGGAGCCAGCACCCACTGTATCTGGGGCTGTGCCAAAGAACCCTGACAAGTCTCAGGTTGCGTTCTCCAGAAAAGCCCATGCCCCAAAGCCCTTGTTTCCAGGAGACCTGAAGCTATTAGATTATAGGTTGCCCTGGGTGAAATGACAAATGATTTCTCAAACCAGCTAGTTGCCTCACCAAATCATCCAAGACAGACTTTCCTAACAGGGCAAACTCAAAAAGGTCAGCTGTTTCTGACATTGTTGTTTGACTTTAACTTTTGGCCCTCCACCAACCTGTGGTTGAGGAATGTGGTTTTTGGCTAGCCATTCCTGATTTGTAATTGATCACTCTGTCTCTAACTAACCCATGAAGACGTAAGACAATATTTGATGACTGTTTCCTAAATTAGTGTTTCTTTTGGTCCACGTCATTCCTCCTCACACCAGATCTGTTAAAGGTTATAGGCTGTGATGCTAAAAGTACAAATTATTTTTGTGGTGACCCAGGAGGGCTTAGGCATTAGAACTAGGGGTGAATGCTTCATGCCCAACCTGAGAATTTAGGAGTTTTTTGCTGCTTCAGAGATCGGGTAGAGGTGATAGCCCCAATGTCTCTAGAGGCTCATGTTGAAAGACTTGACATAATCTTCGCATACTATTAAGGTCAGAGCCACATGCCCACACTCACACCCAACTTCTACTGTGCCCATGGCAACAGTGGGAGCACTGGCACTCTTTTGCCCCTTATATCCAATGGCAGTCCCGATTTGCCCAGTGCTGGTTCTCTACTTGTACAGTTCCCTGGAGTCTCTTGCCCCAGTTCTCTAAGTAGGGCTCCAGGGAAATGTTGAAAGGAACTCTTCCTTTTCCACTCCTTAATATGAAGTGAAAATGGCAGCGTTGTTGAGCAAAACCTACATATAGTTTGCCCAGGGTCCTGTCCCTCCAAAAGAATGACGTTGGGCTGCAGACGTGTCCTAAACCACGCAGCAAATAACCAAAAAACGCAGAAGTCAGACATTTCCTAGACTGAGGACATCATTGGCACCCTTTGGGATGCTGGCCAGTTACAATTTCATTATCAATAAGATAAGAACACCTGTTTACCATATCCTTTTATGCTATAGGATTTTTTAGAATCACCACTGCATTCATGGAACTACTGACTGTGCTTCTTTGAAAGCCTGAAAAATACAAATACATTCCTTTGAAAAATCCAGGGTCATCCACTAGAAGGTTTCACTCTGAAAGCAGTTAGGGTTCTTGGTTTTCCAAACGTTGACAAACCCCAACCCCTCTACCCCAGCCCCAGTGGTGATATTCATTGCACATAGTAGCTGGTTGACAAACCAATATGCATATCATTAGACCAGGCCCTCCCTTTTAAAATGAGCAGTTTGAACCACTTCACAGAGAAATGGAGCACCAGTCTCTCATTTCTGATGGGAGAAAGCCACCAGTCTTCTAACCTTTACTTTTCCAGAATTATGTTTGCTGCAGAGATTGGGTGTGTGTGGGGGGTGGTGTGGAGGAATTTAGAAATAATATAATGGATACTCTGCAGACCTTTTCAGCATTTCTGAGGGACTGGACTTAGTGATAACTGAAGTGTTGCATCTCATCCTGGTGGTTACCTGAAGATTCCAATGGCTGGTAAACAAAATCAAGTCCCATTGTCTAGACTCCATTCTTCAAGTCAACACACATTTGTGTGACTTCTGGATACAAGGGGCTTTGTCAGCTGAATATAGGTCTGCAAACACATTTGAGAACTTTTATTTTTATTTTTTTGGTAGTCTCTCTTCTTCTGCTTGATCTTTCTCACAAATATGTGGAATAGATAAACTGTATGATTTCTACTATGGCTTCAATGCTAAGAAAACCCATTTCAACTTTCTATTTAACATGTGGCATAGAAAAAAGTTAATGGAACTTTGTATGCCTCTTGAAAAAGGTGGTACTAGGTCTAGTTCACAAAAAAACTTTTCAATTGACTTGTATAGGAAGTAAAACAAGTATTTTTATCCTGGATCTATGGCTCTGATATCACTGTATTCACCTCTCTGCCATCAAACACAAGGATAGTGAATTTTTTTCTTCAGATAATTGCATATCTAAACACTAAGTGCATGTGATAATTTTTAGATATAAATCAAACATTGATGTATACTTACCAAAGACTCTGGGAACATGACACTAGAAAATGTGAACCTTTAAGTTGCAATTCAGATCATTTTGCAAGCAGAACTTAGAATTGAAAGCAAAGAGTTCAGGAAGTCTTGACATGCCAGAGACTTTTAAGTAGAGGAACAAAGTTAGATAGGAAGGTTCCCCACCTTACCTCATCCTAATATTTTTCCAAGACAAGGACCTCTTTGGAAAACCAGGGGAAAGGTCAAATGACATCTGGGTGAGGTTTGTTTAGGAGTTCATTCCTTGGCCAAGCTCTTTGCTTTCGTAAGCTCATTGTGCAATCCCATAATTCATAAGAGGCAGCTGTTGGAGTAATGGAGAAATGTCATGGGGCCTCACTGAGTGTGTATGTGTGTGAGTTCTATTTGGTTTATCCAAAACCAAATTCCAGGAAGGAAAGGTGCCTTAACTCAAAGAAATTACATTAAAATGTAAGTGCAGACTTCAGGTTCAGAGGGAAAAGAGTCATAAAACAGCATTGATTAGATGCTGCTAGAAGCCTTCTTTGACAGTGGCTTCCTTTTGCCTCCCTGGTATGAGGACTGGGGAGAAGAAGAAATTACTTTAAAGGTGGTTCAGTGTGAATTTATGAAGTCCCTCATTTTTCCCCTTACTTCCTCCACTCACCCCCATCCTCATATCTAAGGCTAACCTAAACAATTATTTAGTGAGTAAAACAGTGAGTCATTTTGGAAAACAGTCCTTTAGGGGATCCTTAATGCAGCCTGTGGCTCAGAACCGGTTAGTTCATTATCCCTTGAATCACCACTGATTTAGAGCACTTTGCTAGGTCTTCTGAGTCACACTGTCCATGGTAGCTCCTAAGTAGATAATAATACTCATGGCACAAGGCATAGAAGCTCAAATCCATGGGGCTGCCTGGGCACAAAGGTAGTCAAGAGAATGTTCTTTATTATCCACCAGGGCCCAGAACCAGTCTCCTCAATTTGTCTAAAACAACTGGCTTCTGGGCCAGGATATCTCTTCATTGCCAGAACCACCCCCAGTGAGCTGCGGGGCTTTGAGCAAACCACACTCTGGAACCCACCTAACCTTCCCTTCCTCAGAAGGAAGTATGTTTTTTCAATTTCAATGTTGTTAAAATAAACGTGGATAGGAGCCTTCGAACCCAAAGAAAGTGAGGGGCTTTCATGAAGTGAGCTCATGGAACAAGGGCAGGGCAGACTCAAAGGAAAGGAAGGGTACCCTATCTAAACAGCCAGCCTCATCTTTGCCACTAATTTTAGTGTATAAGAACACATTGGTCTTTTGGGTTTTTTTCCTCCTGCTGGTGAAATCTCTTAATTCTTCACTTCTCCCCCATTCTCCTCCTCCTTACTACTCCCTTCCCCCCAACCACCTGGTATCTTCTGCTGGTGGAAACTCCCAGAGTGCAGGGTCAGTGCAATGGCCCCCATTAGCTGTACTCTGGGGACATTTTGGGTCACTGGCTTTTCAGAAAGACATATCTCACAGGGGGGAACTGGGTGGAGGAAGAGCTAGAGAAGGGTGTAGAAAAAGATTAAGGGCACAGGAGGGGGAGGGGCTGCCATCTGGCAGGAAGGAGGCATGATTAAAAAGATGAGCTGCTCTTCAATCAAAAAGGTGGGGGGAGGGGTGTCTTAGAAACAAAATCACAAAGAGCCTTCTGGAGTGAACAATGAATTCCAAAAAAGAAAAGAAGGAAAAACACCCTTTAAATTTATGAGATGCATTTGGGCTAAATCAAGGAAAGTCTGATTTTACACAGTGGGGAGGAAACTTAGAGAATCCATTACCATGAGAAATGGCATAAACTGGCTATATAGTTTCTCCAAAAAAGACATAGAAAGATTCACTATTAACAAACCTACAGTAGATTACCAGGCTAACTTAAGAGGGGTTGAAGGAGACCTCGGGAGACTCCTGATCTGAAGAAACCCAGGGGCTAACACAGCCTTTTCCATTCTTATGCAATTTAGTGTGAATCTGTTTGCATTTAGTCTCTAGCTCTTCCAGCTAGAGAAAAATCAACCTACTGAAAATTCTATCATCTAGATGTCTTCCAAATATTTTCCCCATGTATCAGCTAATGAAATTTCTACAATCTACCATGTTATAAATAATTCTGAACTTGGAGCTATAAACATCAGTGTCCAGGTCCTAAACGTAATTAGGGTGGGCCAAAATGAAATAACAACACAACATCTCCAAGTATAAATGAATCTTAAAATAAAATTTTAAACTGAAAAAAAAAAAAAAAGAAATCAGGTTCAAATATTTAAGACTCGGAATAGCAGTGGAAACCTACAACACATTTCACTTTTGCTAAAGTGAAAGGAAGGATTGAGGCAATTAAATGGCTCCTTGGAAAACTCTACAGGCAAATTTGAGCAAGGTGGACTCAGAAGATGAGCTGTTCTCAAAAAAGTGTCACTTCTGCAGGTCCCAGAGTAGTAAATACCAGACAGAAAGGCAAAAAGAAGGACTTATTCTCACTCTCTCACTTCATCTTGTAACCAAGAGTAGAATTAACAAATGATTATGATTAATGGATCATTATACAGATACTTCTTCTATTACCAATGGCAAAATTAATACCTGAAATTACTGAAGCTAGCTAGAATGGTCTTACCCCTGTTTACTCTAGATTAGGTTCACCTTGTGTATGCCTACTATTGTGATGGTAATTCTAGACTGAATTTATCTTTGTTTATGGTTATTTCAGAACTAGGCTCAAATTGTGTATACTTGCCATTGTGATGGCAACCACTCTACCCTCCTGTTTAGCATCCATATGGAAAGCCTTGTGACTGATCTCTACTCTGTGCTTTCATATCCCAGAAACTTGATCTCTGACAACAATTGTAACTTTGTGACTCCCCTGGTTTAGGGCCCACCCCAATCCTGCTGAGTCCCTTAATGTTTATTAATGAAGGAACCTGTGTCCAGCTCCACCTCAATTATTCATTAGCACTCTGTTGTTATAAGACATTAGACTTTTCTGCAGAGTAAGGAGGCAGTTTTGGGCCAGAAGGCCACTGTGCTCCATTGCTTACACAACCAATAAAACTTTTTCTCTCTTAGAAACCCTGGTGTCTCAGGAATTGGCTTTAAAGACACATCGGGAGAAAAGAAACTGCTTTTGCTTGGTATCAATTTCTGTCCCCAATCTGGAAACCTATCCTTGTAAAAACATACACACACACACACACAATGCCTAGCCCATGGGAGTGATCAGAGGCTCAGTGTGGGGTTGATTTCTTACAGGTGGCTGAATTTTACCTTGTCACAGGTAATCCCAGAAACTTGTCAGCCAGTCAGGTATCAACAGGTAGCACAAAAAATTTAGAATGGCTCCACACAGATGTAAGATGTTACAATGTCCTTTTTTTTTTTTTTACTTTATTTTGTACATTTAATAATTGAAAATATAAACAATTAAAAACTAAAAAGTAAACAGATTAATAAATATATACATTTCTCAATTAAATGTACTAGATATATATAAAATATTTTTAGATATATCTAGTACAATTTATTAAATGTACAAAATTTATTTTGTACATTTAATAAAAACTAAAAAGTAAACACAGATGAATAAATATATACATTTCTCAATTAAATGTACTGGATACATATACTTCTTTTTTTTAATCAAACAATATATTACACAATATATTTGGTTCATAGTAACGCATTCATACAGTATTTGTCCTTTTGTGTCTGGCTTGCTTCACTCAACATAATGTCCTCCAGGTTCATCCATGTTGTCATATGCTTTATGACTCCATTTCTTCTTATAGCTGCATAATATTCCATCGTGTGAATAGATCACAGTTTGTTTATCCATTCATCTGTTGATGGACACCTGGGTTGTTTCCAACTTTTGGCAATGGTGAATAATGTTGCTATGAACATCGGTGTGCAGATGTCTGTTTTTGACACTGCTCTTCGTTCTTCTGGGTATATACCCAGTAGTGGTATTGCAGGGTCATGTGGCAAGTCTATATTCAACTTCTTTAGGAGCTGCCAAACAGTCCTCCACGGTGGTTGTACCATTCTGCATTTCCATCAACAGTGAAGAAGTGTTCCTATCTCTCCACATCCTTTCCAACACTTGTGGTTCTGTGTCTTTTTAATAGTGTCCATTCTGATAGGTGTGAAATGATATCTCATTGTAGTTTTGATTTGCATTTCCCTAATCATGAGTGATGTTGAGCATTTCTTCATGTGTTTTTTTGCCATTTGTATTTTTTCTTTGGAGAAATGTCTATTCAAGTCTTTTGCCCATTTTTTAATTGGGTCATTTGTCTTTTTATTGTTGAGTTGTAGCATCTCTTTATATATCCTGGAAATTAAACCCTTATCAGATAAGTGATTTCCAAATATTTTTTCCCATTGAGTTGGCTGCCTTTTCACCCTTCTGACAAAGTCCTGTGAGATGCAAAAGTGTTTAATTTTGAGGAAGTCCCATTTATCTATTTTTTCTTTTGTTGCATGTGCTTTGGGTGTAAGGTCCACGAAACTACCACCTACTACATGATGTCCTTTTAATACTGACTGCACTGGAATAGCTTTTACACGTAACAGAAGAATTTGAATATTTTCCTGAGGGCTGCCTTTAAAGGAAATAGGACATTTCTTTAATCACTTGAAGTAACCGCCAAGGATGACATTAAAAATGGATGGATAGGTCTTGGGTGATTTTAAGAATTTGGCAGGGGGCCTGTTGAAATTGAAACTTTACTTTGCTCTTCAAATTATTTGCCAAAGGCAATGCTATAACCTTTGCTGGGGGTAAAGCCAGTCAATTTCCGTGACTGAGGCCAAGCAAGCTGTTAGGACAGCAATGCTTGAATATTTTTGGTGATAAAATAGACTTTCTATTGATAATTCCAAGAAACTACGAGGTTTGTGGATAATGTATAAATTACAGGGAAAACCCCATGTATTCTTTTTTTTTTTTTCCCCATGTATTCTTTTCTAACCAAATGTTGCATCATCAGTGATGCAACAATGTCAACAGGCCATGAGGCCTTTGTTATCTTACTTTAAGCTATTTTCAATTGTCCAACTAAAGACCTAATACATTATTTATCAGAAACACCCTCTCTTAAGCCCTCAAGGAAAGACTAGAAGGAGTGGACCTCCATCCTTGGATTAGAGCTATTAAGGAGCCTCCTCCTTGTGACCCAGGTGCTTCCTCTCTCCAGGAAGTGTCCTTGCTCTTCATGAATGCCACCATGGGCCTTCTTGAAGCCATTTTCTTCCCAGAACCTCGCATTACCAGGAGTAAAACATGCCCTAGAAAAGGCATTTTTGTTAACTTCATGTCTGTTCCTAACATCATCTTTGTCTTCATCAGTTATATGGATCTTTGATTTTAAAAAAATATATATCTTATACATGTTGGTTGTATAAAGATAGTTAAACACAGAAAAGCACAAAGAAGAAGATTTTAAGTTCCTGTAAATTCACCATCCCAAGATTATACCACGTACCTGATATACACAAAGTGGTTTTAATTTTTCCAAAACTATCAACTAGCCTTTTCACACTTACTTTCCCCTTGGGGTGGCAAGCTCCCTAATGCCATCTCAATCTGATTTATAATATTGCAGTCCCTTTTTTAAAAATTTATTTTGTACATTTAATATTGAGGAGGTCCCATTTATCTATTTTTTCTTTTGTTGCATGTGCTTTGGGTGTAAGGTCCAAGAAACCACCACCTACTACAAGGTCTTGAAGATGTTTCCCTACATTTTCTTCTAGTAGTTTTATGGTCCTGGCTTTTATATTTAGATCTTTGATCCATTTTGAGTTGATTCTTGTATAGGGGGTGAGATAGGGGTCCTCTTTCATTCTTTTGGTTATAGATATCCAGTTCGCCCAACACCATTTGTTGAAGAGACTGTTTTTTTCCCATTAGCATGGGCTTGGTAGGTTTGTCAAAAACCAGTTGACTGTATAGGTGAGGGTATATTTCTGGATTCTCAATTCTATTCCATGGATCGATGTGTCTATCTTTATGCCAGTACCATGCTGTTTTGACCACTGTAGCTTTGTAATATGTTTCAAGGTCAGGCAGTGAAATTCCTTCTACATTGCTCTTCTTTTTTAGAAGGCTTTTGGCTATTCAGGTGCACTTACCCTTCCATATGAATTTGGTAATTGCCTTCTCTAATTCTGTAAAGTAAGCTGTTGGGATTTTGATTGGTATTGCATTGAATCTATAAATCAGTTTGGGCAAGATTGACATCTTCACGATATTTATTCTTCCAATCCATGAACATGGAATGACTTTCCATTTGTTTAGGTCTTTTAAAATTTCTTTTAGCATTGTTTTGTAGTTTTTCTGCACATAGGTCCTATACTTCTTTGGTTAAATTAACTCCTAGGTATTTGAGTCTTTTTGTTGCTATTGAAAATGGAATTTTCCCCCTGATTTCTTCCTCAGGTTGTTCAGTACTAGTGTACAAAAACATTACTGATTTTTGCGTGTTGATCTTGTATCCTGCCATTTTGCTGAACTCATTTATTAGTTCAAGTAGCTTTGTTGTGGATACTTCAGGATTTTCTAAGTACAGGATCATGTCATCCGCAAACAGTGAGAGATTTACTTCCTCTTTTCCTATTTGGACGCCTTTAATTTTTTTGTCTTGTCTAAGTGCCCTAGCTAGAACTTCTAGTACAATATTGAATAACAATGGTGACAGTGGGCATTCTTGTCTTATTCCTGATCTTAGAGGGAAAGCTTTCAGCCTTTCCCCATTGAGTATGATGTTGGCTGTGGGTTTTTCATATATGCCTTTTATCATATTGAGGAATTTTCCTTTTATTCCTATCTTTTGAAGTATTTTTATCAAAAAAGGATGTTGGATTTTGTCAAATGCCTTTTCTGCATCGATTGAGATGACCGTGTGTTTTCTTTTCCTTCAGTTTGTTAATGTGGTGTATTACATTGTTTGATTTTCTTATGTTGAACCAGCCTTCCATACCAGGAATAAATCCCACTTGGTCATGATGTATAAGTCTTTTGATATGCTGTTGGATTCGATCTGCAAGTATTTTGTTGAGAATTTTTGCATCTATGTTCATTAGAGATATTGGTCTGTAATGTTCTTTCTTGTGGAATCTTTATCTGGCTTTGATATTAGGATGATGTTGGCTTCATAAAATGTGTTGGGTAATTTTCCCTCCTCTTCAATTTTTTGGAAGAGTTTAAACAGGATTGGTGTTAATTCTTTTTGAAATGCTTGGTAAAATTCACCTGTGAAGCCATCTGGTCCTGGACTTTTCTTTGCTGGGAGATTTTTGATGATGGATCCAATCTCCTTAAGTGTGATTGGCTTGTTAAGTTCTTGTATTTCTTGTAACGTCAGTGTAGGTTGGTTGTGCGTTTCTAGAAATTTGTCCATTTTATCTAGGTTGTCTAGTTTGTTGGCATATAGTTTCTCATAATATCCTCTTATGATTCTTTTTATTTCTGTGAGGTCATTTGTAACTCCCCCCCTTCCATTTCTGATTGTATTTATTTCCATCTTCTCTCCTTTTTCTTTGTTAGTCTAGTGAGGGGTTTGTCAATTTTATTGATCTTCTCAAAGAACCAGCTTTTGGTTTTGTTGATTTTCTCTCTTGTTTTTCTGTTCTCATTTTCATTTATTTCTGCTCTAATCTTTATTATTTCTTTCCTTCTGCTTGCTTTGGGATTGTTTTGCTGTTCTTTTTCTAGTTGTTCAGTTAAATCTTTGAGTTTAGCTCTTTCTTGTTTTTTAATATAGGCATTTAGGGCTATAAATTTCCCTCTCAAGACTGCCTTTGCTGTATCCCATAAGTTTTGATACGTTGTGTTCTCATTTTTATTTGTCTCAATATATTTACTGATTTTTTTTTTTTAAGATTTTATTTATTTATTCATTTATCCCCCCCTTGCTGCTCGTGCTTGCTGGGTCAGCCAACCACGCCGTGCGGGCGGGCTTGCCTTCACCAGGAGGCCCCAGGAACCAAACCCGGGGCCTCCCATATGGCAAACGGGAGCCCTACTGATTGAGCCACAGCCGCTTCCCTATTTCCTCCATTTTATTCTTTGGTTTTCATATATCATCTTATTGTTGTCTCTCTTTTTACTCTTTTGGTTATCCTTTCTGCTTTTCTTTATTCTATACTCTCCTCCAAGCCTCTCTCTCCTGTCTTTTTCTTTCAGGTTCTAAGGCTTCCTTTAATATTTCATGCAAAGGTGGATTCTTTTTTGCAAACTCTCTTAGTTTCCGTTTGTTTGTGAATACTTTATACTCACCTTCATATTTGAAGGACAGTTTTGCTGGATAAAGAATTCTCAGCTGGCAGTTTTTCTCTTTCAGTTTTCTAATTGTATCACACCACTGTTTTCTCACCTCCATGGTTTCTGAAGAGAAATTTGCACTAAGTCTTACTGGACGTCCTTTGTACGTGATCGTTTGCTTCTCTCTTGCTGCTCTTAGATTTTTCTCTTTATCTTTTACATTTGACATTCTGAATAGTATGTGTCTTGGCGTAGGTCTATTTGGATTTATTTTCATTGGGGTACGGTGTGCTTCTTGGACATGTAAGTTCATTTCTTTCATGACAGTTGGGAAATTTTCAGCTATTATTTCCTCAAATACTCTTTCTGCCCCTTTTCCCTTCTCTTCCCCTTCTGGAACTCCCATGACACATATGTTGTTGCGTTTTGTGTTGTCATTCAACTCTCTGAGCCCCTGCTCAATTTTTTCCATTTTTTTCTCTCTCTGTTCTTTTCTCTCTTCAATTTTAGCTGCTCTGTCTTCGGTATCACTTATTCTTTCTTCTATCATTTCGAGTCTGCTGTTGTATGCCTCAAATGTGTTTTTGACTTCACCTATTGTGTCTTTCATTCCCATGAACTATGTTACTTTTCTGTTCAGGATTTCAAATTCTTCTTTGCATTCTCTCAATGTCTTCTTGATGTCATTTATCTCTTTAACTATATTGTCTTTCATCTCAGTAATTCAATTTTGGAAATTTGTGCTCATCTCACTGATTAGTTCTCTCAAATTCTGCATCTCTTCTGGGACTTTGATGTATTCCTTTTCTTGGGCCATGTCTTCTATTTTCTTAGTATGGCTCGTAATTTTTTGCTGGTGTTTAGGTATCTGGTTAGGATGTAGTTTACTTAGATGCTCAATCTCTTTCTCCTTTATAGGGATTTAGTGGCAGGAGGCTGTGAGTTACCACAGGTCTTTGATTTTTGACTCAAACTTGATTGTTAGGATTGTCCTGTTGGTTGCTCAAAACTGGGCACTGGACCCAGTAATTGGTTGTAGAGTCACTTCCTAGGGCCTTGGGCAGGGAGGCTATAGAGACCAGGAAAAACCTCTCCTATTTATTTATTTATTTATTTATTTATTTATTTATTTACCGGGAGGTCCCGGGGATCGAACCCGGGTCCCTCCGTATGGGAGACGGACGCCCAACCAGTTGAGCCACATCCGACCCCATCTCCTATTTATTTTTAATTTTCTTATGTGCACTTCCTTGGTCTGCCAGGAGATGGCGCTCTATGGCAGCTCTCAATTCAATGCCTGGTCGGAGTGTATTTGTTGTGACACAGACCAGATCAATGTGATAGAGCTTTCTGTCTGGGGGCTAAGAGCCTTGTAATTCAAACTTTCTGAGACAGTTCTCCAGTCTTCTCTGGCAGCCCCCTCCTTTTTCCCAGCCAGGAAATATTTCCACTCCCTTCTGAATCCTCAACAATCATTCCCTGTTAGTAGAGGAGAAGATTGGGAGGTTTGTATATCTTTAGCCCCTTGCAGGCTCCAAGGCAAACAATGGCGCAGCCCCACCCAGCCTGGAAGGGCTCTCGGGACAGGACAGACCAAACCTATGAGTCAAAATCAGGGTCAGCCCCAGGCTCTCTCTCCCCTCTCCTGTGGAGTTGTCCACAATTAGTCCAGGCTAGAATAGAGAGAGATTTGGAGGGTTGGATTTCTCCAGTTCTTCCTAGGCTCCTAGGGCAAACCACTGTGTGGAAGGGTCCTTGGAACTCCACGGCCCAAATTTGCTGGTCAGAACCTGAGTCAGCCTTAGGCTGTGTCCCTCTCTCTCCCCTTTCCAGGAGTGGTAGGTCCCTGGAGCCCCCTTTGTCTGTAGTCACAGGCCCAGAGGCCCGAGAATTCTAAAGCGTGTGGGGGAGGGTGCCCGCAGCAGCAGTCACTGCTGGTTCCAACTCATGGTTCTGTCGTCATGATTTCCCTCTTTTGTCCCTCTCTCCTCTGGGTGGTGTGCAGCCTTTACCTGCTGTCCTAAACCCTAGAAGATCTTTTTTGGGGCTGTTTCAGCCTGTCCTCTAGCTATTTTTCTGGAGAAGAGATTGCCATGTCTTACTAGTCTGCCATCTTCCTGGAAGTCCTGCAGTCACTTTTGATTATTAAGAGAGGCTCATTCTGGTTCTTCAGACTTATCTTCCTCTCTTTTGCAACATTAATTCTTCTATTTGTTTCAAAACTCTCCTCCTCCCTCATGTCCTCTCTGTGTTCCCCACTCCCTCTTTATGGTGCTTTCCTTTTTGATGTTGGGGTCAGGAGAAGAGAAAAAGAAAGAAAACAGTTTATCACTGTGGTGGCTACCACTTGCCACCTCCCCTCATCAAGTCTGCAGTCAGATCTGCTGCTGAGGAACTCAATGCTGGACACTCCCCCTACCCTCCACGTTAGGCACTGTCTGTACCTTGCATCTTCCAGCTGGTGGTCTCTTTCTGCATTCCCCTGATACCTCTTGACTCCATGCTGTACGTGTGTTGGCGGGTGCAGCTGGAAGCCTGTAGCTCCCAATCTCTTCCGAGACTCCAGCTTCCATACCTCTTGGGAACAAAAAATTCAAGAAGGCTGTTACTTCCTCTTCAGCCCCATCACCCCCTTGATTCTAAAGACCTTGTTCCCTTTCCTGTGGCTCCAGGTTTGATCTACAAAGCAGGATTGGTGGCAAGCAAATGTTTAGCCACTGCAGGACTTTGGAGCCTCCCTCCAGTGGTGTGCTAGAGCCAGCTCATCCTGGGTCACCAAAGTTGATGATGAAATTTTCAGAAAACATGTAAGCCAGTTGACATTACATTGGCAATTTGACATCCACCATGATGGGGGTGTTTACAATACAGAGATAACTCCAGTAGGTTGTTAAACATTTACCAGCACGGGAAGGGATAGTTTCTCTTCACCATCATTGCAGTTCCCAAAAAGGCAACCTCTTTTCTCCTTCTAATCCAATTCTTGGTAGATGACTGGGGTGAAGGTGATGGTAGGGCCAGTTCAGCTGAAATGGGACCTTTAATAACTAGCCCTATGTGGAGGGGGCTGGCCCTTAAATGGAGGCTATTAGATTGTTTTTAGTGGCTGCCTATCATTTATTTGCATCAATAAACCACGATTTTTATAATCAATCTCTCATTTTGGACATTTAGATTATTTCTAATTTTTCACTATGCTAAACAATGATGTAAAGAACATCTTGTACATAAATCTTTATGCTTTATGAGTGTGATGGTTAGGCTCATGAGTCAGCTTGGCCAGGTAATGGTGCCCAGTCGTTTGGTCAAGCAAGCTGATTGTTACTGTGGGAAATTTGAGAACTTAAATTATCAGTGAGTTGATTGCATCTATGGCTGAGTAATCTACAATCAACTAAGGAGATTGCCTTTGGCAATGAGAAGACTCATTCAGTCAGTTGAAAGCCTTAAAAAGAGAAGTGATTAATAAGGGGTAGAACTTTTTATTATTATTATTATTATTACTGTTATTGGAATAATGAAAATGTTATAATAATAATTGAAGTGATGAATGTACTGCAATGTGATTATATGAAATCCATTAATTGTACACTTTGGATGGATTGTATGCTTTATTAATATGTATCAATAAAATTCATTTAAAAAAAGAAGTGATTTCAGCAGTCATAGAGAGAATTTACATCTCTTCTTCATACAGCCAGTTTCTCCTGGGGAAATCATTGAGGACCTTCAGAGTCCTGGCTTGTAGCCTGCCTTATGGAATTTGGACTCCTGCATCCTCACAGTTGGGTGAAACAATTCTATAAAACCTAGTAATATTTACAGATATCTCCTGTCTGTTCTGTTACTCTGAAGAACCCTAACACAATGAGGTAAACCTTCAATAAATATTGGCTATTCTTACTGTTATCATTATGGCTATTATTATTTTTTTAAGTTGGGTTATCTGGTTTATCTGAGGTTAGGAGTGATATTAAACAGCCTCCTCTCACTCCCCCTTTCCTACCAATACCCAAAATGCTGACAGTCAGCCTTATATACCCGGGGCTAGAAACTGGAAGATTCCTCTCTGGGGAATTTCTTTGGCCTAAGAAAAATGACTCATGAATATTGACGTTTGCAGGGTCTAAAGCCTCTTTATCATCCAAACTAGAAAAACACAAAAGCTGATGGAGGTCCAGTATCAAAATTAATGCTTTTTATTTCATCAATCTAGTAAAAGGAAAGCTGCTTTCTAAAATTCATCTATGGTTTGTCACCGTACCTCTGGCGCCCACTAGTGGCAAAACACATGAAATCTTCCCAACTTTCTCGGTGCATTTTGAAAATATAACCCAATATATGAGCTTTAAAATTGACGAAGGAGATAATTCTTTAAATTTCAGTTGTCATGTTTTTTTTAAAATCATATATTAATCAAGGTGCCTCATTTTTAGGTGCTTTTGTCTGTAAAAACTCTGGCCGGCATGTACGGGTGGCACACACAGACACGTGGAGTTCCCTGGGTCAATTTCAGACAAACCTCTGAGAGAAAATGGTTCCTACTTTAGACTGAGATTCTCTCCTTAGACATAGATGAAATTGCAGGATGACCTAATACAGAACTGACAAAGCGCTGGTAGACAACCTCGGAGAATGCCAAGCCTGATCAATAGAAATCACTCAAGGGCCACCAAACTCAGTCTATAGATTGGCACCGGCAGCTCATGGATGACTCTGAGGCAGAAAATCACATTTTATAGGCTGCACTGGGAAAAGTAATTTGAAATCATATTATTAAGCAAATTATTTTCATATCATATTTTAAAATTAAGTCACTTAGATTGGCTTTTTCTAACTCAATGCTTGAGAAAGATTTCAAAGAGGTCAAGACAGCTAAAAATTCAATTAAAAGATAACAACAAGACCTTCAAATTTGAATCACCATGCAACATCTGGCCTGGGGAAAAAGGAAAGGACATTTCTGATCCCAGTGGCTTAAATGATTTCTGGTGTAAAAGTTGTATTAAATGCTTATTTAGTAAAAAAGAATGACACTCGTGTTGTTTCATATACTGCTCTATTCCTTTCTTCTTTTAATATTGTCCTTCTTTATTTCTTTTACTATATCTGTTGTCACTCCTTTTCCCTGCACTTCCCTCAAACTCTTCATCTTTACCCCCCTCACAAGGTTTAGGTTTAGGAGTCAGATTTCATGCCTCCTGAGACACCACCCCACACAACCGTTTAATTAACATCGTCATTAAATAGTATAATCCAGAAAATATAATTAAATAGTCAGAGTTGCCATAGTTTCAAAGTTTCTAGGAACGGAGCTGCCTTTCTTGACTCAGATCTGAAATATGCTCCCAAACCTGTCTGATTTGGCTTTCTCTGTTGAACAATGTAGCCTCGGACAATGAAGACTACACCATACTCACTACACCTGCCACATTACCTAAGCCTTCAGCATCTTGATCTTGTCTACATTTCAGCATATTGACAAGTACATATAATAACCTATTGTATCGAGAGTAAATAGTGTTCTGTACCTATTGTCTGCCAAGCTCAGAATACACTGGAGATTTTAAATGGGGCACAGAGGAAATGTTTTAGCGATGGAAATCATCTGAAAAAAAGCTTCAGCTAATGAGCTGCATAACTTCTGTTATGGCAGTTTGGGAAATTGGTTTTGCCATTTAAAATATGGGCTTCCCAAATGTGCTGCTACTCTGCCTGCCATGGAATGTAGTGATGACAGACACAACTAAAAAAGGAAAAACCAACATAGAAACAGATTCTAGGTCTCCCAAAATGCAACAGAAAAAAAGGTAGAGGACATAAAAGGTATAAAAATTGCCTGTTATAACATCTAAGCTTACTTGCAAAATATAGCACCTTGAGCAGAAATTGTCTTCACTATGTCTTCTGTGTCTTTGGTATCTTCTCCCAGAGCCAAGAAAGTGCTCCCAATGAACTGAAGCAAGCATTGACTGATGAACTTGATTTTCCCTCTCTTAGTTTGGGGAGAGGTATTGGTTACTGAAATGAGTGTGGGGTTCTGGGATCAGGATTAGCCCTTTTCAGGCATAGGGGTCACCCACTTCTAGGAATGTGCTGAACTCAGCCCATTTTCCTCCTTACAGATTCCTTACAGATACTCCTGCACCACCTTAATCGCTGTTTATAATGAGGGCAAGATCCTAAAAGGGCTTTTTTTTTTTTTTTTTATTGTGGGTAAAAATCAAAATTTTCACAATACATACCAACATTTGTAAAATAATATATAAATGTATATGCATATATGTGCATTTGCTTACAAAAATGTTATTTATGTATATATATATAAATATATTTTGAGAGGTGCTTAGATACCCAAAATATTACACAGAACCCACTGGGATTCCCATGTTGCCCACCTCCCACACCTCCCACCACATCCCACACCCAGGTCCTATATAAGTGGGGTTAGACCCAGAGACTGATGCCTTATCAGTGGGCTCTATTTTGGAATCTGTGCTCCTGAGAGTGACAGAATTGGACTCAAATAAGTCCTCCCTGCACATGGTTCATCAGTCCCTTCTATTCAAACCTATATGTGATGGTGAAGTTCTTAGGTATACTTCCAGAGACTGAAAGGGTTTTTTGAAACCTCAAAGAAAGAACTAGTCATGCTTAGTAGAATTTACTGTTAAGTATATTTTATTGTCTTTCTTTTTCAATTCTTTTTAAATTAGTCATTGTCATAAGGGGCACATTCTAAACTTACCAATGAAGTTAGTTCTAAAGGTGTGCTCATAAATCGTTGTTTTGAATTCAGAACCCATGTTCCCAAATACCAATTATCTAAATGATGACTAGGTTCCAAGCCCAGTACACAAAAGCTTATGTAATGTTTTTTTTTTTTTTTTTTTTAAGATTTTATTTATTTATTCATTTATCCCCCCCTTGCTGCTTGTGCTCACTGGGTCAGCTAACCACGCTGTGCGGGCGGGCTTGCCTTCACCAGGAGGCTCCGGGAACCGAACCCAGGGCCTCCCATATGGTAAACGGGAGCCCTACTGATTGAGCCACAGCCACTTCCCAATAAAGGACTTTTTAACAGCTAAAAAAAAAAACATTGATTATACACTTTGGATAGATCATAAAGTGTGTGAATATATCTTGATAAAACTGCTTAATAACCAAATAGATAATTATGCAAGAATAGCCAGAAATAGCAGCTATGTACAGCTGGGGAAACAGAGAGATTGAGAGATGAGGAATTTTCTTGTTTGTTTGTCTGTTTTTTGTTTATTATTATTATTATTTAAATAATGAAAATGCTTTAATAATGATTGAAGTGATGAACTCACAACTCTGTGATTATACCAAGTACCATTGATTGTACACTTTGGATAAATTGTATATTTTATTAATATGTATCAATAAAATTGATTTGTTTTTAAAAAAGAAAATATAGGGGATTCCCCTATACCTCACTCCCTCCCCCTCTCCCACTTTTCTCCATTAACAACATCTTTCATTAGCATGGTGCATTTGCTACAATTGATGAATACATATTGAAGTATTGCTACTAACCATGGTTTATAGTTTGCATATGGTTTATACTTTGTGCTGCACAATTTTATAGGTTTTGACAAAATGTATAATGATCTGTATCTGACATTGCAATGTCATGCAGAACAATTCCAATGTCCTGAAAATACCCCATGTTACACCTATTTTCCTTTTCCTTCCCCTCAAACTCTGGTGACCACTGCCTTTATATCAATGTTACAAATTCTTCCGTTACTAGAATAATAATAAGTCTACTTTAGTCCATAGTTGCAAAACCGCACCCCTCTTATGTTCATTCATTCCTCAATCTTGAGGATTTTGGTATAGTGATGCCCACTCTGCTTCCAATTGAGGGGCTTAGATCCCATGAAGCAGATGGGTGGAACTGTCTTGCTTGCAGTTGTAGATACTCTCTGTTTATTGGGATGGGCGTTGTCCATCATCATCCTTTTGTTAGTTGTCCCGGGTAAGTCCAAAGAACTGGAGAGTAGATGTTGGCTGCAACTCTGCTGAGATTCAGGGCTCAACTGGCATATGAACAACCAGAAGATTTAAGTCTCTGGGACACATATTTAATGGGCATAGTGTTAATTATAGGTTCAAATAAAAGGGGCATAAGAACCAGGTGTAGGAAAATTATAAATGAGTCCAACTCTAATTCACTGCAGGGATAAGTTATCATATATTCCAAGGTAAGGCCCACTGAGAGAGTGCCATATTCCTGGGGTTGTCTCCCTGCCTAAAGTGTCCAGATGTCCCTAGAGCCCTCAGGAGCCCTCTGCTTGAGGCATTGTTTACTGGGGTAGCAGTGAGATCCTCCTAAGACGTGCACAAGCATAATCTCATAAGTCGGAATGAGATCCCAACTCACTTAGAAATCTCTTAACCATAAAAACTCATTTGTAGAGCCTCCTTGTTGCTCAAATATGGCCTGTCTCTAAGCCAAACTCAGCATATAAATGTATTACCTTTGCCCCTGGTGTGGGGCCCTACTTTGGAATTTATGCACCCCTGTATGACAGAGTTGGACTCAGTTGTGGTTTCCCTACACATGGCTCTTTTGCCCGTTATATTTGATCCTATGGTTAGTACTGGAGTTGATAGGTTTATGTCCAGGAGACTTGGATCTTTGGGCTTTCCATGTGCCAGTCAGGTCCTGAATCTCAGCAGAGTTGCAATACTTACTCTCCAGTTCATTGGACTCATCTGGACAACTAACAAGGAAATGATGATGGACAGCAAGCAACTCAAAGAACAAAATGAGTCTACAGGTGCAAGCAAGATAGTCCCATCCATCTGTCCCATGGGATCTAAGCCCCCTCTCAATTAGAGGTGGAGTGGGCATCACCATCCCAGAGTCCTCAGGATTGGGGAATGAATGATGGACTAGAGTGGACTTACTGTTATTCTACTATAGACTTATAGTTATTCTAGCAATGGAAGAACATTTATCATTGATGTGGAGGCAGTGGTCACTAGACGTTCTGAGAAGGAGAAGGGGAAAATGGGTGTAATATGGAGGCATTTTCAAGACATTGGAATTGTCTTGAATGATGTTGCAATGGCAGATACAGGCCATTATATATCTTGTCATGGTTTGCAAGATTGTGTGGGAGTGAGTTTAAATTATAATGGAAACCATGATCCACACTTAGTGGCAATGCTCCAATACACGTTCGTCAGTTGTGACAAATGTTCCACACTAATGAGCAATGTTGTTGATGTAGGAAAGTGTGGGAGGGGTGGGGAGTGGGACATGTGGGAATCCCCTACATTTTTTATGTATCACTTATATAATCTAAGTATCTTTAAAAAAAATAAAAAATAAATAAGTCTTTGTGTAACCAAAATCAAGGCCTAAAATACAAAAAAAAAAAACACAAAAAAAAACAAAAAAAACCCACCAAAACAAACAAACAAAAAAAACCCCAAGAAACCAAAAAAAAAAAAAAAAAAAAAAAAAAA
>JAKSZT010054498.1:1114023-1199856 GCA_026826555.1 Tolypeutes matacus | reverse complement strand
AAAAAAAAAAAAAAAAAAAAAAAAAAAACCTAACTCATTTGACTCATTTGTATTTAATATTTCCCCCTTTTGGTCAAAGTCTTTTTCCAAATGCATCACTAGTTGGCACTTGGTAATAATCCCTCAGTGCCAGGGAAGCTCATCCGTGGGTGTCATGTTAAATTAAAACATATTTTTTTTCCTGGCAATATTGACATGTTTCTAACCTAGAAAATTTTCTAAGAAAAGCAGTAGTGGCAAAAAAGGGGAGTGGCAGAGAAGATGAGTGGTATCCTGATTTCTACCCCATAAGCAGTCATTTGCATAAAATAAATGGTACAAGTGTTGAGGGAGGGTTATCTGCAGGTTTTTTCTCTTGGCCTTTAATAAGAACATGAAATCAAGGTTTGCATGCAAAGTGTTTTCCCAATTTGCCTCAATTTTCCTTCACATGCACTGGTTGAGGGTGGATGTTTAAAAAAAAATACATCAACATATAGAACTGAATAGGTGTGAATTCTAAGAGGATAACTTATTAGCATTTCAGGAGAAATCAGAGTTGGCTGTATAACATTTTCAAATGCATCTTATTACCTTCCCACACAAATTTGCATTTCAGAGATGTCAAGGATGCCTTCCAGAAATTGTTGTTTGAAGTTGCTGGTTGAATATTTTTAAGCTATGAACAAGTTATGGGTACAGCCCAGCAGGGGGAGTAGGGGCTGTTTTCTATTGATTCCTCCAAATTGAGTGATTCCCCCAAACTTAATGAATACCTCAGAAGTTTTAAGTGGATAGTTCAAAAGAGAAAAAGAAAAGCAATTACTGTAGATAAATTTCTCACAGCCATATCTTTTCTAATGCATGCCTAATGACTATAATAATATATAAAGCAGTGTGGAGCAAAACAAGTTGAAGAAGGATATACACAGATCACCATTTATATAAAGTTTTAAAACGTGCAAAAGAACACCACGTATTACTTATGGATACTTGTATGATAGTAAAAGTGAAAAAATATGCATGGGAATGGAAATTACCAAATTCAGGACCTCTGGGGATAGGAACTGGAGGATATTAGGAGAATACAGAGAAGCTTCGTTTGTATCTGCCAGCATTTTTGGTAAATTTTTTGAAATGTAAAATATGCACAAAAAAAGAGCACAAATCAAAAGTATACAGAGAAGACTGTAAAAAAAATGGTGGAGTAGGACACTTGAAGAATCAGTCCCTCCACGAGTAAAACTGGTAATCAGGAACAACTGTCTGAATCAATTATTTTGAATCTCCAGAGTCCACTATAACACTGTACAGAATCCTGGGAAAAGCAAGAGGAAGAAGCTGGTAAGTTACGGTAAGTACAGTAAGTTGCTTTCTCTTCGTGGTGGTTATCTGCACCCATCCCCCACTCTTGCATCAGGCAGCAGGTCTGGCCCTGGCATAGTTTGTGGGTGCCAGAGAAGGACATAAATACCCACTTCCCAAGATCCAGGGGGAAGAAGTCCAATCGCTGATGACTGATTTTGATTAGCTACTTTGGATCACTGGGGAACTGGCTCTGAGGGTGGCTGTTGTTCCAACCCGCCCTGGAAATGCTATGCCTCCTCCAAGCTATGGGGTACAGTTGAAAGGCTGCATTTTCTGGGCAGGTCAAGAAGGTACAGCTTTGGGGAGCCAAGGAAGAAGCTCTTGGAGCCCTTCTTGGTCCCTCCCTCACACCCTCCCCAGGGCAGTTTGAAGCTGGCTAGCACTCCCTTTGTGGGTGCCTGGCCTTGTTCCAACTGGGAAAGTCTGGGTTAGGAAAATCCTCTCTGGTGTGCTCTACCTCCCAGAATTTGCCCTCCAGAAAAAAGCAGCTTGAGACAACAAAAGCAGAAACAATTGAAACTAACAGCCTAAAGTCTTGCCTGCTTTAAGTCCTGTAGTGGAATACCCCAGAGAGGGAGAAGATCTGTTTCTTGGGAAGTAGAGGGGGCATTCCAACTCCTGAAAATAGGAGAACCTCCAAGACAAGACACAGGCCCAGAACAGACAGAGACAACTCTGCACTTTGCATTTGCTTTGGGCAGACCTTCCTGTTAGGAGGGCTGACACTCAAGAAAATTTCTGTTATATCACCAGATGGTTACTAACTCAAGAAACAGACATTTTAGGGAATGAATCCCGGAGTTAACATTTGAAAATATTAAAATGTACAGTGTGCAACAAAAGATTATGACAATCAGAAATAGTAAATGAGGGTCCATCCAAAGAAAGAGGATAAAAATCTAAAGAACACCAATGAAGGTACAAGAATGTGGACACACCAAACAACCTCTTTTTAAAAATGATCTTAAAAATGCTCAAAGAGAGAAAGAAGGAAAATACAGAGACAGAACTAAATGATATCAGGAAAAAAATGAATGAGCAATATGAGAATCTCAGTAAAGAGGTAAAAATTTTGAAAAGGAACCAAACAGAACTTGAATTGAAGACCACAATAACTGAAATGAACAATCCCAGTAGGGTTTCAAAAGTAAATTAGAGCTGGCAGAAGAAAGAATCACCTAACTTGAAGACAAGACAATTGAAATGAGTCAGGCGGAAGACCAAAAAGAAAAAAGAATTACAAAAACTGAAAATAGCCTAAGAGCCCTCTGGGATATTATCAAGTGCACCGTTATATGCGTTATAGGGGTCCTGGATGGAGAAGAAAGAGAAAAAGTGAAAGAAGGACTACTCAAAGAAATAATGAGAGAAAACTTCCCAAATTTAGCAAAAGATATGAATATGCACATTGAAGAAGCCAAGAGAACACCAAACAGGATAAACTTGAAGAAGAATATACCCTCACACCTGCTGATCAAACTTTCGAATGCAAAGGATAAGGAGAGAGTTCTAAAAGCTGCAAGAGAAAAGCAATGTGTTATGTACATGGGAATCCTGTTTAGATTGAGTGCCTATTTCTCATCAGAAACTATGGAAGCAAGGAGGCAGTGGGTTGAAATACTTAGAGTGCTGAAAGAAGACAATTGCTAACCAAGAATTTTATATCCAGTGAGATTTACTTTCAAAAAATGAAAAAAAGATTAAGACATTCCCAGATAAACAAAAGAGGAGGGAGTTCATTTCGCCACTAGTCCTGCCCTAGAAGCAATGCTAAAGGGAGTCCTTCAGACTGAAAGGAAAGGAGACTAAGACAGTGGTTCAAAATGACATAAAGAAATAAAGAACCCCAGCAAAGGCAACCATTTCTGTAATTATAAATGCCAGTATTATTGCATGCTATTTTTGGTATGTAACTTCACTTCTTACTTCTTATAGGTGCTAAAATGCAAATGCATAAAAAGTAATGACAAATCCATGGTTTTAGACAAACCATATACCAAGATATAATTTTTAAAAGTACAAAAAAAGTAGGGAAGATGAACAGATATAGGACCAATGTATACATATGCTATTGAAGTCAAGTTGGTATTAAATCAGATATGATTGTTACAGACCTAGGGTGTAAAATTTTAGCCCAATTATAACCACAAAGAAAATATATGAAAAATACCTCATCATAGAAATGAGAAGGGACTTATGCTCCAATACAAAAAGTCAAATAAATATGAAAGCAGGCACAAATGGAAGAATTAAGGGGAAAAAAGGTATAAGACTTACAAAGACCAAATAGCAAAATGCCAGAAGAAAGTCAAGCATTATAAGTACTAACTTAAAATGTAAATTATTAAACTCTCCAATCAAAGGCAGAGATTGGCAGGATGGATAAAAGAGCATGACCCAACTATATGTTGTCTATAGGACACTCATCTTAAATTCAAAGACATAAGTAGGTTGAAATACATGAAATATCCCATGCAATTAGTAACCAAATGAGATCTGGGTAGCTACACTAATATCTGATAAAATAGCCTTTAAGTGAAAAGCAGTCATAAGGAAAAAATGATCATTTTATACTTATAAATTCAACAAGAAGACTTAACAATTATAAATATATATGCACCTGACAGCAGAGCCCAAAAATATATGAAGCAAATACTGAGAGATTTGAAGGGAGAAATTAAAAGTGGTATATTAAATCAGGAAGTGGATGTGGCTCAAGCAATTGGGCCCCCACCTACCACATAGACGGTCCCAGCTTCAATGCCTGGTGTCTACTAAAGAAGATGAGAAAGACAGTGAACTGACCCAATGGGCTGGCACAGCGATATAACAAGATATAACAAGATAGCATAATGATATGTCATAATGAAGAGACACAATGAGGAAACACAGTGAGAGACACAACAAGCAGGAGAGGAGGTGGCTCAAACCATTGGGCACCTCCCTCCCACATGGGAGGTCCCGGGTTTGGTTCCCAGTGCCTCCTAAAAAGAAGACGAGCACACAACAAACAGACACAGAGAGCAGAGAATGAGCACAAACAACGGAGGGGGCGGCGCAGAAATAAATAAATGTTTTTTTTTTAAAAGTGGTATATTAAAGTCTTCTACATTAACAGTAGGATGCTTTAGTATACCACTTTCAATAATGAATAGAATATCTAGACAGAAGATCAGTAAGGAAATACAAGAATTGAATTGTGTTCTAAACTAGAGATCTAACAGACATATTTAGAACACTTCATCCAACAGCTACAGAGTACCCAATCTTCTTAAGTGCACAAGAATCATTCTCCAAGATAGACCATACCTTAGGTCACAAACAAGTCTCAATAAATTCAAAATTATTGAAATCATACAATGTGTCTTTTCTGACTACAATGGAATGACACTAGAAATCAATAATAGAGGGACATATGGAAAATTCACAAACGTGGAAATTAATTTGTATACTTAAACAATCAATGGGTTAAAGAAGCTATCACAAGGAAAATTAGGAAATATCTTAAGGTGAATGAAAATGAAAATATAAAATACCCAAACTTTGGGATGCAGCAAAGGCAGTTCTGAGAGGGAAATTGCTCCAAATGATTACATTAAAAGGAAAAAAGATTTTTAATCAGAGACTTAATTTCAAAACTGGAAGAATTAGAAAAAGAAGAGCAAACTAAACCCAAAGTGAGCAGAACGAAGGAAATAAAATAGATTAGAGTAGAGATAAATGAAATAGAAAATTTGAAAAGAGTAGAAAGAATCTACAAAACCAAAAGTTAGTTCTTTGAAAAAAAAGCAATGAATTTGACACATCTTTAGCTAGATTGAAGAAAAAAATGGAAAGAACACAAATGGGTAAAATCAGAAATGAAAACAGGGACTTTACTACTGACCCAACTGAAATAAAAAGGACTGTATGTCAACACATTAGATAACCTAGATGAAATGGACAAATTCCTAGAAACACTCTAACTACTTACACTGAAGAAGAAATAGAAGGTCTCAACAAACCAAAACTAGTAAAGAGATTGAATCAGTAATCAAAATCCTCCTAATAAAGAAAAGCCCAAGACCAGATGGCTTCACAGGGGAATTTTACCAAACATTCCAAGAAACGTTAACACCAACCCTGCCCAAAGTCTTCCAAAAAATTCACTTTACAAGGTCAACATTACCCTTGTACCAAAGCCAGGTAGATACCACAAGAAAAGAAAATTGCAGACCAATATCTCTTATGAATATAGATGCAAAAATCCTCAACAAAATACTAGAAAATTGAACCCTACAATACATTAATTAAGAATTATACACCATGATTAAGTGGGATGTATCCCATGAATGCAAGAGTGGTTCAGCATAAGAAAATCTGTTAATGTAATAAACTATATTAACAAAATGAAGGGGAAAAAAAACACATGATCATCTCAATTGATGCAGAATAGGCATTTGACAAAATCCAAAATCTCTTCTTGATATGTACACTTAGAAAACTAGAAATAGAAAAATGAAAAAACCCACTGCTAACATCCTATTTAATGGTGAATGACTGAAAGCTTTCCACCTAACATTGGAAGAAAACAAGGATTCCCACTAGCACCATTGAGATTCAACATTGTACTGGAATTTCTTGCCAAAGCAATTAAGCAAGAAAAAGAAATAAAAAGCATCTAAATTGGAAAGGAAGATGTAAAACTTTCCCTACTTGCAGATGATATGACCTTATATACTGAAAATCTTGAAAAATCCACAACAAATTCCCTAGAGCTAGTAAATGAATTCAGCAAAGTGGTGAGGTACTAACTAGGTCAACATCCAAAAATAAGTAGTGTTTCTATACAATAGTAATTAACAATAAGAAGAAGAAATCAAGAGAAAATTCCATTTACAATAGCAACTAAAAGAATCAAATATCTAGGAATAAATCTAACTGAGGATGTAAAGGACTCATACACAGAAAAGTAAGACAAAATGTTGTTAATATGTCCACCCAAAGAGATTTACAGATTCAATGCAATCCCAATCAAAATTCCAACAGCCTTCTATGCAAAAATGGAAAAGCCAATCATCAAATTTATATGGAAGGGTAAAGGGTTCCAAATAGCCAAAGTCATTTTGGGGGAGCAGATGTGACTCAAGCGGTTGAGTTCCTGCTTTTCACTTGGAAGGTCCCAGGTTTACTTCCTGGTACCTCCTAAAAATTAAAAAGCAAACAACAAGCAAAAAAAAAAATGTAAAAGCCAACTCAGGGAAGCTGAGCCGGCTCAGTGGTTGAGCGCCAGCTTCCCACATATGAGGTCCCGGGTTCAATCCCTGGCCCTGGTACCTGAAAAAAGAGTCATTTTGAAAAAGAAGAAGGAAGTTGGAGGACTCACACTTCCTAATCTTGAAACTTATTACAAAGTCACAGTAATCAAAACATCATGGTACTAGCACAAAAACAGATATATAGACTAATGGAATCGAACTGAACGTTCAGAAATCAACCCTCACATTTATGGCCAAGTGATTTTTTACAAGAGGGCAAAGAATAATCTCTTCAACAAATGGTGTTGGGAAAACTGGCTCTCCATTTACAGAAGAACAATGTTGGATCCTTACCTCACACCATAAATAAAAATTAATTCAAAATGGATCAAAGACCTAAATATAAGAGCCAGGACTATAAACTCCTTGAAGAAAATGTAGTGAAGCATCTGCAGGACCTAGTGTTGGCAAAGGTTTCTTAGATTTTACACCCAAAGAACAAGCAAGAAAAGAAAAGGTAGATGAATGGGACCTCATCAAAATTTAAAACTTTTGCATCTCAAAGGACTTTATCATGACATTAAAATGTCAACCTACACAATGGAAGAAAATATTTGGAAACCACACGTCTGATTAGGGCTTACTATCCAGAATTTATAAAGAAATCCTTCAATTCAACAACAAAATGATAAATAACCCAATTTTAAAATGGGCAAAAGATCTGAGTAGACATTTCTCAAAAGAAGATATATAAATGGCCAAAAAGCACTTGAAAATGTGTGCAATATAATTAGTTATTAGGGAAATTCAAATCAAAACCACAACGAGATACCATTTCACACCCACTAGAATGGCTACTATTTAAAAAACAGAAAATAGCAAGTTATAGAGGATGTGGAAGAATAGGAACACTCATTCATTCATTATTGATGGGAATGTAAAATGATGCAGACGCTGTGGAAGACAATTTGGCAGTTCTTCAGAAAGCTAAGTATAGAATTGCCATATGATCCAGGAATCTTCCTTCTACGTATATACCCCAAAGAATTGAAAGCAGGGGCTTGAACAAATATTTGCACGCCAATGTTCATAGAGACATTATTTACAATTGCCAAAAGATGGAAACAACTCAAACATCTATTAACCCATGAATGGGTAAACAAAATGTGGTACATACTTCATGGAATATTATTCAGCCATAAAAAGGAATGAAGTTCTGATACATGTGATAACATGGATGAACCTTGAAGACATCATGTTGAGTGAAATAAGTCAGACATAAAAGGAAAAATATTGTATGGTCTCATTGATATGAAATAATTAGAATAAGTGAACCCACAGAATTAGAATCTAGAACATAGTTTACCAGGGTACAAGATGGGAGCAGGGAATAGGGAGTTAAGGCTTAAAATATGTAGAATTTCCAGTTGGGATGATGGAAAAGTTTTGGTAATGGATAGTGGTAATGGAAGCACACACTGTGAATGTCATTAACAGCACTGAATTATATATATATATATATATTTTTTTTTTTTTATTATGGGTAAAAATCAAAATTCTCACAATACATACAAACATTTGTAAAATGATATATAAATATATATGCATATATGTGTATTTGCTTACAAAAATGTTATATTTTATATATATATATACATATATTTTAAGAGGTGCTTAGATTACCTAAAATATTATACGGAACCCACTCGGATTCCCATGTTGCCCACCTCCCACACCTCCCACCACATCCAACACAAACATCTCCCATAGTGTGGCCCACCAACCTCAATGAACTTACACCTCCTGGAGCCTTGCCACCAACCATAGACCACAGTTCACACTGTAGACCACACTCTCTCCCACTCAGTTCTGAGTGGTGTGTGCTGATTTAAAATGGCCTACATCCATTGCCACAACAGTACTCAGGACAACCTCCAACTCCCAAAGAAGCCCCTGTATTTCAACTGCTCATCCCCTCCCTACCCAAAAAACTGTCAAGTGGCCACTGGCTCCACCTCATTGTTATAATTTCTTGCATTGCAAGAATCACCATATGTGAGCAAGAGAATACCATCAAGTCCACTCTAGTCCATAGTTCTTCCCCCAATCCAGAGGCGACTGGGATGGTGATGTCCACTCCAACTCCAAGTGAGAGAGGGCTTATATCCCATGGATATGGTGGGTGGGATGATCCTGCCTGCAGATGCAGGCCCTCTCCATTCCCTGGGATGGCCATTTCCCATCGTTGTCTCCTCACCAGGTGACTTGGATGAGTCCATTGAATTATATATTTGAATGTGGTTACAAAGGGAAATTTTAGGTTGTATGCATGTTATAGAAAATTAAAATAAATAAATCCATGGAACTGTACTACACGAGCAGTGAATCTTAAGTTATCCATGGACTATAGTTTATAGTACAATTATAAAAATATGCTCTCATCAGTTGTAACAAATGATCCACACCAATGCAAGGTTTTAATAATAGGCTGATAAATGGAAATCCTGTATTTTATGTATGATTTTTCTGTGAACCCACAACTTTTCTAAAAATAATTAAAAAAAAAAAACTTTTAAAAATCTGCCATTGTAGGACTAGAGTAGACTTACTGGTATTCTAGTATAGACTTATTGTGATTCTAGCAATGGAAGACCTTTTATCATGGATGTGGAGGCAGTGGCCACTAGAGGTTCTGAGGGGAGGGAGAGGGAAAAGCAGGTGTAATATGGGGGCATTTTCCGGACTTGGGAATTGTCCTGAATCACATTGCAATGAGAGATACAAGCCATTATATATCTTATCATAACTTACAAAATTGTGCGGGGGAGAGTGTAAACTACAGTGTAAACTATAATCCATGCTTAGTGGCAGTGCTCCGAAATATGTTCATCAATTGTAAGAAATGTACCTCACTAATGAAGGATGTTGTTAATGTGGGAAATGTGGGAGGGGTTGGAAGTGGGGCATATGAGAATCCCCTATATTTTTATGTAACACTTATGTAATCTAAGTATCTTTTAAAAAAAGAAATAAAAAAGTATATATACTTTTAAAAATCTGCCATTGTAGAATACAAGCAGCCACAGATAAGATGTAAATGAGTGGGAGTGGTTGTGTGCCAATAAAACCTTATCAATAAAAAAGAATACAACTCAATAAATCTTCACAATGAACACACCATGTAACTAGCACTGTATCTGTAGTTTTTTATATATATATATTTTATTTGTTTATTTATTTATCCCCCTTGCTGCTTGTGCTCGCTGTGTCCATTTGCTGTGCGTATTTCTGTGTCTACTTGTCTCAGCTCACCCCACCGCACGGGCTGGCTTGCCTTCACCAGGAGGCCCTGGGAATCGAACCCGGGGCCTCCCATATGGTAAACAGGAGCCCTATCGATTGAGCCACATCCGCTTCCCTCTATACAGTTTTGATTCTGAAGTTGGGGTGGTAGATATGCGAGTGTTGGTTATATTTATTATCTTTATTCTTTATCTGCTTGAAATTTTTTTTTAACTCCAGAGGTCCCCTAATGTTTTGACTAGCAATCCTTTAATCTTTAAATCCCCTTGTAGTTGTAAAGTCTTATGAAAATCCTATAAAAAATAAGATCTTTGAGGAAAATGAGTTAAAAACCATAATCCTACAAGGCACAATATGCCATTGTCACTTTGTCCTTTTAATGTATAGTATATTATGAGAATACAAATAATTGTATTAACTTAGATCAAATGGAAGGGAATTTAATGCATATGAAGGGTAATCCTGCCCTTTTTCTTCCACAGCCACCTTCCAACCTCAATCCTTAATTTCCACAAAGGTGATTCTGTAGCCTATTGCCCTATTTCCTTGCACTGATGGAAAGGACCATCAGACTGGTAAGAACCTGAGCTCAAGTTATATTTTAGTTTGGATGCTACTGATGCAACCCTCTGCTGGGGAAGACTCACTTTGTAGATGACTAGTTGTTACATCCCTTTCCTGCTCTCAATCTAAGCCATTGCCAGTTTATAAACAGGGTGTGCATGTTGAAATCCATTGTTTAAAGCTTGTCTGCACTTTTCCATAAACAGAAGTAATGTTTTGCATGGTGGTTGGGCCCTTAGGGTCATCCAAAATCCATAAAGTAATCGAAACCTGTCCATGTGTCTATGGAAAATGCTTTCTATTTGAATCAAGTGTTCACTAAATGTCTCCTATGTGCAAGGCACTGCAGCGGTTATAAATCTGATTTAGACAGAGTCCTTGCCCCTAAGAAGGTTATTTACCCGTAAGGATAGAGAAGACATCAACGTGAGTGAATATGAAAGGCAGACTATTTGAAATGCCGTTTAGAGGGATACACAGAGAGAACAATAAAGATCTAAAAGAAGAAGATACCACATCTGGGGAGAAGAAATCACGAAAGGCTTTAAGAAAGCAGTGGAATTTGAGATATATGATGTCAGTAAAGGAGATAAGGTGTTTCAACAAGAAGGGACAACAGAAGAAAAAATATTGCAGTGAGAAAATGTGGGATGTGGTATAGAAATAGCAAATAATCCCTCTTCTTGTGCCAGAGTATTAGTGGAAAATTCAAGTACGTAACTTGAGGATCCCAGGCTATCCTTGACACCAGAAACAGGAAAAACCTCCTTCTCCCACCCCCTATTTGGAGCTGGGCAATGACTCACCAAGTTCAGATGGGGCAGGGTGAAGGGGTGAAAATGAGGACTCTAGGGGGTTGAAGGCTGTGAATTGCTGGGGAAAGGACTCTGGGATATAGAATAGGTTTGTGGGTTTGGGGGAGAAGCCCTGGGTGAGGACTGAGGAAATGAGCAGGAGCTGGAGAACAGAGCCCAGAGTTCTCCCGCTTCCTCCCTTTTGCCTCCCTTCCCTTTGCTCTTCTCCCTCACTTCGGGGCCAGACCAAAGACTGACACTAAAGGGGCACCAGGTGAGATGGGGAAACTTCAATGGTAGCAGAACTGGCAGGGTAGAGACGGGTTCTCTTTCCCTCTCTTTCTTCCCCTTGACTCTTCCATCCACTGCTGGTTGGAGTTTTGGTGGCCTTTGATGGTTGTGTGTGTGGGGAAGTGGGGGGTAAGGTGAATGTAACTAGTGGAAAACAGTGGCTAAAAAAGATTTTCCCTTCATTCTTCTTTCACTTATGGAAGTTGGCCTTTGTCACTGCTGGCTCTGCCAGGCAGCCCTGGACCTATCATGAGGAAGAAATGTATAAGGAAGTAGACATCTTCTAGCCTTGCAGCCAGGATGGCAGTTCTTAGGTAGCAGACATGCACAGTTAAGCATATATCATACAGTTAGGCATACACATACTAGAGGCTCCTTGCCACTTTCTACTACTTAAGTTTAAGGGGAAATTTATTGCTAAGTTTGTAACATTCTCTGTGTAGGAGGGGGGAGCAACCTATGGTCACCAGAGAGGCTAGGGAGGCATGGGTAAACAATAATGATAAAACAGCTAGCATTGCTGAGGGAATGCTATGCGGCAGGCACTGAATATTCCTTATCTCATTTAATCCTCACAGTACAAGCAGTGCAGGTGCAAGCTCTGAGATCAAGCTAACCTGAATTTGAGTCCTAGCTCTGCCATTTACTAGCCCAAGTACGGTGCTTGAAATAGAGTAAGAACTCAATAAATATATAAGAAATATTAATCAATTAACCATTCAATTGGCATTAATAATTAATATTCACAAATATTACAATGCGTGTGTGTATACACAATCCTATGAAACAGGTGCTATTATTATCTTCACCTTATAGATGAGAAAATTGAGGCCTAGAGAAGCCAAGGAATCTGTTCAAGTTTGCACAGCTAGTAAGTGGCAGAACCTGAATTCAAAGCCAGTTGTCAGAAGCTGAGCTCTTAACCACTGTGTTATATATACTGACACTCAACTAACATTAACGGAGTGTCTATTGTTCATAAGGCTCTCCAATATCATAGAACAAAGACTAGATTTGTAGTCAAAAGACTTCTGTTCAAATACCACATCTGCTTCTTATTAATTGTGTTACTAATCATGAGGAAATGAGCAGGAGCTGGAGAACAGAGCCCAGAGTGACTAATACTTGTCTGGGTTTTCTTGGGCTAAACAGAGAACCAATTTCCATGCAAGTCACTCTAAGTATTCACATCAGTTGCAGACATACAGGTCCTGGTTATGTTGCTAACGGACCTTGGGGAGAGGGGGTCCAGGCAGCTTTGAGCCCCAACAAGGAAGGAAATCAAGTTCTTAGGAGTTGACCCATACTTAGTTACTCCTTTCACCAAAGTGAAATGTGGTAGTGACTTCTAAAAGGAAGCAAGATAGCGGCTGATAGGGGAACTTGGGGAGGGCCTCTTGGAAAGAGGAAGGAAGATGAACTCATGTGGAGATAATCATTTTCAGGGGAGTTAAAACTAGATAAGTTGTTTTCACACACCACAAAAAAGAAACCTACACCACAAGCTACCCCAACAGCTACTTTTCCTTCAAAAATGATCGCTTACAAAAATGAAACTTTTTAACCCAATGTTCTTTGAAAAGAAAAGCTGAAAGTCCTTGTTGGCTTCTTTGGCCCCTTTATGAATTTTCACTGTACTCAATAAAGAGAAGAGATACTCAATAACAGCCAAGTCCCCCAATATCCCATGACACTGTAAGAGAAGATAAAGCATGAAGAAATCCATCTCCTTCCCATTTTCCAGACCACACACACTTCCATTTTCCTAAAGCAGTCACTAGACTTGTTCAGGAATAGAGAAATTTAACCAGCAGATGCTGCCCCCTGTTGGAAAGCCGGACTTTACCAAGGCTGCACAGCCAAACCTGGCTTCTAAAAGACATTTTGTTGTTGTTGTTTATATAATAAACTTAATTTTTAGAGAAGTTTTAGATTACAGAAAAGTTACATCAAAAGTATAGGGGATTCCCATATAACCCACCCCTCCCCCTCCTATATTTCCCCCTATTAATAACATCTTACATTAGTGTGTTATATTTGTTACAATTTATGAACAAATATTGAAGCATTGCTACTTACCAAAGTCTATAGTTTACATTATGGTTTATTTACACTTTGCACCATACAGTTTTATAGGTTTTGACAAAATGTATAATGGCCTTTATCCATCATTACAATATCATGCAGAACAATTCCAATGCCTTTAAAATGCCCTATGTCCCACCGATTCTTCCCTCTCCCTCCCCACAGAACCTCTGGTGACCACTATCTTTATGTCAATGTTACAAATTCTTCCATTACTACAATAATCATAAGTCTACTTTTTCCCATGGTTGCATTCCCCCTTTATGTTTGTTCATTCCTCAATCTTGAGGATTTGGGGAAGATGATGCCCACTCTGCTTCAGTTTGAGAGGGGGCTTAGATCTTATGGGGCAGATGGAAGGAACTATTTTGCTTGCAGTTATAGATACTCTTTGTTTTGGGGGGATGGGCATTGTCCATGATCATCATTTTGTTAGTTGTTCTGGGTGAGTCTGATGAACTGGAGAGTAGGTGTTGCAACTCTGCTGAGATTCAGGGCTCAACCAGCATATGAACAGACTGAAGATTTAAGTCTCTGGGACATATATTTAATGGATACAATGCTAATTATAGGTTCAAATAAAAGGGGTAAAAGAATCATACGTAGGGAAATTATAAATAAGTCTAACTCTGTTATATGGGGAAGCAGATGATCATATATTCCAAGATAAGGCCCACCGATGGGGTGTTGATTTCATGAGGCTGTGTACCTTGCCTATAGTGTCCAGACGTCTCTAGAGCCCTTATTTTTTTTTTTTGTTTACATCAGGATCTTTTTACTTATTGATTGTACATTTTAAAAATGGAATGCCTTCCCTTCTCACAATCAGTACTTTTCATGAAGTCCTATACAAGTACATGCAGTTTGTAAACCATGTAGTTCATAAACTGCAGCAAAATTCAGGGGCAAGTGAAGATGTTTTTTTAATCCCATGGAAGAACACTGAATGCAGAGTTCTAGGAACAAATTCAACATCATCTTATTAAGTTGAAGAAGCTTATTAAGAAGTTTCTTTTTTTTTTTTTTTTTTTTTTTTTTTACCGGGAGGTACCGGGGATCGAACCCCGGTCTCTCCATATGGTAGACGGACGCCGAACCTCTTGAGCCACATCCGTTTCCCTAGAAGTTTCTTTTAATCAAGTATGGACACAGGCTTGCAAAATATACACTGCCTAGAGCAAAAAAATCTCAGAAACTTGCAAATCACATCATCCTAACAATTTTTCATTCTTTCTACTGACAAACATTCAAGAACAGCATTTTCATCATATGAAAGTAAACAACAAAATTGGCTTTCCCCAGACTTTCTAATCCATTGACCTCACTGCAATTATTATAAATCACTGGCAATCGCTGAATTGATTTGGCAAAGATTAATTTACACTTTCCCCCAAAAGTATAAAAAGAATGCACTGCACAGATATCATCCATGGAGAACTAGGTTTACATCATAAATGTTGGGAGTAAAAAGTACACAAAATGGTACATTTAGGATTTTGAGTGAGAGATGGATCCACTGCTTCACATAGCACAAAGGAATTCTGCTGAGATGGCCACATACAGCTCTTTTTATTTTGTAGCAGGTTTCTTCGGAGGAAGGAGTTTGTATGTGTTGAAGTAGCCCACCACCTGCTGGGGAACCTCTGCCAAGACACACTGAGCAAGTGCTTCTTTTGGAGAATTCTGAAACTGTCTGAAAGGCACAAACTGGACAATATCTCTGATGGCTACCTCCCCTGACGGGGACCTGAGGCTTCCACCATCACCATCCAGAAACTCCATGGCACTAAAGTCAGCACCTCCAACTCCAACAATGATGATGGACATTGGCAGCTTGGCAGCGTTAACTATAGCTTGTCTGGTTTCATCAAGGTCTGTGATCAGTAATGATCAATAGCACAAAATACTGAGAAGCTGTCTGTTGTTGTGTGGCTGCAGCAGCAAATCTGGCCACATGGTTTATGATTGGAGAAAAATTAGTTGGTCCATAGAGTTTAATCTGAGGAAGGCAGGCCCGATATGCCTCTATAATGCCTTGGATTCCATTACAGTAGGGACTGGAAGGATTAAAGTTCATTGGGAATTCATGTGATACCTGCCACTGTGGAGGTATCTGAGCTCCAAAACCAAAAGCTGGAAACATCTTATCAGCATCATAATCTTGAATGACCAGTCCCACAGACCAGATAGCAGTCAAATACTCATTAACACCACTGGGGCTGATGAAATGAAGGGAGTCAGAAGACCTTGGATCACCATTGGAGCCAGTGAAGTCCACTCCCACAGTAAAATTCAGCTGACATCCTCCCATGATATAGTCAAGAAACGTGCATTCTACTGTTATCTCACACTGTTTCACAATGATGACACCTGAATTTTTGTAGCTTTTCTTCTTTTGTCTCTTTTTTTCATTTATGCACTCAAATTCAATAGATGAGTTTCTGGAGGCTTCTTTCAGTTTTGTCATGGTGGTTTGAAATGTTCCAATTAGATCATGTGACCCATCATTGTCATAATCATAACACTCTACCTTGATGGTTTTGTCCATATCTCCATAGCACAGGGAGTTAAGAGAGATTTTAAAAGGCCTCCAAACAGGATTCAAGTTGTTTTTAACAACCTCTGTTCGATGAACCATTAGCCAGTTTCCATCAGATGACTGCTTGTGGAATTCCAGGTATGGATCTGACTTTCCAAATAGATCCTTATTACCCAGTTTTCTTGCTTCCATTTCAAACAAGACCACTCTGTTATCCTTTATTTCTTCAGCTGAAATCGTAATGCTCCCTTTCCCTGCAGGTCTGCCATTTTTAAGCACCAGTGGTCGAGTTAGCTTCTTACTGGAAACAATTTGTCCCAGGGTACATTCAAATTCTCCTAAGAAGTCATCATCGCTCAGTTCAACAGTTTTGTTGTTGATGTCATAAATCCCAAATTTCAATTTCTGAACTACTTCAAAGTAGTAATCAATAATAAATGTCTTGGAAAATTTGGGACTCAAGCAATTCTTAATCCTTTCTGTGCGCTCAACCTCATACCAGTGTTGACCACTCGTATTCAAAAATAACACACACAAAGGGTCCGACTTTGACCCTACATCTTTATCCAAAAGATTGTCACAGGAAATATTCAGCTCCACCTTCGTCACACACTGGGCAGCCATCTCTTGAGCTTTTCCCATTCCACCTGGCGGTTTCTCATGGAAATCTCATGGAAAGCCCTGAAGCGCACCACATTGCCGTGAGCGATCGCTTCACCCCAGAGCGTGGTGCGGTGACCCCGTGCTGCTCCCCGCTCGGTGTTGCTGCGATTTCAGGGCTTGTCTTCCTCCTACCCTCCCAGCGTAGAGAGGGCCCCACCCGCCAGGTGCGCGAGCGCTAGATCCCGGCGGCCCCGGTGGCCCTGCGCTCTCTAGAGCCCTTAGAAGCACCTCTGTTTGAGGCTTTGTTCACAGTGCCTGTTAGTGTGATCTGCCTGGGACCTGCATAAGCATAACCTCTGAAATGACCACCTGACTTTCTTTGAAATCTCTTAGCCATAAAAACTCTTTTGGGGAAGTTGATGTGGCTCAGGTGACTGAGCTCCCACCTGCCACATGGGAGGTTGCTGGTTCTGATCCCGGTGCCTCCTAAAGAAGACAGCGAGCTGGCATCGATGGGCAGGTGCAGGCAAGCTGACACAACAAGAGACACAAAAGAAAAAACCGAATGAGAGACACAACAAAGTAGGTAGCAGAGGTTCCTGGTGCCTCCTAAAGAAGACAGCAAACTGACGCGACGGGCAGGTGTGGCAAGCTGATGCAACAAGATGACGCAACAAGAGATGTGGGAAGGAAAAACCTAATGAGAGACACAACAAAGCAGGGAGCAGAGGTGGCTCAAGTAATTAGGTACCTCCCTCCCACATCAGAGGTCCTAGATTCAGCTCCCAGTGCCTCCTAAAAAAAAACAAGGAAGACCAACAGATACAGCAAGTGAAAAACAACAAGGGGGTGGGGAAAATAAATAAAATAAATCTTTAAAAAAAATATTTTGTACTTAATGTTTCCTCCTTTTGGTCAAGGTCTTTTTCCAAATGCATCACTGGTTGGTGCTTGGTATATTAATCCCTTGGTGCCAGGGAGGTTCATCTGGGAGTCATGTCCCATGTTGGGGGGATGGTAGTGAGTCTCTTTGATGAGTTTGGCTTAGAGAGAGGCCACATTTGAGTAACAAGGAGGTTTTCAGGAGGTAATCCTTAGGCATTTGTTATTATTAGCCTAAGTTTCAATTTTACAAGAATAAGGTTCATAAGTACAAGCGTTACTATAGAAGCCTTGGCGTACTGGTCTGTTTTCTTTTATTAGGCACTGTCTTTATCCTCCAGAGATTTTTGCCACTCTATCTGAGCAAGTTAAACTCCCAAGGATGGGAGTTTATTATTTTGTTTGTTTATTATTTTGCTTCACCCACTGAGCTAGCCCCCTATGACCATATGAACACATTCATATCCCATAGAGGCTTGCCCCAAAGGCATCCTTATCCACACATACCCCCCTCCCACCAACACCATGCTCCAGTGACCCTCCCCCACCATAGATACTGAAAAGACCACTCCCACACCTGTATTCTCAACCACAGTCCTCAGTCTCCCCAGAGATCACTTGTTCCTCCCTCCAGCCCTCCCCCCAGTTCCATGGATGGCTCAACCCATCCACCCCCAGTCTTGCACTTCTAAAAGACCTTTTGTCGGGAAGCGGCTGTGGCTCAATCAGTAGGGCTCCCGTTTACCATATGGGAGGCCCCGGGTTCGGTTCCCGGGGCCTCCTGGTGAAGGCAAGCCCGCCCGCACAGCGTGGTTAGCTGACCCAGTGAGCACAAGCAGCAAGGGGGGGATAAATGAATAAATAAGTAAAATCTTTAAAAAAAAAAAAAAAGACCTTTTGTGAGTTCATACCTTGACGTTCATAACATATTTTTCTAATAAAAACAATTTGGGGTGCCAAGCTGCCTGCCAAAGTGCATTTATCCTGAGAGCAGGCCTTCATAACAACTTACCAGGGCACAAGGCAGAGCAAATCCTCTACCACCTCTAACAGAAAGTGCCTATTATACCCTAGAGGAATGTTTCACTGTTATCTTTCCCATTCTGACCCCATTAACTAGGCCCAGCCTGTCCAGAGAAATAAAACCATGTAACAACCCAGCTTGGGGCATTGTATGCCTGTGTTCTCTGTTTGCCTCTTTCAGCTTTGCTTCAGGAGTCTTATTTCCCTACACCTTGGATCTTTAAGTCTGGATTGACTCTGCACATTGGCTCCTGATGCTCCCCTCTGTCTCCTTCTGCATTCATGGCCCATTTAAGTCATGTTCCTCCATCTGGATTTTAGTAAGCTCTTCGAATGTCATTCCTTTGGTGGCCCTATGTTCCCACCCTTTCCTTCTGCCCATCCTCTTGGACTGGGCTGACCTCATCCCTAAAGCTGGGGATACCATCTCCTACCACCCACTCAGAAGTAATGCTTATAAACCATGTCCTGTGGGTCAATGCCAGGCAGGGAGGCTGTGGAACTAGTCTCACAATCACCTTGACCTATCCCTTCACCACTATTGCCACTATCACCTATGAGATTAACAAGGGAACCCACTAGACAGCTTGGATTTTTACTCAGATACAATTATATCTGGAAACACTGGCCATTAAGAGTTCTAAGAGGACATGGTGTAAATGTTCCTTGTTCTTCAGCTGACAGAAAGGCAATACAAGGAAGCCCCTTTTGCAAACAAGAATATGTTGGGATTATCCTGGCATGATATAGACTTTGCTGGAATTTTTCAGATTTCCAAACTGCTTTGAGAAACATATTCCATTGCTTCACCTGCCAAGATGTAATCACCTCTGTAGGAGACTGGATTAGTTTTGCCTCCTAAGCAAGAGGTGCAAAAGGTGGAGTGAGATTCCTTAAAGGTCTCAGAGGGATAAGTGTGAAATTAATTGCTCAGATCCACTGTGCTCTGAAACCTCTGGGAGCTAACAGATTTTATCTGAAGCTGAAGGTTGGCCCGTTTTATCTCCTGGCCACCACATCAGATCCTCACAGGCGGGCCCAAGGGAAGGCAGAACTTAAATAGTTGACTGCTCCCTGGTGCCCTTAGGGCAGCAATAACAGCAGGCAGGACAGTTAAGCTTCTACTAGGTATTGCTGCAGGGCTGCAGGGTTTGTTCTCTTTACAAAGTTTCCTGGGTAAGGGAGTGTTGGGGATTGAATCATGTCTCCCACAAAGACGTGTTCAAATCGTTACCCCCAGTCCTGTGGAAGTGAACCCATTTGAAATAGGTTCTTTGAAGTCGTTATTATATAAGGTGAGGCCCACCTGAATCAAGTTGGGCCTTAATCTAATATGACTGGAGTCCTTATAAGCAGAGGATATTTGGACAGTCAGGAATAGGAGACAGGTGGGGAGAGAGACGGCCGTGTGTTGGAGGCAGAGACTGAGTTATGGATTTCCAGCAAGCCTCTACCAAAAATCACAGACTTCAAAGAAAGCTCGGCCTTGCTGACACCTTAATTTTGGACTTCTAGCCTCCAGTAAAATTAATTCCTGTTGATTGAGCCAACTAGTCTGTGATACTTTATTACAGAAGCCCTGGAAAACTACGACAGGGATATGGGACTGAAATCCAGCACGAACTCTCCTCACTAAGCATTGTGCCCCACACAGGGCTACATTCACCTGAAGATTGTTCACTTTTCTAAATTGTCTGCCAAAAGGGGCATCTTGAAAAAAAAGGAGTACATCATTTTCCAGTTCCAATTTAGAAATATCCAAGTTGCTTGAAATTTCTAAATTCTAAAGGTGCTATATATGCTACTACCAGCCCTATACAGGCCACATTGATAGGCTTATATGATAGGTCACACTGTCTGAAAGGACTCAAACTGTGCCATTTCTGAACATTCACTTTCCCTATAAGAACAATCCACGGTGTGTGTGTGGGAAGGTGCCAGGAGGAACAGAAAACATCTAGGAATTTTTCTACATCCTGGGTAGACAGGGGCCTTGGAAAATCTCATACTCCAAACCTTAATTCAGTACTTCAGTTGCACATCTGTGTGCAGATGAGATTTCTTAATAGACAAGAATGTTACCAAACAAGGTCCTAGGCTGGAAGGCTTCCAGGATCATTAAGGCTGTCTGGTTATTACGAAGTTTTCCAGAAACTACCTCAGTGATTCGTGCCCTACTTCTCACCCAAATAATCTTAATAGCTAATCTCAAAAGAAGAAAGTTGTTTGCCTGGTGACCAGTAATGGCATTTCGGCCTCCAAAAAATCTACTCACCTATACCCCAATCTTGGCAACTCTCAACCCAGCCAAAACGTACACCCTCAAAACCAAAGCCTAATATATGCCATTCTGCTCAAGGAGGATCCAGGCATCATGACTGCCACATGTATATCTACCTCCAGGAAGCTGGTGTCAGCAAAGCCAATTTCCCAGTGTGGAAATGTGAGCCATTAATGATCATCTCCACTTCTGAGGTTCGAGCACAACCATCAGGGTCCAACACCCCCTGTTTTTAGACCGCTCCCTTCTAGTGAAACTAAGGCAGAAACTCAGCCCATGTGAAGGAAAGATGACCACCTTCTTCAAGCAGTTTAATTGTTTCATCCCATACATAGCAGGCAGACCAAACCACTGAAAAGATACTATAATTGAAAGGCCAAAGTAACAGAGACAGTGGAATTGGCCCTATCCTGGAAAATCATCTGAACTGAAAACTTCATAGCTATCTACCCAGATACGAACTTCTGTTAGCTCACCTCCAAAATGTATCCTGAATCCATCTACTTCTTTCTGTCTTCAGCCACTTCCAATCCAAGCAATCACAATTTTTTGCCTGGTCTACTACAATGCTCTCTTAACTGGTTTCATTGCCCCTCTACATGACAACCAGAACGATGTATTAAAAATATAAATCACTTCAATGGCTTTCCAATGCACTTAGAATAAAATCCAAACTCCTTCCATGGATTGCTAGGCCCTATATAATGTGGCCTCTGCCTAGCTCATCTACCTTGTTCTCAGCATTTTCCATTTCATTCACTAAGCTACAGCAATACCAGCCTTTTTTTAACTTTTTATTTTGAAATAATTTCAAATTTACAGGACAGTTGCAAAAATAATATGAACTCCATACATAGAAACATACCCCACCTTACACTCTGATACCCAGATCCACCAATTATAACATTTTGCCTTTTGCCATATCATTCATCATTCTATCTATCTATCTATCTATCTATCTATCTATCTATCTATCTACCCACCCTATATCATCTATCTATTTTCCAAACATTTGAGAGCAGGTTCCATACATCATACTTCTTGAATGCATAAATCTTCTGTGTAGATTTCCTATGAATAAGGATATTCACTATGTAATCAGCTTAAGTGCAGTTATTGAGTTCAAGAAATTTAATGTTGATTTAAAACATACATTCTATCTTCCAATTTTTTTCTTATGTCCCAATAATGTCTTTTTGAGCGTTTTCTGCTCCCTTCTTAGATCCCATCCACTATCATGTATTGTATTTAATTGTCATTATGTCTTTATCTTTCTTTTTTTAATTGTGAAAACATATATACAACATAAATTTTCCCATCCCAATCCCTCCCAAGCATGCCATTCAATGGGATTAATCACATTCACAATGTTACAGTACCCTAACCACTATACATTGCTATAACTTTCCTTTACCCCCAAACAGAAACCCTACGCTCATTTTGCACTAACTTCCCATTGTCCCTGCCCCCCAACGTAACCTGTACTCTACTTTCTGTCTCTATGTGTTTGCATATTCTCTGATTTTTTTGTGTGTGTGGTTACCATGGGGCTTAAATTTAATATCCTAAGTTTATAATGATCTCATTTGTTTGATACTAACTTAACTTCAAAAGTGTACTATACTCCTCTGTCCTCCCACCGTTTTGTAGTTCTTGTCTTAAATTACGTATTTATACTTTATGAGTCCAAAACCATTGATTTATCGTTACATTACATTATCATTACATTTTATATAATTGAATATTGGCCTTTTTAAATTGAATGTTTTATTTAGGTAATTGTAGATTCACCTATAGTTGCAAAAGATAATACAGAGAGACCTCTTGTCTACTTTGCCAAGTTTCCCCCAATGGTAACATTTTGCAAAACTATAATGTAAAATCACAGGATATTGACATTGATACAATTTACCAATCTTATTCAGATTCCCCGAGATTTACTTGTATTCATGTGTGTGTGTGCGCACTTGTGCATTTAGTTCTATAGAGTTTTTTCACCTGTGTAGATTTGCATATTCACCACTACAGTCAAGATGTTGAACGGTTCCATCACCGCAAGGATGACACCTTTTAAACCACATCCCCACCCCCCCTAACCCTGGGCAACCACTAATCTATTCTAGATTCCTATAATCTTATCATTTCAAAAATGCTATCTAAATGGAGTCATACAGAGTGTAGGCTTTTGGGATTTTTTTTCCACTCAGCATAATTCTCTGGAGAATCATCCAGGCTGTGTTGCATGTACCAATAATTTGTTTCTTTTAATTGCTGAATAGTGTTTCATGGTATGGATGTACCACAGTGTTTTAGTTTCCTAGGCAGCTCCAGCAAATACCATGAAATGGGTTAGCTTAAACAATGGAAATTTATTAGCTTACAGTTTGAGGCTGGAAAAATGTCCAAATCAAGTTATCATGAAGGTAATGCTTTCTTCTCCAAGACCTACTGCCAGCAATACTTGGTTCCTCAGTCACATGGCAAGGCATGTGATGGAGTCTGCTGGTCTCCCCCTTCTCTTCCAGGTTTGTTGATTTCAGTTTCTTGCTTCTGTGGCTCTCTCTCTCTCTCTCTCTCTCTCTCTCTCTCTCTCTCTCTCTCTGGGGTGTGTGTGTGTATTCTTTCCATTTATAAAGGACTCAAGTAATAGAATTAAGATCCATCCTATTTGAGGTAGGGCAAACCTTAACTGAAGTAACCTCATCAAAAGGTCTTACTTGTGATAGGTTTACATCCACAGGAATGGATTAAGTTTAAGAACATGTTTTTCTGAGGGTACATACAGCTTCAAACCACCACAAACAATTTGTTTAACCATATACCTATTGAAAAACATTTGCGTTGTTTCCAAACACTCAAGTACAGATTTTGTATGCACATAAGTTTTCATTTTTCTTGGATAAATGTCCAAGGGTGCAATTGTTAGGTCTTATGGTCGTTGCATGTTTAATTTTTAAAGAAACTGACAAACTGTCCTCCAGAGTGGCTGTCCCATTTCATATTCTCACCAGTAATGTATGAGCAATTCAGTTCCCCACCAGCATTTGGCATTGTCACTATTTTTCATTTTAACCATTCTGATAGGTGTGTAATGATATTTCATTGTGGTTTTAATTTGCAGTACCCTGGTGGTTAATTATGTTGAACATCTTTTCATATGCTTATTTGCCATCTGTATATCCTCTTCAGTGAAATGTCTGTTCATATCTTGTGCTGGTTTTCCAACTGGATTTTTTTAAATATTATGTTTTGAGAGTTCATTGTATATTCTAGATATCAGTCAGATATATGGTTTGCAAATATTATCTTCCAGAGTTTAGCTTGTCTTTTCATTTTCTTCATATGAGCTTTCATAGTGCAAATGTTTAAAAATTTTTGATGAGGTCTAATTTATTAATTTTTCCTTTTATGGATGGTGCTTTGCGGATCAAGTCTAAGAACTCTTTCCCTATCCCTAAACCCCAAAGATTTTCTCCTATGTTTTTTCTAAAAGGTTTATAATTTTACAATTTACATTAAAGCCTGTGATACATTTTGAGTTAATTTTTTATTAAGGTTTGAGACTTAGGTTGAGGATCATCTTTTTTTTTTTTTTTTTTTTTTTTTGCCATTAGATGTCCAGTTGCTCCAGTACTATTTGTTGAAAAAGCTATCCTTCCTCCATTGAATTGCTTTTGCACCTTTGTTGAAATCAGTTTTGTATATTTGATTCTATTTCTGGTTTCTTTTTTTTTTTCTGATCCATTGATCTATGTGTCTATGCCTCTGTCAATACAATATTGTCTTGATTATTATAGCTATATAGTAAAACTTAATCACGTAGAGTGATTCGTCCCATTTTGTTCTTCTTTCATGATTATTTTAGCTATTCTGGGGCCTGTCCCTTCCCATGTGAATTTTAGAATAAGCTTGTGTATGTCTACAAAACACTTTGCTGGAATTTTGATAAAGATTTCCTTCGCTTATAGATCAATTTTGGGACAATTGGTATCTATACTATATTGAGTCTTCCAATTCAGGGGCATAGTATGTCTCTACATTTATTTAGGTCATCTTTGATTTCTTTCATCAGCATTTTGTAATTTTAAGCATACAGATTCTGCACATGGTTTAAAGTTTATACCTAAGTATTTCATTTTCTTTGGAGTGATTGTAATGATATTGTATTTTTAAAATTTCAGATTCCACATATTCATTGTTAGTATATAGAAATTCGATTGAATTTTGTGTGTTGATCTTGTATCTTGAAACCTTGCCAAATTAACTTATTAGTTCTAGGATTTTTTTGGGTAGAATCTTTGGTATTTTCTTGTTATCTGAAATTTTTAAAAAATATTTATTTCCAGTATGCCCTGCCTTTTATTTTTATTTCTTACATTTTGCAGTGGCTAGAACTTCCAGTACTATGTTGAATGAGAATGGTGAGAGAAGACATCCTTGCCTTGTTCCTTATCTTAGAGGAAAACGTTTGGTTTTTCATCATTAAGTATAATGTTAATTGTAGTCTATTTTGTAGATGCTCTTTATCAAGTTGAGGTAATTTTCCTCTATTCCTAACTTGCCAAAAGTTTTTATGATGATCAGGTGTTGTATTTTATCAAATGCTTTTTTTGTGGCAATTGATATGGTCATATAATTTTTTCTTTAGCCTGTTGATATGGTGGATTACATTGATTGAGTTTTCAATGGTAAACCACCCTTGCATAATTTAAATAAATCTTACTTTGGTACTGGTGTATAATTCTTTTTACTCAGTCTTGGATTTGACTTGCTAATACTATATTGAAAATGTTTGTATCTAAGTTTTGGGGAGCTTTTGGCCTGTAGTGGGCCTAATTGTTGGTTTTTCAGGGTTGGGAAACTTTAGATGTGGATGGCCTTCCTCTGGTGAGTGGAGGGATATCAGATGCCCCACTGCTGTGCAGTTCCTCCAAACAAGTGCGCTTTTTTCTACCACTGTTAAGAGTTCTCCTTGTGCCATTTTCAGGGTTTATAGTTGTTCTGAGCAGGGGAAAATGGGCCTGTGCCATCTTGTCCAGACCAGAAGTTTCCGAGGCTTTTTGTTGTATTTGTTGTTATATGTCAAACCTCTTCTGGCTATGGGGATATTGCACTTCATGTTTCCTTTGCCACAAATGCTATTCCTTCAGATCTTTGCATGTTTGGCTACTTCATGTCTTTTTTTTTTTACATTTCTCAATTAAATGCAATGGATGCATATAAAAATTTTTTTTAATCAAACAATATATTACACAATATATTTGGTTCATAGTAATGCATTCATACAGTATTTGTCCTTTTGTGTCTCGCTTGCTTCACTCAACATAATGTCCTCCAGGTTCATCCATGTTGCCATATGCTTTATGACTTCATTTCTTCTTACAGCTGCATAATATTCCATCATGTGAATAGATCACAGTTTGTTTATCCATTCACCTGTTGATGGATGGACACCTGGGTTGTTTCCAATTTTTGGCAATGGTGAATAATGTGGCTATGAACATCGGTGTGCAGATGTCTGTTCGTGTCACTGCTCTCAGTTCTTCTGGGTATATACCCAGTAGTGGTATTGCAGGGTCATGTGGTAAGTCTATATTCAACTTCTTTAGGAACTGCCGAACAGTCCTCCATAGTGGTTGTACCATCCTGCACTCCCACCAACAATGAAGAAGTGTTCCTCTCTCTCCACATCCTCTCCAACACTTGTAGTTCTCTGTCTTTTTAATAGTGGCCATTCTGATAGGTGTGAAATGATATCTCATAGTAGTTTTGATTTGCATTTCCCTAATCATGAGTGATGTTGAGCATTTCTTCATGTGTTTTTTTGCCATTTGTATTTCTTCTTCGGAGAAATGTCTATTCAAGTCTTTGGCCCATTTTTTAATTGGGTCATTTGTCTTTTTATTGTTGAGTTGTAACATCTCTTTATATATCCTGGATATTAAACCCTTATCAGATATGTGATTTCCAAATATTATTTCCCATTGAGTTGGCTGCCTTTTCACCCTTTTGACAAAGTCTTGTGAGGTGCAAAAGTGTTTAATTTTGAGGAGGTCCCATTTATCTACTTTTTCTTTTGTTGCACGTGCTTTGGGTGTGAGGTCCAAGAAACCACCACCTACTACAAGGTCTTGAAGATGTTTCCCTACATTTTCTTTTCATGTCCTTTTAGTCTCTGCCCAAATGCCATCTCCTCAAAGAGACTTTCCTTGAACTCCTTATCTAAAGTAGCCTCCACCCCTTTCCACTCAATCACTTTGATCACATCTCCTTTTTTTTTCTTTGTAACACTCCACACTCTGAAATCACCTTATTTTTTCTGCTTAATTGCTTGTTATCAATTAAGTAAGCTCTAAGAAGAAGGCTCCTGCCCATCTTGTTTATTGGTGTGTCTCTCAGTACTTAGAACAGTACCAGACAGAGAATAAGCCCTCAATCCATGTCTTTTAAATGATTAAATGAATTCAGCCCCAATTACAACTAACGAAGGTGATATGAAAGAGGCATCAAACAGATGCCCATGGCTACCACCAGCAGACATATCTTGAGCTGTCTAGGGAAAGCATTTTGGCAACAGAATACAAAGGAGACCTGCTCTATAATAATCAATCGCTGGCTCCAAACACATTCTGCAGAAACATCTTGCAGGTCCACATTTGTTACACCCTGCCATTCTCTGAAACACTCATACCTAGACTAAGGCCAGACCAGGACATCATGATGTCCTAACTTCTGCGTTCATGAAAACAATATAACCATGTACCTCATCACCATGCTACTATCATTGTTATAGCCTCAGTATCTAGTATAGATCTCAGCATAGAGTAGGCCTCCAACAAATGCTCAGAATTTTCATCTCAAAATATCCCCCTCCTGTCCCTGTCACAGTACCATGCTAGTGAAGATGGACACTATTAGAAAAATCGTTTACTTCATTCCACATTTTTTGCCCTTCATCCATACCAATCTCTGGTGCCTTTTTCTTCCAGGGTCCTTCACTAAGCAACTCTTGAAGAACCAAAACTTCATCTCCCTTGAAAAGGTGATATGAGCACTAGGTATGGTAGCTCAAAGAGAAATAGTACTGTTTCATTCCAGTTTTTAAAGTGTTGAAGCTGCTTCAAACAAAATATTCTAGGAAACCTTTTGTGGCAGCCATGGAGATATATTGCTCAGATCTCCCTTCAAGACAAAACTTGCCACAGGGAGTTCAATTAGCTGACACCCTCCAGCTGAAGTGCCTTTAGAATCTGCCTCATATTTCGAGCTGAGGACATATACTTCCTGGGCAGCTCCCAGACAATGACTGAGCATGGTGGGGGCAAAGGGGGCTCACCATATCTGGTCAGAGCAGGACCCCTCAGTGGGAAATATTTGTACTGGAGCTCCTTGTTGGGCTGTCTGATATTTCTCAGAGCTGCATCACAGTTTGAGGCTCTTCCTACCCAATCTTGCTTCCTTCTCGCTCTCCTTTCACAGGCATCAGACCCACTTTGTGATGTGGAGGATTTATTTGCCTACTTCTGCTCCCTTTCCCCTTGTATCTTTTATTCCCCATTACTATCTCTTTCACTTCTAGCTCTGTATTGGCAACTGCTTCCCAGAGAACCCAAACTGAAATATCTCTTAACCTTTTCTGGAGATTTAGAGTCCATGTCTCTAAAATTCCTTCAGATCCCACCTTGGCTCATGATATTCTCTTTTTTAAAAAAATATATTTTTTAAAAAAATACTTATATTACATAAATGTTACACAAAAAATATAGGGCATCCTATATGCCCCACTCTCCACACCTCCCACACCCTCCCACATAAACAACATCTTTCATTAGGGTGACACATTCATTGCAATTGATAGACGCATCCTGGGGCATTGCCACTGATCATGGACCATAGTTCACATTGTAGTTTACACTCTCTCCCACACAATTCCGCAGGTTATGGGAAGATAAAAAATGGCCTATACCTGTCATTGCAATGCCATTCAGGACAATTCCCAAGTCCTGAAAAAGTCCCCATATTACAGCTGTTTTTCCCTCCCCCTGCCCCCAGAGCCTCCAGTGACCACTGGCTCCACATCAATGTTGTAATTTCTTCCATTGCTAGAATCACAATAAGTCTATAGTAGACTACCAGTAAATCCACTCTAGTCCATAGTTCATTCCCCAATCCTGAGGATTCTTTATGTTTTCCGCGTTTTATTCGAGATCTTTTTCCAGGCCAGGGCTTGAAGCTAAGCCTTCTCCCTGAGGTGGGGTAGCAATAGGGGGACAGAAGTGATGACAGCAAGTCCAGACCAGAGAGAGAACCATGGTGTAAAGAAAGTAGGGAGACACACCAACCATGGTCCTGAGAGGCAGTCAGCATTGTAGAGGTTCATTAAGAGGTAACAAGGTATGTACCCCTTGAGAAGAGCAATGAGGAATCTAAGATTGTCCAAGCAGGAAAAGAGAAGCATTCAAGAAAGGAGGGAAACTAAAGAGTCAGGGAAACACTGGCATGAGAAAGATAGGTTCCTAGCTTTAAGAGCTGGGGCGCAGGACAGGCTTGCAGTCAGGAAACTAGGTAATAAGACAGGGAACCGTGTATCAGATCAGGGTTCCAAAGTGTACTTGTCTTAATAACAAGGCATAGATACTAGAAACAAAGTGAAAAGTTAGCCTCCAAGCAGCTAACTAGAGCTCCTTATCTAATGCCCGTTGTCCACCAGCATTATTGGTTTGGGAAAGAGGCTACCAGTAGATGGGAAGTGTGGGAAGAGGAAAACTGTGGGCAAGTAGGGCCATAGTGTCATGGTTAAGATAAGCCAGAAAGTCCCAGGTGTGAGGACTGGCTCTATGTCTCATATGCTGTGTTGTCTTCAGCAGGTTGCTGTGATTCGCTGAGCCTCCATTTCCTCCTGCAAAGGAGATTAAAATATCTATCTATAGGGGTAGGCTAGAATAAGGATTAGATGCGATCCTACATGGAAAGAATTGAGCCCAGTACATGGTACATGGTAAGTAAATGTGAACTAATGTTATTATCCCTTACCTAACACTGACTTTGAATTACATAAACCTCTTCTCAGCAGCTCCCTAATTAATGACAACGAAAAAAGGAGGCTTCATGGTGTATAGAAGTTACAAAACTTATTCTAGGGAAAGTGCTCATTAATATTCTTACCACTATTTCTTACAGACAGTACCAGAGACTTAGATTTATCTAACGTGAACAGTTTCAAATAATAACTTCTGTAAGGATACACATAGCTGGCTTTCAATTACTCACTCTAATGCAGTTCAGAGTCATGGGTAATCCAAAACTGTGCTGGATCCAAAGTCGTCTCTATTTGGCTTGGGAATGGACTGGTGAACCTTCTCTTGCAGTACATTTACCTTTTGGATCTTTTCTGTTTTGGCTAGTATAAAATGAATTTATATTCCCTAAGTACACCAGCTGACAGCAAGTGAATGTGGCACAGAAATATTCTTAGGGAAAGGAGGAAGCTAAGGTCATGACATCAAATCTGTTATAGTGAAGAGAGGATTTACTCAACATTTATGTCATTGGTTCTCAAAGTTTAGAAGAGATAATTGTATGGGGAACTTGTTAGAAATGCACATTCACAGATCCAACCCTTGAAATTCTGATTTAGTAACTTTGGGGTGAGGCACCCAACTATGTTCCAGAATGGACTTGACCTTTTTTGTACGTGTACTTTTGGGGATATTGTTTTGGACCTGTTAAGGGGTGAGGGTTGAGGGTCTAACAGGCCTTTCCATTAAAGGTGATTCCTTAAAACTGCCATGATGGGTGTCACAATAATAGAACATGGAAATATTTACTTTTGTGTATCAGCAAGGCTTATGTCTCAATTTCAAATCATAAATGAAAATGTGATTTCACCCCAAGTTCTTATCCAGTGTGGAAGATTTAAACAACTAAACAAAACTAATTTAATTGTCAGCCACCCCTTAGAATTAATAAATGTAGATCTTGATCATATGACAAAAAAAAAAAGGTCTATTGTGTTTTCTCAGGCTGGAAAGCTTGTCATACTCCATTCGCCACTAGATGGCCCATCATGCAAAAAAATGTTTTTCCTTCATTCAAAAAAGGTTTGTTGAAGAAGGTTCCCACAATTTTTTGAGGGTTGCCATAATGATTTTTAGCCATATCATAGCATAACCACCATATATTCTTTTTTTAGTAAGTACCAGGGATTGAACTGAGGACCTTGCACATGGAAAGCAGGTGCTCAACCACTGAGCCACATCTGCTCCCCAATGAGAGTTGGTTTTTTCATTTGTTTGTTTTTAGGAGGTACCAGGGATCGAACCTGGGACCTCGCACATGGGAAGCAGGTGCTCAATCGCTTGAGTTACATCTGCTCCTCATCTTTAAATTGGTTTATTTTTTAATTTAATGTGCTATTTTGGAATTAAACAGGAAGATGAAGGGAAAAAAGAGAGATATACATAGATGAAAAAGACAATGGCCCTGAGGAAAAAAGCTGCACCCAGAGTTAAAGAGAAGGGATAATGGGTCTGGAGCAGGTGATGAAGGACTCAAGGGGCCAAGATCAATAGTAGGCAGAAAGATGGAAAGGGCAGGTGAGAAAGAAGGGATCTCAAAACTGAGAGGGCTAGAGATAAGGAGAGGAAGGCATGGAACCTGGAGTATGGGAGGGAGGCTCTGTGATACACATAAGAATATTGGCATAAGAACCTGTGTGTAAGATGAGGGTGCAACTGGGTTTGGGGCCAGGGGCTGAAAGAAAGGTGTGTGAGTGGGGACCGAGTGGATAAGGAAAATAAAGAAGTATGCCGGGGTATGGATGTAGCTCAGTGGTTGAGCCCCCGCCTCCCGTGTATGAGGTCCTAGTTTCAATCTATGGTACCTCTTGTAAAAAAAAAAAAAAGGTATGCCAGGCACTCTTGGTTGCTTACCTAGTTTCCATGTCCCTTCCTTTCTTCCTTCCTTTGGGGAATTTTGGGAAATATTGTTCAGTAATCAAGCTCCAAACTGTGGCCCAAGTAGACCAAAGGCTTACAAGGCCTTATCTACAAACTTTGTGACCATATGTGTTTTAGAATTCAAAATTGTTTCGGTTTTTGGATTTAGGAAAGATAATGCATGCATATATCAGACGTTAGGTAACATACCCAGTATGGTCTAAGGGCAACCCCCTATAATCAAACACATTAATATTTCTTCAGTGAAGCATTTGATTTATAACCCTGAGTGGAATAAATGAATACTATGAAATAGCCTTAAGTCAGTTCAGGTCAGGTTTTGCTACCAAAAGTATTTTGATGCCAAACTTTAAAACAAACAAAGAATATGCTTCTTGGTTTTTGGAGCCTTTGGGACTGTGCATTTTGTTTATGTCTTATTTTTGAAGTTGGGTTGTGGATACATGGATATTATCATATTACTGTTTATACCTTTTTGTATGTTTGACATATTACTTTTAAAAACCTTTGAATCACATAGGCCTGTCTATTATGAGAGGGCATATGGCAGTAATAGGTTCATAGTAGGTTAATAAATACCTGTTGAATTGAATCAGCCTGATCTAGCCCTCCCACACTCATTTGTTATCTCTGTCTTAGAAAAAGCAACAGATTATATGCTGGTTAGGGAGGCGAGTCTGGTTATGAATATAAATAAGATGTAAGCTGGAACAAGGGCAGGCTCTAAGAAAAATTCATTCATTCCCTTATTCACTAATTCAACAAATATTTACTAAGGACTACTGTGAATCTAGCATTGTGCAAGAAGCTGAGAAGCCATGGAAGTCGCCACATAAAATTCCATTCTGACATTAAGAAGTTCACAGTCTGGTGGAAGGGATGAGCTGTCCACACCTTCCTGTGATTTAATGGGCCGAGTGTCACAAGAGAGACCCTGAATGCTAATGGGAGCTTCAAGAAGATGTGCTGTCTGCCCAGCATATGGATGGCAATTCGTGCCTGGAGATGTTAATAGAGAAACTGGGATTACTTCAGTCACCACACTGCTACCATCTAAAACGGCAATCTGCTCTCACTGCTCTCTAACCTATAGGAGCTTGGGTCTTCATGAAATTAGATTTCTGGAGTACCCACAGCTTCCTCTGTACCCAAGAAGGAGAACAAATGGAAGATTGGTTAGCTGCCTTCCAGTGTTTAATGACCATCTTCTTGGATGGTCCCTGGAGCAAAGAGTCATGGTCTCCTGGGTGATAGTCTAAAATATTCTCTGACATGACAGCACCTGTTCTAGACAGTCCTGCCCCAATTACCCACCTCCTTAAAAAAAGAAGCTTTTCCTGGAGTCCAGAGGCAGCTGGAGCTTTCCAGTGGCTAAGGAATTTGGGTAACCTCCTCCTTGATCCTGGTTTCTCAACTCAGCCCGGATTTATACCCTGATGTGGGCCACTAGATTCTTCATCTGTAAAATGGGGCTAATCAATGAGCTGATGTGAGTAAAGTACTTAAAACAGTACTTGAAACATAGTAAGTGCTATAGCAGTGTACTTGCTTTATTGGGTTGTTGTCAAGATTTAGTCAGATTATCTGCGTAAAGTGCTTAACCTCCAATAAATGTTAGCAGCTATTATTTATTATTATTATCCTGGTCAAGGAGTACCCCAGGTTCCAGTTAATTCCACTAATGAATCTAAGTCTCCAAGAACCTACCCCAAAGGAAGTAAACTGTTCTATTTGGGAAGGGAGCTGATACTTAATGTTAAGGCTTATAAATCCCATGAAAGTGCACTAGAGAAGCAGACTGAGGCAAGGATGCTCCCACCCATTCCATTGACATTACTCTCAAGTAGATCACCAAAGACTTCCTTGTTGGTAAATTTAATGGACAGTTTTCAGCCCCTGTCTTTGGAATTCTCTTTTAACAGACAATATCAGCTCTATTGAGCCTTCTTTCCTTTAAAAGGTGCTCTCTTTACTTATATGACATAACATCCTCCAGGTTTTCTTCTTTCTCTCTGGCTACTCCTCATGACTCTCCTTTGTAAGTGCTTCTTCCTTCATCTATCTCTTAAGGGTTCTTTCCTAGGCAGCCTTCTCTTCTCACTGGATATATTCTACCCTGGATAATCTTATCACATCCATGGCTTCAATAACCTATATGCTGATGACTCCTAAATCTTTAGGTCAGATTTCTCTTCTGAGGTCCACATCTCTATATCTGACTGCTAACTGGACATTTCCACTTAAATACTTACAAGCACTTCGAACTTTACATGTTTCTAATTAAACTTACCATCCCCACCCCTACCTCTACAAACAAAAGGCCTTGTTCCTCTTCCTATGCTCTCTCTCTCTCTCTCTCTCTCCCTCATTACTTACATCTAATTGATGTGTAGATAGTTCTACTTCCAGAATATACCTTGCATGTCTGCACTGCTTTCCATTTTCACTGTTACAGCCTTAATCCAGGCCACCATCATCTCTTACCTGTAACAACTTTCTAACAGGTCTCCTTCCCCCTGCTTTTCTCCCTTCCAGTCCACTCCCCACACTAAAGCTGGAGGGAGCTTCTTACCACAGCAAAGATGATCATGTCATTCCCATGCTTAAAATCTTTTGACCACTGCTCCCTGTCTGTCTGTCTAGATAGATATAGATATAGATATATAGATATAGATATAGATAGATATAGATATATAAATAATCACAAAACTTCTTGAGTTAAGTATCATTACCCTCATTTTATAACTAGAAAATTGAGGTAAAATGATTTTCCCAAAGTCACACAGCTAGTAAGTGACAGAGTTAGAATTTGAAACTGAGCTGTTTGGCTCAAGCCTCTGCTCTTTACCACATCCAGCCTCCAAGATGGCCCCCAATAATCCCCACTTCCTGGTATTCACATCCTTGTGCAATCCACTCCAACAGTGTACCATGGTTGGTTTGTGGGACGAATAGCATACAGCAGAGGTAATGGCATGTCAGTTTTGAGATTAAGTTGTAAAGACTTTTGTCTTGGGCTCTGACTCATCCTCTTTCTCAGATCACTTGCTCTAGAGGAAGCAAGCTGCCATGTCGTGAGCAGCCCTTGGAGAGGCCCATGTGGTGTGGAGCTGAAGTATCTACTTGGCCAACATTCAGTGAGAATCTGAGGCCTGCTAACAACTATGTGAGTGAACTTGGAACTGGATTATGAATCCAATTGTGTCTTGAGTTGATGGCTTCAGCCAACAGTTTAATTGCAACCTGAGCCATAACACCCAGCTAAGCCACACCCAGATTCCTGACACTTAGAAATGGAGTGATAATAAATGTTTGTTGTTTTCAGCTGCTGATTTTTGGGGAAATTTATTATACAGTAAGAGATAACTGATACACCCCTCTAGTATATTACCTCAAACTTCATTTATGTTTTTCTTCATTCGTGCTTTCAACCAACCAGTAATTATTTAACTAGATATGTGCCCTGCACTATAAATGCTGTAAACTACTTTTTCTCTGTCCACCCCTCCTTACCTTTGTCTTTCCCTTCAACAACGATAAGTAACTATCTCAATATCCAAAGGTGACATGAGTTTCCATGTGTCAGTGCTTTTGTGTTGCCTGTGCTATCCTTTGCCTCCTTCTTAGCCTGATTGCCTCCTACTCTTCTTCAGAACTGGATTTTTACACCACCTCCAGTCTGAGTTACTTGCCCCCTCCTTGTGTTCCATTAGCACTCTGTGCATACCCTGCCATCATAGCATTGTCTCGCTCTAAGAGACAATTTCTTTGCCCATTCGAACTTAACTTGAAAGAGGAACTATGTCTTATTTATCTACATATCCCTAGTGCTTGCTTAGAATGAATGAACCAATGGACCAATGAACTCCATGGAAGACAGAGATCTTTGTCTTTTTTGTTCACTGATGTATCCAAAATGCATAACACAGTGCCTGTTACTTAACGGGTGCTCAATAAGTATCTGTTGAATGTTATAGAATGTAGAATGAAGAAACAAATGAATACAAAGGAAGTCACTAGTGTCCTCCAGATACCTCATTCAAGCTTACCTCTCTTTAAGGAGTGCCTAATGTTCTAGGACTATTTATCCCATTCTTCCTGCCTCTTAAAAAATGTGTTCTTTACCAACAAAGACCAATCTTTATAATCTGTAAAGAGCTCCTAGAAATCAAGAAAGAAAAGATCAATACCACAATGGAAAAATAGGCAAATGACATGAACAGAATATCCCAATAAAATGGTATTAAAACAGCTCTTAAACATATGAAAAGTTGCTCAATAACATTCAAAATACATGTAAATTAAAATTAAACTTACATATTATTTCCCTCTTACTTGATTTTCAAAAATCTGAAAGTATGATAACACTTTGTTGTAAAGTAGTAGGGAAATGAGCACTCTCATACACTGTTATTGGGGGTGCAAAATAGTGGTACCCCTCATAGAGGGCAATTAGGCAATATTTATCAATATTGGAAATGTATTTACCTTTCTAGGTATATATCTTACAGACAGAGCCTTACACTTGTAAAACAACTCATGTACAGGGTTATTCGTTGCAGTATTGCTTTAAAATACTAAAAAACTGGAAACAATCCAAGTGTTTATCTATAGAAAACTGGATAAATAAACTATGGCACATTTGTACAATGTAGTCTTGTGTAGTTGTTAATGAACAATGATTGAAGAAAGCACCTCTGTACTGACATTCAAATGTTTCCATGATATATACTACAATGAAAAAAGCCAAAGTACAGACTGAAAACAGCCCTGCTTTTCTCTAGTTACACATTTGAAAAGACAAACTCATTCCCTGAAACATAGTTATGTACTTCTTCTCCCAAGGACATTTGCATTCAAACAAGGAATGGAACCTTAAGCCAAAGAAATCCAAAATGAATGGTGCAATTTCAAGGAACAGCACGAGTCCAGTGAGGAAGAGGAAAGGGAGCTTCCTCAGTCCCTATTCTGCCTTTACCTAGACATCACACTCCCTAACAAAGCCTCTGCTCTGATACCCTGTTTGCTACCCTGCCCACACATTCAACAAACAGAGCAGAAAAGCTAGACTCCTACACTCAGGACTAGTACTGGGCCCCCAGTTGCCCCAATATTTGCAAACACTAGCCCTGTGTGGTATAAATGAATTCCTTTTGCTAGTGGAGAATCAAGACTTTTTGAAGAAATCTATGTGGAATAGAGATATAGAAAGGTTTCCTTGGTCTTCTTGAAACAGAAAATAAAAAAGAAAAGGATAAAGCTACAGCCATTGACACAAAAGCCTGAGCAGTTTATTTGGTGCAAATCCCGTGATCATGAATGTCTCAAGGCTGTAATTCTGTCTGATTACCCTATTCTGTCAGGAAGGTGGGAAAACCCAGAAGATTAATGTTTTGGGTGGCAACAAGGTGGCAAGCCTGCAAATCTGAGCTTATCTCCCATGAATTAGGAGCTGGTTTCAGAGACTGCAAGAGACAGTGACATTTTATAATGATATTTTTGTGGAAATCTGTCAAACCCAAATTAATCTGTCATTAGTTTTTGCCACTGTTGTAGACAGTCAGCAACCCCTCCCACCCCAGTTTATTTTGAGGCATCAGGGTATCTGGAGCAGGTGGCATATGTATGTGAGGGGCAGGAATGATGGGGAGAAGGGTGAGTTGGATATGAGCTGTACTTTCTAACCTTCTGTTAATCTGTAGATGCCTCAGGAACTGCCACAATGCCATTTCAAAGGGAAGGCAACTTGCTTTTGGATTGTTGCTTATAGTTGTTTCACAGGGCACACTAGGAAAGGGTGACCCATTTAAAACCACAAGAACTACTGTTCAGTTGGCCTATCTGTTGACCTAAAGCATGTAAGCTATAGCACCTAGAATTAAGTACAAGCTTTATAAATCTACACTTTTAAATAGTAGTACTATCCAAAATTTAAATGTAGAGCTACATTACATATAAACTCTGCGACTCTGGGAAAGTTTCTTAACCTCTCTGAGACTCGATTAATCTATAAGATTGGGATAATAATATTTATCTAACAAGATTGTTGTGAAGATGAAATCAGATAAAGTTATGACACAAGTGCCTGGCACTCATTAAATAGCTATCATTACTGCAGATGCCGGAGTTCAGAAATTAATTCCACCACTCACTAACCATGTGACCTTGAGCAAGTTACCTAACCTCTCTAAACTTCGGTTTTCACATCAATCAAATGGAGATAATAGTCTTTGTGACCTAGGAGGTAGGTACCATTAATCAATGGTTAAGAGCTTAGCACAGTACCCAGCACAGTGGTCTTTCCAGAAATGAGAGTTAGTAGGAGTAGTAATAGGAGGAGGAGGGGAGGGAGAGGGAAGGGGAGGAGGAAGATAGAAACATGCATAAAATCTCCAGGGAGAGAGATTTGGCATGTACCTAAGAACATAGTGCCGCTCAATTTTTTTTTTCAAACTAAAAAATCTGATCATCTCACACACCTCCACCCTCACCACATACACCCATACATAAAAAATCTTCCATGACTCCAATCTGCTTAATATTGTATACAAGGCTTTTGAGGATCTGTCTGTGCCCTTCATATTTTTCCAGGGCCATCCCTTGCCTATCCTCTTTCCCTGTGCTGCGGCTCAGGCAGGAAGTCCGAAGAGTTTTTTTATTTTTTTATTTTTTTATTTATTGTGAATAAAAATCAAAAATTTCACAATACATACCAACATTTGCAAAATGATATATAAATATATATGCATATATGTGCATTTGCTTACAAAGAGTTGCTTAGATTACCCAAAATATTACACAGAACCATGAGTTTTTGATACCCTCATGTACCAGTATTAGCTATTTACTGAGCACTTGCCACGTACTAAGCACCTTGCATGTGCTATTTCCCCTAGACTGTAAGTTCCTTGAAGAACCAGCCTATAATCTAGACTACTGTCTAGCACAGTGCCTGGCACATGGATGGCCCTCAATAAATTTTTGCTGATGCATGAAGAAATATAATCCTCACAACAGTTCTATGGATAACTATTATTCTCATCTTACATGTAAAAAAAGAAATAAAGACGTAAGTACATTAATAAAAGTCACAAAGCTTGTAAGTGGTGCAGCTGAGGCCCACAACTCAGTCTTTGCCTCTGTGGGCTCTGCTTGGAACCAGTCTCTTGCCCAGCTCATTTTCCGCAACGCAAAACATAATTTCTCATGCCTTTATTCAACTGCATGTGTTGCTTGGAGAATCTTTTCCTCTCTGTCCATCTGATAAACTTGAAGACCAATGTCAAGTGTCACTATCTTTTATAATTAATCTACTTTTATTCTTTATTCCTGAAAGTATTTAAGATGGCTTTTAAAAATATATAAAATGAGATGGAACCATCATGATAGTGGCAGAATAGGGAACTGCAAAAGTCAGCTCTTGCTACAGGGCAGTTGGTGATCACCCAGAGTTGTCTAAAGCACCTGTTTGGGGGCTCCGGGAGAGCATCCTGCAACATCCTTGGAAGAATGGAAGAAGGAGATTGCCCATCTGCAGAGAAGATTTGTAAGTAAAGCACTTCATGCCATGGAGGCTGGTGCCCAGCCTCCACTGGCAGCACAAGCCACATCGGGAGATATTCCGTGGCTGGAATTGGAAGCTCCAATTCCCAAAAACGGGGGAGGAAGAGATGGTTGGGTACCAAGTTCAGCTACTGATTAGTAAATTCGGCTGGCTAAAGTATAATCTTAAGAACAGCTAAAGTTTGAACCTGTCCAAGTCAAAAGAGGCCGGTAGCCATGATTTTCACTCTGCTCCTGGCATGAGGGGAAGCAGGGCAGATTGAAAATCACAGTGACGGTAGGGACCAGCTTCTTTCCACCCAGATCACACTGCAGCCCTAGCCTCTAGACTCCAGCCCCACCTCTGGCTGGGAGGAAGATGGGGGGAACTTGCACCAGCCTCTCCAGGTAACTGCAGGTACATTCAGCTGGCACAGACTGAATAGTCAGACACCTGGGGTTCCATCCCTGCACCCCAATAGGCTAGGAGAAGAGCTGTGTTTCCTCAGCCTTTCCGGGCAACTGCAGGCACTTTCAGCCCACAGAAACTGATTTGTTGAGCACCTTCAATTCCATCTCCACCCCTCCAACCCCATAGGATAAGAAGGGGCTGGGATTTCTTCAGCCTCTCTGAGAAACTGCAGGCACTTTCAACCCACACAGACTGGAACTCGGGCACCTGTAGCTCCATCCCCACCCCCCAATAGAATAAGAAGGGAACTGTCTTTCTTCAGCCTCTCTGTGTAACTGCAGGTGTTTTCCGCCCACACAAGCTGACTAGTCGGACTCCAATAGCTACATCCCTGCCCCCAGGTAGAAGGAGATCTGTGCTTCCTCAGCCTTTCTAGGCAATGGCAGGGACTTTTGGACTGCATGGCCTGGGCTGGTGGGTACCTGTGGATCCACCCATACCCCTCAATAAGATAGGAGAGGGCTGGTGTATCCTCACCCTCTCTGGGAAAAGGCAGGCACTTTCAGCCCACATTGACTGAACTGTTGGGTGTCGGTGGTTCCATTCCCACCTCCTAATGGGCAGAAGGGATAGTACTCCCTCAGCTTCTCAGGGCAACTGCAGGCTCATTCAGCCCATACAAATTAGATTGTTGGGCAGTTCAGAGGGTCCATTCCCACCCCTGGCAGGGAGGGGGGGCAATGCTACATCAGTCTACCTGGGAAACTGTGGTCATTTTGGACCTACACAGCATAGATTGCTGCACACACCTTCAGCTCCATCCCCATCTCAGGTAGAGGAGGAAGGGGCGTGAAGCATCATCAGTCTCTCTGGACAACTACAGATGGTCTTGGCCTGCACAACTTGGATTATTACACATGGATGTGGCTCTGTCCCTACCCCTGGCAAAGGAAAAAGATGAGAGAAACATCATTGGTCCTTGGGGCAATGTGAGGAGCTTCAGCCTCCACAGCTTACTGCACCAACTATATGCTCAGCTCCTACTATACAACCAGCAAGGGAGAAAAGACAAGAAAGCCCTAAACTAAAGGGAGAAACTGCACCCAGAATAAGTACATCTAGTAAGCCATATGCCAAGAAACCAACAAAAAATTACAATCCATACCAAGAAACAGGAAGATATGGCCCAGTTAAAGGAAGTTGACATAAAGGAGTTGAGACAACTAATCATAGATGTTCAAACAAATATCCTTAATAAATTCAACGAGAAGGCTATAGAGATTAAGGCTATTAGGAAGACATTGGGTGAACACAAAGAAGAATTTGAAAGCATACATAGAAAAATAGCAGATCTTATGGGAATGAAAGGCACAACCAATGTAATTAAAAATACACTGGAGACATAACAGCATATTTGAGGAGGCAGAAAAAAGGATCAGTGAGCTTGAAGACATGGCCTCCAAAAACAAATATACAAAAGAATAGATGAAGAATGGGAAAAATTGAAGAAGGTCTCAGGGAACTAAACAACAGCAAGAAACATGAAAGCATACGTGTCATGGGTGTCCCAGAAGGAGAAGAGAAGGGAAAAGGGGCAGAAGAATATTTAAAGAAATAAGGGTAGAAAATTTCCCAACCCTATTGAAGGACATAGATATCCATATCCAAGAAGCACAATGTACTCCCATCTGGATAAATCCAAATAGACCATCTCCGAGACACATTCTAATCAGAATGTCATATGCCAAAGACAAAGAGAATTCTTAGAGCAGCAAGATAAAAGCAATATATAACATATAAGGGATACCCAATATGATTAAGTGCCAATTCCTCTTCAGAAACCATAGTGGCAAGAAGGCAGTGGTATGATATAGTTAAGATACTGCAAGAGAAAAACTTCCAGCCAAGAATCTTACATCCAACAAGATAGCCTTTCAAAAATGAGGGTAAGTTTAAAATATTCATAGATAAACAGAAACTGAGAGAGTTTGTAACAAAGATACTGGCTTTGCAGGAAATACCAGAGGGTGTGCTACAGTCTGAAAAGAAAAGACAGGAAAATAAAATATGACAGGTAAATTTCAAAGGTCAAAATGAGTGAAATAAAAACTGCCTTTAGAATAATAACATTGAATGTTTATGGATTAAACTCCCCTATCAAAAGACACAGACTGGCAGAATGGATAAGAAAATAAAAGCCAGCTATATGCTGTCTACAAGAGACTCACCTTAGACCCAAGGATACCAAAAGATTGAAAGTGAAAGGCTGGAAAAAGATATTCCATGCATGCAGTAGCCAAAAAAAAAAAAAAAAAAAAAAAAGCCAGAATAGCTATACTTATATCAGTAGACTTTAAACTACACTAGTAATGCACAATCTGAGGAAGAAGTCAGGAAAAATATTCCATTTACAATAGTGAAAAAATGAATCAAATATTTATGAATAAACCTAACCAAGGATGTAAAGCACTTGTATTCAGAAAACTACAATGCATTGTTAAAAGAAATTTTATAAAGGACATAAATAGGGAGACGGATGTGGCTCAAATAGTTGGGCGTCCGTCTCCCATATGGAGGGACCCGGGTTCATTACCCGGGACCTCCCGGTAAAAAAAAATAAAATAAAAAAAAAAAAAAAAAAAAAATAAATAAATAAATAAATAAATAAATAAATAAAAGACATAAATAATTGGAAGAACAATCCATGCTCATGGGATTGGAAGAGTAAATATCATTATGATGTCAATTCTACCCGAATACAGATTCAATGCAATCCTGATAAAAAAAAAATTCCACCACCATTTTTTCAAACAAATGGAAAACACAATTAACAAATTTATCTGGAAGGGTAAGGGATCCCAAACAGCCAGAAACATCTTAAAAAGGAAAAGCAAAGTTGGAGGCCTCTCACCTCTGGACTTTAAATCACATTACCAGTGTGACAATGGACTGTGTTTAATAGCAATACTGTAATATTCATGCATCTATGCCAAAGATGTACTGTGTTGATAATGGGGGAGTATGGAAAAAGTGTGCCAAATGTATGCTATGGATCATGGTTGGTGGTAATAGTCTGATGATATTATCTCATAATCTGTAACAAATGTTCCAACACGGTGTGGTGTGCTGATGAAAGGGTGTTGTATGGGAATTTTATACATGGGCATGATGTTTTGTAAGTCCACAACTTCTGTAATAAAAATATACTTAAAAAATAATAATAGGGTGGGTTGGGGGAAAATACACCAAATGTAAGGTATAGACAATAGTTAGTGGTAAGATTTTGAAGATATTCTTTCATAATTTGTAAAAAATGTCTCACACACACAAAATATATATATATATAATGAGAAAAAACAGATGATAAAATCATGACTAAAAAATCAGAGTAAGGAAAAGAAACAAAAATGCAGGGGCTGGGAGGGGCAAGATTCACCTAGAGAGAAGTCTGCCCAAGCACTCTTGTATTTCTAAGAGGTGAAATACAAAATTTATTTCTAAGCTTGCTGGCAGCCAAACAAGGATAGAAACCTAATTATGTATAAGATTCACAGTGTACATACATTACAAAAACAAACCTATCCCCAGTTTTAAGAGAAGCTGTATTTTGTCTAGGATTTAAAAGGAACTTCTTCTTTTTTTTCACCGGGAGGTCCCGGGGATCAAACCCAAGTCCCTCCATATGGGAGACGGATGCCCAACCATTTGAGCCACATCCATCCCCCAGGAACTTCTTCTTAAGGTTCTCAAAAAAGAGGTTACTCCTATAATACATAAAAGTGTATGATAAAAGTTGAGAACTTAGAAAACAAATATGTATAACATCATTTAGGGCTCCCATATTTTTTTAAATTTTTATGTATTTTTATGTATATTTTATGTATTTTATCTCTTACATTTAAACTTATCATTATTATTTCATTTTCCTAATAATTGTATTCCGCTATTGTAATGGCTTCATCTTTGAAGACTATTTGGATCACAGAAGAGTTGCAACTGTGGCGGGGGAGGATCGTTGGTGTGGGTTGTCAGGGATGGGGGATGCATGGGAGGAAGTTCACCTGAGCACACATATAAGGTATGTAAAAATGTTCAAATATTCATGGGGCATTGTCACAGTGGGTGGAGAATCACTCAATCAGCTGCAGGCAGGATAATCCCATCCATCTTCTCCATGGGATGATATAAGCCCCCTCTCAATTGGAGGTGGAGTGGACATCACCATCCCAGACTCCTCAGGATTGGGGGAAGAGCTATGGACTAGAGTGGACTTACCGATGTTCTACTATAGACATATTGTGATTCAAGCAATGGAAGGAATTACAACATTGATGTGGAGCCAGTGGCCACTGGAGGCTCTGGGGGCAGGGAGAGGGAAAAGAAGGATGTTTATGTGGGAGGTTGTGGAGGGTGGGGAAGGTAGGGCGTATGGGAATCCCTATATTTTTTTGTGTAACATTTATGTAATCTAAGTATCTTTAAAAAAATAAAAATAAAACTGAAGAACAACAACAACAAAAAACTGTCTTTCTTTGAAACTGAATAAATGTCTGCTAATACTACATGATGTTAATATTAGCCAAATAAACATTAGGTGAAAGAAACCAGGGACAAAGTACTACATGTTGTATGATTCCATTGATGTAAATTGTAAATATCAATCAATTTATAAAGATGAAATTAGATTATTGGTTATGTAGGGCTGGGAAAGGATTGCTAAAGTGTGTGAAATTTTTCTTTTTGGAGTAATGAAATTGTTCTACAATTTTTTGTAGTTAAATTAATTTCTAGATATTTTAATCTTTTTGTTGCTATTGTAAATCGAGTTTTTTCTTAATTTCCTCTTCAGCTTGCTCATTACTGGTGTATAGAAACATAACTAATTTTTGCATGTTGATATTGTATCCTGCCACTTTTCTGAATTCATTTAATAGCTCTAATAACTTTGTTGTAGATATTTCAGATTTTCTAAATATAGGATCATGTCATCTGTGAATAGTGAGAGTTTTACTTCCTCTTTTATAGTTTGGATACTTTTTATTTCTTTTTCTTGCCCAATTGCTCTAGCTAGAACTTTTAGCACAATGGTGAATAACAGTGGTGACAGTGGGCATCCTTGTCTTTTTCCTGATTTTACAGGTAAAGTTCTCAACCTTTCCCCATTGAATACGATGTTGGCTGTGGGATTTTCATATCTGTCCTTTATTATGTTGAGGAACTTTCCTTTTATATCTATATTTTGAAGTGTCTTTATGAAGAAAGGATTCTGTATTTTGTCAAATGCCTTTTCTGCATCAATCGAGATGATCATGTGGTTTTTTTCCCTTTGATTTGTTAATGTGGTATATTATGTTAATTGATTTTCTTATGTTGAACTACCATTGCATACTAGGAATAAAAACCACTTGGTTGTGATGTAAAATTCTTTTTATATGCTGTTGGATTTGATTTGCAAGTATTTTGTTTAGAATTTTTGCATCTACATTCATTAGAGAGATTGGTCTGTAATTTTCTTTTTTTTGTAGTATATTTATCTGGCTTTGGTATTAGGGTAATGTTGGCTTCATAAAATGTATTGGGTAATTTTCCCTCTTTTTCAATTTTTTGGGAAGAGTTTAAACAGGATTTGTATTAATTCTTCTCAAAATATTTGTGGTAGAATTCACCTGTGAAGCCATCTGGTCTTGGACTTTTCATTGTTGGAGAATTTTTGATGACCGATTAAATCTCTTTACTTCTGATTTGATTATTGAGTTCCTGTATTTCTTGTAGAGTCTATGTAGGCTGTTTGTGCATTTCTAGAAATTTGTCTATTTCATATAGATTGTCTAATTTATTGGTATATAGTTTCTCATAATATCTTCTTATGATCCTTTTTATTACAGTGGGTTCAGTCATAATGTGCCCCCACTTTCATTCCTGATTTTATTTATTTGCACCTTCTCTCTTTTTTCTTTGTTAGTCTTGCCATGGATTTTTCGATTTTATTGATTTTATCAAGGAAACAGTTTTTGGTTTTATTGGTTTTCTCTATTTTTTGTTGTTGTTCTCAATTTCATTTATTTCTGCTCTAATCTTTGTTGTTTTTTCCTTCTGCTTGCTTTGAGGTTGGTTTGCTGTTCTTTTTCTAGTTTCTCCAGTTGTTCAGTTTGATCTTTGATTTTATCTCTTTCTTCTTTTTTAATATAGGCATTTAGGGCTATAAATTTCCCTCTCAGCATTGCTTTCACTATATCCCAGAAGTTTTGATAAGCTATCACTGTATTCCATAAGTTTTGATAAGCTGTGTTTTCATTTTCATTTGTCTTAAGATATCTACTAATTTCTCTTGTGATTTCTTCTTTGACTAACTAATTGTTTAGGAGTGTGTTGTTTAGCCTCCATATATTTTCAAAATTTCCCCTTTCCTGCCTCTTATTAATTTCCAGCTTCATTCCATTATGATGAGAGAAAGTGCTTTGTATAATTTCATTCTTCTTAAATTTATTGTGAGCTGTGTTGTGGCCCAAAATGTGGTCTATCCTGGAGAAAATTCCATGAGTACTTGAGAAGAATGTATAACCTGCTGATTTAGGGTGCAATGTTCTGTATATGTCTGTCAGGTCCAGCTCGTTTATTATATGGTTACGGTGAGTCTCCTGCAGACAGCATATGGATGGCTCATATTTTCTTATCCATTCTGTCAACTTATGACGTGATTAGGGAGTTTAATCCATTAACAGTCAATGTTATTACTATAAAGGCATTACTTATTTCATCCATTTTATTCTTTGGTTTCATTTGTCATATCTTATTTTTGTCCATCTTTTTACCTTTTTGGTTACCCTTTCTGATCGTCTTTACTTCTGCACTCTCCTCCAAGCCTCTCTCTCTTCTTTTTTTCTTTTCTGGCTGCAGAACTCCCTTTAGTGTTTCCTGAAATGCTGGATTCTTGTTTATGAACTCTCTTAGTATCTGTTCATCTGTGAATATTTTTAACTCACCATCATATTTGAAGGACAGTTTTGCCTGATAAAGAATTCTTGGCTGGCAGTTTTTCTTTTACAGTACCTTAATTATGTCAATACCACTGCCTTCTTGCCTCCATGGTTTCTGAAGAGAAATCTGCACAATGTCTTATTGGACATCCCTTGTATGTGATGATTTGCTTTTCCTTTGCTGCTTTCAGAATTTTCTCTTTAATTTTTGGCATTTGGCATTCTGAATATTATGTGTCTTGGGATAGGTCTATTTGGATTTATTTTTATTGGAGTACATTTTGCTTCCTGAACACATAAATTCATGTCTTTCATGAGGGTTAGGAAATTTTTGGCTATTATTTCCTCAAATACTCTTTCTGCCCCTTTTCCCTTCTCATCTCCTTCTGGAACTCCCATAACACACATGCTGGTGTGCTTCATGTAATCATTCAACTCTCTGCACCCCTGCTCAATTTTTTTCCCATTCTTTTCTCTCTCTGTTCTTTTCTCTTTTCAATTTCTGTTGTTCTTTCCTCTACATCATTGATTCCTTCTTCCATGATTTCAAATCTGCTATTGTGTGCCTCTATTGTATTTTTAATCTCACTTACTGCATCTTTCATTCCCATAAGCTCTGTTATTTTTCTATCCTAGATTTCAATTTTTTCTTTATGCTCACCTAGTGTCTTCTTAATGTCGTTCTTTCCTTAGCCATGTTATCCTTCAACTCCATGATTGGATTTAGGAGATTTGTCTGAACCTCATTGATTAGCTGTTTCAGGTCCTGTGTCTCATCTGGAGCTTTGATTTCTTCCTTTGCCTGAGCCATCTTCCTTTTCCTTAGTATGACTTGTATTTTTTTCTGATGTTTAGGCATATAATTTTTTTTTTTTTATTTTACCGGGAGGTCCCAGGGATTGAACCCAGGTCCCTCTATATGGGAGATGGATGCCCAACCATTTGAGCCACATCCGCCCCCATAGGCATCTAATTCTGATGCTGAGTTTACTCTAATGTTCAGTTTCTTTCTCTTGCCTAGGGATTTACTGTTAAGAAACTGTGTGCTAGCTACCTCTGTTCTTTGACTCTTGGTTCAACTTGTTCTAGATATTTAGGATTGCCACTGTTTAATGACTTGGAGCTAAAGGACCCAGTAATGGGGCACAGGTCAGTTTCTAAGGGATTTGGAGAGGAAGACAGTAAAGGCACCTGTTTGCCACTTTTACTTATTTATTATTATTATTCCTTTTTTGTGCATTTTTCTGGTCTTGCTAGCTAATGGTGCTTTTTGGAAGACCTCAGGTGCTGGCAGAGGGGGGAATGCATTCAGTGTAATTCTGCAGGTGGGCAGTGCAGAAGTAATGTCCTCTGAGCTGGCCAAGCCTCACAAAACTTTCTCAAAAGTTGTTCTCCCTTGGCCAGACACACCCTCCCTTTCTGATTCCTCAGCAACAAGCCTTCAGCAGTAGGGAGGGTGTTTGAGAAGCATATTATCTTTAGTTCCCTGCCCGCTCTCAGCACAAACAAGTCATGGCCCCATCTGGCCTGGAAGTGTGCATCCCCTCCAATGCAGCAGATCATGTTTGCTAGCCAAAATCTGAATTTGATGTAGGCTCTGTCCCTTCTTCTCCCCTTTCTTGGGGAAAAGAATCTCTGCAAACCCCAGTCCACAGTGACTGTAGCCCACAGCCACTGCAGTCCACAGACTGCTATTTGCTCTGTAGGTGGGGGGAAGGGTGCCTGCTGCTGCTTTTTCAGCTTTACTCACGGAATTTTCAGCCAGTGGAGACTCCTTCCTTCGCCCCTTTCTCTTCTGGGTGGTGTCTCGCCTTCCCCTGGTATCCTGAGCCTCAGAGCAGTCCTCCAGACAGTCTCTGCCTGTCCTATAGCTATTTTTTCTGGGACAGAAGTGATCCCTCAGCCTCTCTAATCTACCATCTTCCGGAAGTGTCTCCAGGGAACTTTGAAGAAAAAAACAGGCCTCGTTCCAGATGCAGGAAATTGGAATGGATTTATTGTTCATTGTTATTGTAGTTATTATCTTGTGTTAACTGAGTAATTTATAACATTGAGATAAAAATAAATAAATTTTTAAAAGGAGGTTACTCATGGGACTGTATAAGATAGTAAAATTTCATGTAAAACACAAATATGTGTGATATTGCATATATAAGACTATTTTTACAAAATATAAGAACAAATATACTAGAGAGAAGGAAAAAGAATAGCAGCTATGTATGGCAGGGGAAGCATAGAGAGATTGAGAGATGACGAACTTTGGTTGGTTTTTGTTTATTATTATTTTTATTATTATTGGAATAATGAAAGTGCTCTAAGAATGATTGAAGTGAGGAATGCACAGATATGTGATTACACTGAATACCATTGATTTACACTTTGGATGGATTTATTCTTTATTAATATGTATGAATAAAATTGATTTGTTTTTTTAAAAAGGGAGGTTACTGTAAGATATTGTGGATTACATCCTCCGTAACAGTCCTACAATGAATGTGATAGCAAAGTGCTTCTTTTACTATCCATCATTGTAAAACACTGGCTTCCTCAGAGAAATCTAAGGCTTCTACACCCAACCTCTCAGACTGGAATAGGGCCTTTCTATGTTCCACAGCACCTTGTCCTTCCCTCTATCAGGTATAAATTATATAAATAAATATATATTCCTCATCAGACTGAGAGGTTTTTTTCAATATAAAATTTTTTATTATTTTTTGAGTTTATTGACAGAAAACTCATGTAGAAAATTCTGAGTTCCCATATATACCTTCTATTATTAAAAACTTCCATTAGTGTATTACCTTGCTACAATTGATGAAAGAATATTATAGTAATTGTACTATTAATTATTGCCCATAGTTTACATTAGGGCTCATTGTTTGTGTTGTATAGTCTTATGGTTGTTTTAAATTTTTATAAATCTAGTAACATATAAAAACCTAAAATTTCCACCTTTTAACCATATTCAAATATATAATTCAGTGCTGTTGATTATATTCACAATGTTGTGCTACCATCACCACAATCAATCACCAAAACTTTCCCATCACCTCAAGCAGAAATTCTGTACCACTTAAGCATTAATTCCCTATTCCCTACCCCCACCCTGTCCCCTGGTAACCTATAGATTTTGACTCTATGAGTTTATTCTAATTATTTCATATTAGTGAGATCATACAATAGTTGTATTTTTGTGCCTGGCTTATTACACTCAACATGATGTCTTCAAGGTTTATCCATGTTGTTGCATGTACCAGAACCTCATTCCATTTTTCAAAAAATATTTATTTATTTCACCCCATCCTCTCATTGTTTGCATTTGCTGTGTCTGTATGTTGTATGCTGGTCTTCTTTTTAGGAGGCTCTGGGACCTTCCATGTGGGAAGGCAGGACCTTAATCACTTGAGCCACCTCCACTCCCTGATTTGTTGTGTCTCTCATTATGTTTTCCTCCTTGTGTCTCTTGTTGTGTCATCTTGTTGCATCAGCTCACTGTAGCAGCCCATCGTGTCAGCTCACTGTCTTTCTTGTCTTCTTTAGGAGACACCGGGAACAGAACCCAGGACCTCCCATGTAGTAGACAGGAGCTCAATCACTTGAGCCACATCCATTTTCCCTCATTCCTTTTTAATAATGAATAATATGTCATTGTATGTATATACCTCACTTGGTTGATTCATTCATCTGATGGCAAACACTTGGGTTGTTTCCATCTTTTGGCAATTGAGAATAATGCCACTATGAACATCTGTGTGCAAACATCTGTTCAAGTTCCTGCTTTCAATTCTTTTGGGTGTATACCTATAAGTGGTATTGCTGGGTCATATGGTAAATCTATACTTAAATTTTCTGAGGAACCATCAAATTGTCTTCCACGTAATTTTTTATGTCTTCTTGTGTTTGATTGACTCCTTTATCAATATATAGTGATCTCTTTGCCCCTCATAATAGATTTTGACTTAAAGTGTATTTTATCTTATGTTAGTATAGCTACCCCAGCTCTCTTTTGGTTGTTTGCATTCTATGTATTTTTTCTATCCTTTCACTTTCAATCTTCTTATGTCTTTGAATTTAAGGTGAATCTTTTGTAAACTGCATGCAGTTGGGTCATGCTTTTTAAAAATCCATTCTGCCATTCTCTGCCTTTTAATTGGAAAGTTTAAACCATTTACATTTTGTTGTCTTCATCCCCATTTTACAGATGAAGAAACTGAAGCTTAAAGATGATAAGTAATTTGCCCAAAGTCACACACATAGCAAGTGGTCAACCCAGGATTCAAGCTGAAGCTTCTTTGATTCCAAGGCCCATGGGTTTTCTGTCACATAACGTAATATTGTGATATGGCCTCAAAATATGGTAAAAATCTCCACAGCTATATACTGATTAATTTCTGTAGGCCCAGCCATATGTCACAAATTGTGTCCCAGTGAATTCCCTTCTCCAGATCTGGCCAAGCTGCCACTAGATTGTCAGCTCCAGAGGATGGGGTTGCAAGCATCTTGTCCATTACTCTATGCTTAGTGGCTAACACAGTGGCTGGAGCACAGTAGGCATCCAGTAAATAATTGTTTAGAGATAAAAAGAATATAAAAAAGGAAGAAAAGAAAAAGAATTTTTGTCCCGTGGATATTGTGTTTTTGCAAAAGAAATTAGCATAAATATCCTTTCCAACTTCCCCCTTTCCCACTTATATTCCCACTTTACAATGCCTAATAATTAGGTGGAGTTAAAGCCAACAGTGGATTCTCCCTTATCTATTCTATCAGAGATTCACAAGAGCATGAAATTTGGAGATGGATTATAGGATTTTTTTTTTATTGTGGGTAAAAATCAAATTTTTCACAATACAAACCAATATTTGTAAAATGATATATAAATATATATGTGTATATGTGCATTTGCTTACATAAATGTTATTTTTTTCATATATATTTTAAAAGATGCTTAGATTACATAAATGTTACACAAAAATTACAGGGATTCCCACGTTCCCCACCTCCCACACCTCCCATAACATCCCACATAAACATCTTTCATTAGTGTGGCACATCACCTGCAATGGATATACACATCCTGGGGCTTTGCCACTAAGCATAGACCACAGTTCACATCGTAGACCACACTCTCTCCCACACAGTTCTGCATGGTATACCCTGATGTAAAATGGCCTATATCCGTTGCCACAACGTCACTTAGGACAAACCTCAAGTCTTGAAAAAGCCCCTGTATTACAACTGCCCTTCCCCTCCCCACCCTGAAAGTGTCTAGTGGCCACTGGCTCCACCTCACTGTTATAATTTCTTCGATTGCTTGAATCACAGTATGTCTAAACAGAATACCATTAAGTCCACTCTAGTCCACAGCTCTTCCCCCAATCCTGAGGGGACTGGGATGGTGATGTCCACTCCACCTCCAAGTGAGACTGGGCTTATATCCCATGGATACTGTGGATGGGATTATCCTGCTTGCAGCTCCAGGCTCTCTCCATTCCCTGGGATGGCCGTTGTCCATCATTGTCTCCTCACCAGGTGTCTTGGGTGAGTCCACTGAGCTGTAGAGTAGGAGATGCAGCTCCACCGAGATTCCAGGCACATCTGGCACATAGGCAGGCCAGAGGCTCCAGTCTCTGGAAGTACACCTACAAACTCCAGCCTTTTGAATAGAAGGGACTGATGGACCATGTGCAGGGAGGACCTATTTGAATTATAGGATTATTTTGACTGCAGATTTACCTTCCTAACAGTTGTGTGCTTTGTGTGTTAAGTTCCTTTGGGTGGTCTCTGTGCCCATTCCAGTGTGAGTGAATGGCAGGCAGCATTCAAGGATATTTTGAGTGTCAGAGGAAATGGGCTCAGGCTTCAAAATCCCCATGGTTAATCCCTAGAACAGACAATTCTTCCGTGGATAATTGAATGGTGACTGCACTTAGATACTGTCTAAATTTCAGGGCTCTTCCACTACAGAACCTTACCCAAACACCCTTCTGAAGATTTTAAAAAGAAATTAAAAAACTGACTCCATGTTGGGGGTTTCTTTCTCTCTCTATCTCCTCCTCCTCCTCCTCCTCTTCCTCTTCCTCATTATCAGTACAGGGCTAAGGATTACCCAACCTGAAATATTCAGGGCTGATTCAATGCCTGCAATTGTGTATTCTGATTCTGATAAGCCTCCAAAGGAGGTGGCAGATGGGTGGCCCACATGTTGAATGAACTCCAAACATGTTTTGCTTGGCATGCTCGATATTTGAAAATTATTTTTCAGTTAATTGACAATATTAAAAAGCAAGGGGATTTTGTGTTAACAACATCAGATCTTTTGTTTTTTCTTCAAAAGTTAAAAGACCTGCCAGCTTTAGCAACATCCTGCTGGAGCTGAGCAGAGGCAACCCCGTTTGAACAGAGCCTGTACTCTCTAGTTCACTTCTATCCCACCACTTCCCCTTATCTGCCCAATACTGAAGCAGGGTATCAGTTGCAGTTTCTTATCTCCCTTTGCACTGCTATTTCATAATTTGTATGGGCATGTGCTCCCCAGTTTGCTACAGGGCCCAGCCCACCACACCCACTAGATTTATTTCAGTTGCCTACCCGGCTCCTGAAGGTACTAGGTCTGTGTTTGAGACTCTGACCCCTACTCTAAGGACACAAGCTGGTCTTAGACATAGGCAGGGTTTGTAGCTGTCAGTACAGGTTGGTGGGGCAAGTTGCCAACACAAAGCTCCTGTGCCTCAAAAATAGTTCCCTGGGGGACTGTTTATCTGAAATTCACACTATTAGTCATTTCTTTGGTTAAAGAACAAATTCTCCCTTTCAAAATGAAAACCTATTACCTGGGAAGAGCAACGCATTATCCTGTTCTACTTCCCAGGAACATGAAGAGGAGAGGGTCTGCAACGACATCTTAGGAGGCATTGGAACTGCTAACATTGGCCCAGGTTATTTAATTTGTCTCCAGCAAAAGAGAGAAAGAATGGATGCAAAACAACACATTTTGCTGAGGGGAGGGGAGGGAGAAGTACTCTTAGCTGAAGGGCACGCCCAGGAAGAGCAGGCCCTGATAGGCAGCAGGAGGATCCCATGGGTAGGGGAGGGACAGAAGGCATTGACCCCAAGGAGGAGCTAAACCTGCAGAAAACCATCAGCCTTCTGTGGCCAGTGGGCCCTTCAGAGAAAGAACTAATTTGTTCTTTAGAAAAGATTGCTTGGTTGGATGTAACCCACAGGTGGTGTAAGGGCCAGAAGTCTATAAACAGATCCTCTTGCAGTCACCAGACACTATTTTTGCTTCTGGCAACATCATGTGCCGGGCAGACAGTACCTCTATAGGAATGCAGAGAGCCAAGAGACACAGCAATCGGTAGCTCCCTAGAGAGAGGGTTATTTTGTTGTTGTTTCCATTTTCAGCCCACTCCACACTGCCCCTTTACCATTCCCACCCAGCAAGCCAGGCATTTATTAGCTACAACCCCTCTCCAGCACCCTGGGGCCCTAAGTGTCCTGTACTGAGGGTAGGCAAAGCTTCCTCAGCAGCCAGGCAGCTGCCCAAACTAGGCTGTCCACTGCTACCTGCCCTGCTTTTCCTGATACCAGCTGGATTCCAGCACTGTTGTGGTCCCTTCATCTTCTACTCCTCGAAGGCCTCACTTAAGGCATCTTATTCTTGCTTCTTCCATTTGGGATTTCTTTGGGGGATTCAATTAATTGATTAGCTCAGTTCTCTGAGGAAATGGTAGTTATGAGTACATAGGGGAGAGGGACAGCTGAAGGAGGTCATTAATTTGTGGTTTGGAGAGCACAGCCCAGAGAAGGACTGTGCAGTCAGGGTAGGGGTGGATGGGGAGACCCTGTATGGCAAGGGGGGTCAGCAGAGAAAATGAGGGGAGTGGATGCAGGTAGTTGGAGGAGACAGAAATGGCAGGGGAAGGACTTTGCCTATCTTAAAATTTCCCTCTGACTTTTCCCCTCTTATTGAGCTCAGGCCATGTCCACTGTGCCTCTCTGAGCCCCCCAATCTCCATTACACCATCTTTCAGGGGCCCAGATCTTTCCTCCCAAATTGCCTCCTACTACCTGGGCACAGGCTGCATCATGCTGATTTACAGATTAGTCAGATGAACAATTAACACCCACCTCTCCTCAGACTTGGCAGCTTGCATTTCCATGAGAGTGACAACAAGGGTAGAAATATTCATTATCTACTTTATTTTACATTGAAGGCAATCTTCCCAGGGCCTACATTCTTTTCTCCCAGCAGTGGTAGGTACTTGGAGAGGCCTGACAGACTTTTTAGGCCACTTAGAGTGCTGGGAACTAGTAATTTGCTAAAGTCAACTTTGATTCCTCCCATGAATTACCCACTTTGTGGATTATCTGTGGGTAATGCCTTTCTCTAAGCTGTCCTCCCCTGTGTCCTAGTGGGTTTCTTTTTTCTCTCTTATTTTTTTAAAAAAAATTTTATTAGAGAAGTTGTAGGTTTACAAAAAAATCATGCATAAAATGCAGAATTCCCATATACCACCCTATTATTAACACCTTGCATTACTGTGGTACATTTGCTACAATTTTTAAAGGAACATTTTTGTAATTGTACTATTAATTAAAGTCCATCATTTGCAATAGGGTTCATTGTGGTTGTACAGTCTTATGTTTGTTTTTTCAAATTTATTTTTCTAGGAATATATACAACCTAAAATTTCCTCTTCTACCCATATTCAAATATATAATTCGGGGCTGTTATTTCTTTTTTTTTTTTTTTTTACAATTTTTTTAGGAGGTGCTGGGGATTGAAACCAGGACTTTATACATAAGAAACAGGCATTCAACCACTGAGCTACACTCGCTCCCCAGGGCTGTTATTTCTATTCACAATGTGCTACCATCACCGCCATCCATTACCAAAACATTTCCATTAACCCAAACATAAACTCTGTATAATTTAAGCATTAACTCCCCATCCCCTACCCCCACCCCAGGCCCTAGTAATTTACATTCTAGTTTCTGGTTACATTATGTACATACCACATTTTGTTTATCCATTCATCTGTTGATAACACTTTGGTTCTTTCCATCTTTTCACAATTGTGAATAATGCTGCTATGAACATAGGTATGCAAATATCTGTTCGACTCCCTGCTTTCAATTCTTTTGGGTATATACCTAGTAGAGGGATTTCCAGGTCATATGGCAATTCCATACTTTATTTTCTGAGGAACCACCAAACTGTCTTCCACAGAGGCTGCAACATTTTATATTCCCACCAACAGTGAATGAATGTTCTTATTTCTCCACATCTTCTCCAACACTTGTACTTTTCTGTCTTTTAATAGTAGCCATTCTAATGGGTGTGAAATGGTATCTCATTGTGTTTCTGTTTAAAATTTTTAATTAGAGAAGTTGTAGGTTTACAGAAAAATCATGTAAAAAATGCAGCACTTCCGTATACCCCCCCCCATAATTAACACTTTGCATTAGTGTGGTACCTTTGTTAAAATTGATGAAAGAATATTATAATTGTACTACTAACTATAGTCCATCATTTACAATAGGGTTCAGTATGTTGTACAGTCTTATGTTTTATCTTTTAAATTTTTTTCTAGTAACGTACATATGACCTAAAATTTCCCCTTTTAACTACATTCACATATATAATTCAGTGCTGTTAATTACACTCTCAATGTTGAGCTGCCATCACCACCATCCATTCCCAAAACTTTACAATCAACCTAAAGAAAAATTCTGTACAAATTCAGTATTAGCTACGCATTTGCTACCCTCTCCCCAGCCCCTGGTAACCTATATTCTAGATTTCAACTCTATGAGTTGGCTTACTGTAATTATTTCATATCAGTGAGTTCATACAATATTTGTCCTTTTGTACCTAATTTATTTCACTCAACATGATGTCTTCAAGGTTCATACATGTTCTTATATGTATCAGAACTTCATTCCTTTATAATGCTAAATAATATTTCATTGTATATATATACTACATTTTGTTTATCTATTCATTGGTTGATGGACATTTGGGTTGTTTCCATCTTTTGACAAGAGTGAATAAGGCTCCTTTGAACATCAGTGTGCAAATATCAGTTTGAGTCCCTGCTTTCAATTCTTTTGGATATATACTAGTAGTGGGATTGCCAGGTCATATGGTAGCTTTCTGAGAAATTACCAAACTGTTTCCACAGTTGCTGTACTCCATTTTACATTCCTACTAGTAATAAATGAGTGGTCCTATTTCTCCACATCCTCTGCAACACATGTAATTTCCTTAAATTTTTTTTTTGAAGAAGCTTTAGATTACATAAATGTTACATAAAAATATAGAGGATTCCCATATACCCGACCCCCTCCCCCTCCTGCAATTTCCCTTATTAACAACATCTTTCATTAGTGTGGTACATTTGTTACAATTGATGAACACGTATTGAAGCATTGCTACTAACCACAGTCTACACTTTACATTATAGTTTACACTTTGCATGGCACAATTTTATAGGCTTTGACAAAATGTATAATGGCCTGCATCTGTCATTGCAATGTCATGCAAAACAATTCCAATGTCCCAAAAATGCCCCATGTTACACCTATTCTTCCATCTCCTTCCTCTCAGAACCTCTGGTGGCCACTGCCTTAATATCAATGATACAAGTGTTACCAGATTTAGTCTAGGTTCTTGGCTTATGCTGCAGAAATGAATTTCAGAGCACGCCAGGTGAGTGAGGCCAGCAATTTTTTAAGGTAGGGAGAGAAGAGAAATGGGAGAAAATAACAGATCACAGGTCCCCAGTAGAGGGTAAGGGGCTGAAAAGTGATAGAGCTGATTTATAGACCACAATTTCCCATTAGAGATTATAAGTGCCCAGGTTTTACTTGCATGTTGGTCCGTGCAGGGGGGACATGGCAAAAGCAGGGCACAGAAGCCACGAGGGCCCCAAGCAGGGTGGGAGCCGCTGGGAGTAGGAGCAGGGCAACAGAGGTCAGGAACAGGAGCAGAAGGGAGATTTAAACTTTGCGCTTGCTTTTTAAACTGTTAATTATTCCACCCCTTTGCTAATGGCATGGGAGGAGTCCCAGGTGTTTGCTGTTTTTATTGATTACCCCACCCATCAATCCACCAGGTGAGGCCAATGATAATGTCCCGGGAGAATATCGGAGACTCTCTTGGGAATCTCTGGGAATCTCATTCTGCATGGTGGAAATCTTACAAAGATCTTCCAACAGCCATCTTGGGGGTTATCAGTGTCCCCGTGGTCATTTCTGCCAGGTTCCAGATCCATCGATTCATTCCCTATATGAAGCCTGCTTCATTCCCCCCTCAGAGAGTTTACACCTTTATTCTTAAAGGCGTGTTGAAGGGAGATGTTCATTTTTCTGTAACTGCTTCCTGCTGGTTAGGGTCAGTAGGCCCTACCTGACAAGGTGTAAAACCCTCTGGCTATTCTATCTCAGTTGGAGGAAGATGGATCTGGCATCCTAGGCGAAGCTGGATGAAGTCCGCACATGGCTAACAAGATGTTGAGTCTGGAAGAAATAAACTTGATTAGAACTTTGAGAATATATGATCCAATTAAGAGGATACTGGACCACAAAACTAGAGAAGGCCAGTGCCTGTAAAGGCTGCATTTCCCTGAAATTGGTGGGAAAAAGTATTCTTTTCAGTTGCATTATGCTGTTGGTTAAATTTTAGAGAGAAGAGATTGTAATAGACAACGAGGTTAGGTATAAATTGCCAATCCCAGTTTCTATGGTAGGAGAGGAACAAGAAGACGCATTGCCCTTTTTAAGTTATAGGAGATGAAAACAGACAAAGTTTCTTAAGGGGTGTCCGGTTTGCCCTTGCCAACAATAGGCGTCTGGGCTAGAGTTAGGGGGAACAGTGGCTTTGACATAGACACTACTTAGCTTTGTCTCTTGAAGAGGTATTTTAGGCCGTCCAATGACTGGCACTCATGCATTTTGTTAGATGCTTCTGGTGAGTTGGCACTTTCATGGGCAGCTGGTTTCACTCGGGATTAGTGCACCAAGCTGGAAATTCCTTTAACTTTAATAGCTGTGAGAGTGATCAGAACTACAGAGTTAAGTTCCTTCCACTTTGACTCTAATAGAGAGAGACCTGTTTTCTTGTCAGGTTTTGATCAGAACCTGGTTTCCAGGTCCTGGGTGAGGGAAGGTTGCCCATGGACCATCTCAAAGGAGCTAAGTTGAAGTGGGTTTTAGCCACCTTGTTTGCCATTTCCCTTTTGGTGGGAAATGCTTAGCCCTGACAGGATGGCATGTGGATGAAGTCTATCTGCCAGTCCTCCCCAGGTTATCATCCCTGCATCTGTACAGGGGGTTTTAAGGAGGGAGGATGGTTAAACCTCCCGTTGTTTTAATTATTAATTGCACACAGGGGGCAACTCCTGTTAAGTTTTTTTGACTGTTTTCACCAGGCCTTGTCTTTTAAAAACCCGTTTAGCTAAGCTGGTTAGGGCATCCCTCCCCAGATGAGTGGCTTGGTGAAGTCCATGAAGGACCTTCCACTGCACTGCTCCTGGCAGGTAGACTTGAGTGTCCTTAACAAGCCACCTATCAGCTTCCAGGGTGAACCCCAGGCTAGCTGCCCTGGTTTGTTCATCTGGGGTATACTTTGGAACGTCAAGTACTGGTACAGGTGCTGGAACAATGGCTAAGAGGGATACCTGGGTTAAGCACATTCATTAACTACTTAGAAAAGGAAGTTTATCAGGACTTTTAACAAGTTCAATGTCCCTCTGCATATGATCTAAAATAGAAAAGATATCACCATAATCATCAAGCATATATCTAGAATAGGATATAGGTACAGTACTTAATAGTAATTAATGCACTACTCAATGCATGAGTTTTTCTTTGAGCTGTAATTAATAGATCTAAGCTCCAGGTTTGCAATACCTTACATGTTATCTCTCCATGGGAGCAGGCCCTAATGCCAATTGTGTTTAAGTTCTACTCACAGTACTCTGGTGGCCATTGCTCCACTTGGTATGTCCTTCACACAGCCAGCATGCTGCAGCAGCATTGACCCTAGAGAGAAGCTAGGAAAGTAGGTTCCAGTATTCCACTGGCCTGTTGCATAGCACCCTTTGGCACTATGAAACAGTGCCAGTCTGGAGGTGATATCCATTGTACATTTGGCTATATTTAGTCATCGTTGGCTGCTGCAGGAGTTTGAAACTGCAACGTAGTTTCCATCCACTTCAGGAGCACAACCAGAGATGTAGTAGACACCTATTTTGTTTTAAGTGTGCATGACCAACCTAGCTAATAACTCAAATGGAGGGGCAACCTGCAGTGTATTGAAGCCCTGGTTTGAATTCACAAGAGTTTGACAATGCTGAAGTCTACCTCTTGATTTTTATACATTTTTACCATGAAGACGTTAATTAGCAGGTATTTTACTTTAGCAATACAGGAAAAACAACTCTTTCCATTTTTCTTTAAAATGAAAACTGAAGATTCCAGTGGAATCAAGATTATCTTTTGATACCACCATTTGAATATGCAGATTAAGGTGGCTTCTGACAGGTTTCACTGCTATGAAGTTACCTTTTGCCATTAATATCAATTTAGGCTTTTAGTTAGTAATGGCTTCTTGGAACTAGCCATTTAAATGTTTCAGTTTAGAGGATGTTTACTACAACCACATGGACTGGTTAATTTACCTTAGATTACAATTAGCAACCAATGGAATTCACTTCATCCATTTAAAGAGGGCAGATTTCAAGGATTTTTTTCACTTGTTGATATTTGGCAACAAGATTATTAACCACCTTTATTTTAAGGCTGTTAAAAGGTTTAAATTGAGGAATTACAGAACAAACTATGATCTTTAATTCCCCAGCTTAGAAGATAGAGTTTCAATTTGTCACACCTTATCTTTCCCCCATGGGCTCTTGCAAAGAGAAGGCCTTGGAGATAAGGCAGGTTAAAGAGCTTAGGAAAACCTTTCTCTTTTTCCAAGTTTTTATATTTAAATTTCTATATTACCTTTCCATCCTGCTTAGCCTAATTTGGGCTCGCATGTAGCTTATCTAAGAATTTTCACTTGTTAACTTGATAACACAAGTTCTTCCATTGCTAGAATAAATAAGTCTACTTTAGTCCATAGTTGCATTTCCCCCTTATGTTTGCTCATTCCTCATGATTGGGGATTTGGGGATGGTGATGCACACTCTTTCTGATTGAGAGGGGGCTTATATCCCATGGGGCAGATGGATGGAACTGTCTTGCTTGCAATTGTAGACACTTTGTTTTTTGGGATGGGCATTGTCCATCATCATCTTTTTGTTAGTTGTCTTGGGTAAGTCCAATAAGGGGAGAGTATGTGTTGCAACTCTGCTGAGATGCAGGGCTCAACTGGCATATGAACAGACTGAAGATTTAAGTCTCTGGGACATATATTTAATGAGTATGGTGCTAATTATAGGTTAAAATAAGAGGTTCAGAAGAGCCATGTGTAGGGAAATTATAAATGAGTCTAACTCTGTTACATTGGGGAGCATATATTTCAAAGTAAGGCCCACTGACAGGGTGCCGAATTCCTGAGATTGTCTGCCCTGCCTATAGTGTCTAGATGTCTCTATAGCCCTCAGGAGCCCCGCTGTTTTTAGGCACTGTTTACTGTGGCAGTCAATGAGATCCTGCTGAGACATACATAAGTATAACTTCTGTAATGACCTCCCCACTCACTTAGAAATCTCTTAGCCATAAAAACTCATTTGTATTTAATATTCCCCCTTTTTGTCAAGGTCTTTTTCCAAATGCATCGCTGGTTGGCGCTTGGTAATAATCCCTTGGTGCCAGGGAGACAATATCTTTTTCTTGCCTAAGAGCTCAAGCAAGTGTATCTAACACAATGTTAAATAAAGCAGTGATAGTTGGCATCCCTGTCTTGTTCCAGATCTTAGAGGGAAAGCTTTTAGGATTTCACCATTGAATATGATGTTAGCTGTGGGTTTTTCATATATACCCTTTATCAAGTTGAGGAAGTTTCCTTCTATTCCTATCATTTGAAGTGTTTTTATCAAGAAAAGCTGCTGTATTTTGACAAATGCTTTTTCTGCATCAGTAAAGATGGTCATGTAATTTTTTTCTTTCGATCTGTCAATGTGGTGTATTACATTTGATTGATTTTCTTATGTTGAAACATCCTTGCATACCAGGGAAGAAACCCACTTGGTCATGGTGTATAATTGGTTTGATGTATTGTTGAATATGATTAACAGGTATTTTGTTGAGGATTTTAGAATCCAGGTTCATTCGAAGGATTGGTCTGTAGTTTTCTTGTGGCATCTTCATGTGGCTTTGTTATTAGGGTGAGATTGGCAATGTTTCTTCCACTTCTATTTTTTGGAAGAGTTTAAGCAGGATTGGTGATAATTCTTTCCGAAATAATTGGTAGAATTCACCTGTGAAGCCATCTGGTCCAGGGCTCTTCTTTTGGGGGAGGTTTCTGATGACTAATTCAATCTCATTACTTGTTTGGTCTATTGAGTTCATCAATATCTTCTTTCTTCAGTGTAGGTTCCTTGTGTGTTTCTAAAAATTTGTCCATTACATCTAAGTTATCCATCTTGTTGGCATACAATTTTTCAAAGTATCTTCTTATGATACTCTTTATTTCTGTGGGATCAGTGGTGATATCTCCTCCCTCGTTTTTTATTTTATGAATTTGAATCTTCTCTCTCTTTTTCTTTGTTAGTCTAGCTAAGGATTTGTCAATTTCATTAATCTCAAAGAATCAGCTTTTGGTTTTGTTAATTTTTCTAATGCTTTTTTATTCTCAATTACATTTAGCTCTGCTCTATTCTTTGTTATTTCCTTCTTTCTGCTTGTTTTGGGATTAGTTTGTTGTTCTTTTTCTAGTTCCTCCAGGTGTGCAGTTAGGTCTTTGATTTTAGCTATTCTTTTTTTTAAAAAAAAAATAAAGACTCTTTTGCCATATCATAAAATATATATATATATATATAGGCATTTATGACTATAAATTTCCCTCTCAGCACCGCTTTTGCTTCATCCCATAGGTTTTCATCTGTTATGTTCTCATTTTCATTCGTTTCAAGGTAGTTACTGATTTCTTTTCAATTCCCTCCTTGACCCACTGATTGTCTAAGAGTCTCTTGTTTAACTTGCATATCTTTGTGTCTATTCTGGTTCTATGCCCCTTATTGATTTCCAGCTTCATTCCATTGTGGTCAGAGAAATTACTTTGTATAATTTCAATCTTTCTGAATTTGTTGAGAGTAGTTCTGTGACCTAGCATGTGGTCTATTTTGGAGTATGTTCCATGTGCACTAGAGAAGAATGTAAATCCTGCTGTATTTGGGTGTAGTGTTCTATATATATCTATTAAGTCCAGGTCTTCTAATGTATTGTTGAGTGCCTTTGTTTCTTTATTGATTCTCCATCTAGATGTTCTGTCTAATGGTGATAGTGGTAGATGTAAGTCCCCCACTATAATTGTAGAGGCATCTATTTCTCCATTTCGTTTTTCCAATGTTTATCTCATGTAATTTTGGGCACCCTGGTTAGGTGCATAAATGTTTACGATTGTTCCTTTTTTTTGATAGATTACTCCTTTTATTAATATATAGTGTCCTTCTTTGTCTGATATTAGTATAGCTACTCCCATCCTTTCTGGTTATTGTTTGCATGTAAAATCATTTTCCAACCATTCACTTGCAACCTCCTTGCGTCCCTGGGTCTAAGGTGAGTTTCTGGTAAACAGCCTATAGATGGGTCATATTTCTTTATCCATTCTGCTAATTTGTGTCTTTTGATTGAAGAGTTTAATCCATTAACATTCAATGTTATTATTGTCAAAGCAGTACTTATATTAGCCATATTTTCTTTAGATTTATATATGTCATATTTTGTTCTTATTTCTTGTGGCAGTTTGATATTGTTTATGAATTCCAAAAATAGATATTGGATTATGTTTTAAACTGGTCTGTCCATCTGGGCATATTAGATTATATTGGATTCAGAGGTTTCACGTTTACTTGATTAAACAATGATAAGGCTTTGATTGGGCCATGTCAGTAGGACAGAGAAGATGACAGGCACAGGAGTTAGTTGGAATTTTGATGCTGGAGCCTGGGAAGTAAGCACACAGAGAAGCAGAGAGAAAGCTCAATTAGACATAGCAGAGGCCCTGGGAAAAGAGATGAGCTGTTTGCCTGACAGTCTCCAGCTGGCCTTGTGGAGATAGCAGAGCAGCTGAGCCTAGAGAGAGGCAAGCCCCGGGAAGAGAGAAACCCAGGAAGCTTGAACCCTTGCAGACATTGGCAGCCATCTTGCTCCAACACGTGGCAAAAGACTTTGGTGAGGGAGGTAACTTTTGCTTTATGACCTGGTAATTGTTAAGCTTCTACCCCAAATAAATACCCTTTATAAAAACCAACTGATTTCTGGTATTTTGTATCAGCACCCCTTTGGCTGACTAATACATTTCTCTTTTTATCTTTTTAGTTATTCTTACTAATAATCTTCCTTTCTACGCTCTCCTCCAATCCTCTCTCTCCTGTTTTTTCCTTTCAACCTGCAGAACTCCCTATAGCATTTTTTGAAAGGAAGGTTTCTTGTTGAGAAACTCTCTTAATTTTTGTTTATCTGTGAATATTTTGATATCTCCCTCATTTTTGAATGCCAGTTTTGCTGGATTGAGAATTCTTGGCTGACATTTTTTTTTCTTTTAGCACCTTAATTATGTCATACTACTGCCTTCTCGCCTCCATGTTTTCACATGAGAAATCAGCACTTAATCTTATTGAGCTTCCCTTGTATATGATGGATCTCTTGCTCCTTTCCATATTCTCTCTTTGTATTGAGTGTCTGACAACTTGATAAGTATATATTTTGGGGTAGGCCTGTTGGGATTTATACTGTTTGGAGTGTGCTGTGCTTCCTGGAGTTGTATGTCCATGTCCCTCAAAAGAGTTGGGAAATTTTCAGCCATTATTTCCTCCAACATTCCTTCTGCCCCCTTTCCCTTCTCTTCTCCCTCTGGGATGCCTATAATGCATATGTTTGTGTGTTTTGTGTTGTTCTTCAATTCCCTGAGTCCCTGCTGATTTTTTTCTATCTTTTTTATCTGTCTGTTCTACTATTTGTCTGATTTCAGATGTACTATCTTCAATGTCACTAAATCTTTCTTCTGCCTGTTCAAATCTGCTGTTATATACTTCCAGTATATTTTTTATTTCTTGCATTTTGCCATTCATCACCATCAAATCCATTATTTTTTATGTATGTTTATGATTTCTTCAGTATGTTCCCCTAGTGTCTTCTTTTTTTTTTTTTTAAGATTTATTTATTTATTTCTCCACCACCAACCCCCCCATTGTTTTTGCACTCGCTATCTGCTTTCTGTGTGTTCTTCTGTGTCTGCTTGTCTTCTCTTTAGGTGGCACCAAGAACCAATCCTGGGACCTTCCAGAGTGGAGAGAGGCACTCAATCTCTGGCACCACCTCAGGTCCCTGGTCTGCTGCGTCTCTTATTTTCTCTTCTCTGTGTCTCTTTTTGTTGTGTCATCTTGCTGTGCCAGCTCTCCGTGTGAACCAGCTCTCTGCGTGGGCCAGCACACCACGCGGGCCAGCTTGCCTTTCACCAGGAGGCCTCAGGAATCGAACCCTGGACCTCCTATATGGTAGACAGGAGCCCAATTGCTTGAGCCACATCCACTTCCCTAGTGTCTTCTTAATATCTTTTATCTCTTCCTTCACTTCATTAAGTTGATTCATGTTATTTGTTTGGACATTCTTTATTAGTTATTCCATGTTCTGCATCTCCTCCTGTTTTTTAGTTTGTTCATTAGACTGGGCCATGTCTTCCTGTTTCTTAGTAGGGCTTGTAATTTTTTTGTTGGTGTCTAGGCATTCATTTATCTTGATGGGCTTGTTCAGATAGTTATTTTCTCTTTCTATTCTAGGGTTTTATTTTGTTTTGTCTTGTGATAAGTTTCCTTTTTGACACTTGGTTCCACTTATTCTATATCTTTGTAATTGTATGTGTTCCCTTGAAAAAACATTAAGAGCACAGAAGATGAAAGAGAGAAGAAGAATAATTATAATAATAATTTTTAAAGAAAGAAACAGAGCCAAAAAAGGCCAAGAAAATAAATAAGTAGTAAGAGTGAAAAACCATAAAAAATACAAATTAATAAGAATTTTAAAAGGTGGAATAAAAAATGAAACAAGAAAAAATAGAATAAAGCAAAAGACTGGAAAGATGAGAAGAAGAAGGCAAAAAAGTAAAGGAAAAAAAATGACCAAACAAGAAGACAAAAGGAAAAATGAAAGAAAAAATAACAAAACTAAGGAGATAAAATAAGGAAAGAAAAAAAAGGAAACAAAGAAAGAGAAAAGTCAACAACAACAACAACAAAAAACAAATAAACAACCCAGGAAAAACAGTCTTCCCTTTTAGGGCCCTAGAAACCATCTCAAGCTGCCAATGCTCATCAATCAATCATCCTGCAAGCCTGCCCTCCACAGGTAAGTTATCTGGTTTTAGCAAATAAAATAAAGAATAATAAAATAAAATAAAACAAAAATGATAAAAAAAATAAAAAATAACAGATTTTAAAACCTAAAACAAAACAAAACAAAAAATCTCAGTCTATAAGTTCCCTGTCATAAGGTGCTGGCTCGTTACCTGACAACTCAGTGGATCAGTCCCTGGAACCCTTCTCTTAGGAGATAGCAAGAATCAAACCAGGGACCTAGTATATGTGAGGCAGGCATTCTTACATTGAGCTACACCCACTCCACAGTTTAGGTAAGCTTCTGAAAGCTTATCTGGTCTCCCCGCCCCCTTTCACTCAGGTTAGTTGGGCTTCTAACAGTTGGCCAGCTAGTTCTCCTGGCTTCCTTCTCTCCTGGGCTGGTTAGGCTCCTATCTCCCCCTACCTGCTCCCTGGCTCACTGACTTAGTTCTTCTCTCCCTCCCAGGGTGGTTGGGTATGATTGCCTGCCTGATCTGATCCCCCTTCCCTTCTTCATGGGCCACTTCAGTGCTGGCTGGGGTCTTTTTTGAGACTCAAAGGGGGCTCAGCTGGCCAAACTCACTGAAGAGCAGCCACTCTCCACCCTCTACCAGACCCCTTTTCCTCCCAGGAAGGAGAAAGGTATTTCCCCATTCAGTTGGCTGCAGTGAGCCAGGGGTTTTACCAAGGCTCTTCATCGTGAGGGCAGGGTGTAATTGCCATTCCCAGCTACAGGGGCGTGTAACCCATGGTTTTTGTCTCTTTTTGCCTCTCTGTCCCTCTTCCTCCTGGATGTCTACCTACTTCAATGACATCTTCCCAGAAGTCCTTTTTTTTTTTTTTAAATAGTAGCCATTCTAGTGGGTGTGAAATGGTATCTCATTTTGGTTTTGATTTGCATTTCCCTAATGGCTAATGATTTTGAGCATCTTTTCTTGTGCTCTTTTGGCTATTTCTATGTCTTCTTTGGAGCAATGTCTACTCAAGTCTTTTGCCGATGGACTGTCTTTTTATTGTTGAGTTGTATGATTTATTTTATATATTCTGGATATTAAACCCTTGTCAGATATGTGATCTCCAAATATTTTCTCCCATTAAGAGGGTTGTCTTTTCACTTTCATGATAGAGTCCTTTGACACACAAATATTTTTAATTTTGATGAGGTCTCATTTATTTATCTTTTCTTTTGTTACTTATGTTTGGGGTGTAAAGTATAAGACACCATTGTCTAACATAAGGTACTGAAGATGCTTTCCTATGTTTTCTTCTAGGAGTTTTATTTTTATTTTTTAAAGATTGATTTATTTACTTTATCCATTTTAAACCCACCCTTCCCCATTTACTGTTTTGTGTCCATTCACTGGGCAATTCTCTGTGTCTGTTTCCTGCCATCTCGTCTCCTCCTCCTCCTCCAGTCTTCACCAGGATTCGATCCTGGAGACCTCCGATGTAGGAGAGAGGTGTTCTGCCACCTGTGCTACCTCGGTTGCTGGTTTTCAGAGATTTTGGAGCATCTCGTCTTGACTCTCCCCTGCATCTCTCTCCTGTTACATTATCATCTTGCTGCATGGCTCCCGGGGACTGGGGGCTCACCAGCACACAGAGCCTGGCAGCCCATGCGCTTTATATATATATACATATAATTTTACCGGGAGGTCCCAGGGATCGGACCCAGGTCCCTCCATATGGCAGACGGACGCCCAACTATTTGAGCCACATCCGCCCCCCTTCTAGGAGTTTTATAATTCGGTTTTTATATTCAGGTCTTTGATCCATTTTGATTTGATTTTTGTATGTAGTGTGAGCTAGGGGTCAATATTTATTCTTTTGCATATGAACATCCAATTTTCCTAGTATCATTTGTTAAAGAGACTATTCTTTTCCAATTGAGTGAATGTGCACCCTTGTCAAAAATCAGTTGGCCATAAACTGACGGTTGATTTCTGAACTATCAAAATTAGATTCCATAGGTGTATATGTCTGTCCTTGTGCCAGTATCATGCTGTTTTGTTTATTGTAACTTTATAATAAGTTTTAAAATTGGGAAATGTGAGTCCTCCAACTTCCTTCTTTTTCAAAATGACTTTGGCTATTTAGGGCCCCATACCCTTCCATATAAATTTAATGATTGACTTCTCTATTTTTTCATAGAAGTTTGTTGGAATTTTGATTGGGATTGTGTTGAATCTGTAAATCTCTTTTGGTAGACATATTAACAATATTTAGACATCGTTAATGAACATGGAATGTCCTTCCATTTATTTATGTCTTCTTTGATTTCTTTTAGCAGTTTTGTAGTTTTCTGTGTACTAGTACTTTACATTGTTGGTTAGATTTATCCCTAGATATTTGATTATTTTAGTTGCTATTGTAAATGGAATTTTTTTCTTTATTTCTTGTTCAGATTGCTCATTAGTAGTGTATAGAAACACAACTGATTTTTGAATGTTGGCTTTGTATCCTGCCACTTTGCTGAGTTTGTCTTTTAGTTCCAGTAGCTTTGTTGTGGATTTTTTGGGATTTTCTGTATATAGGATCATGTCATAGGCAAAAATGGGTAGTTTTACTTCATTTTCAATTTAGGTGCATTTTATTTCTTTCTCTTACCTAATTACTCTAGCTAGAACTTTCAGTACAATGTTGAATAACAGTGGTGACAGTGGGCATCCTTATCTTGTCCCTGATATTAGTCTTTCACCATTGTGTAGGATGTTAAGTGGGTTTTTTCATAGATGCCCTATATCAAGTTGAGGAAGTTTCCTTCTATTCATAGTTTTCTAAGTGTTTTTATCAAGAAGGGGTGCTGGATTTTGTCAAATGCCTCTCTGCATCAATTGAGATGATCGTGTGTTTTTTCCTTCATTGTATTAATGTGGTGTATTACATTCACTGATTTTCTTATGTTGGAACACCCTTTCATACCTGGGATAAATCCCTCTTAAATATGGTCTAGAATTATTTTGGGGTGCTGTCTGATGCAGCTTGCTAGTTATTTTGTTGAGGATTTTTGCATCTATATTCAAAACGGATATTCATCTGTAATTTTCTTTACTTGTACTTTATTTGACTTTGGTATTAGGTTGATGTTGGCCTTCCCTACTCTTCAGTATTTTTGAAAGTGTTTGAGCAGAATTGGTGTTACTTCTTCGTGGAATGTATGGTAAATTTCACCAGTGAAGCCATCTGGTCCTGAGCTTATCTTTGTAGGGAGGTTTTGGATTACTAATTCAATCTCTTCACTCGGTATTGGTCTGTTGAGATCTACTATTTCTTCTCGAGTCAGATAGCTGGTTTGAGTGACTATAGGAATTTGTCACTTTCATCTAAGTTATCTAATTTGTTTGCATGCAGTTGTTCACAATATGCTCTTTATAGTTCTTTTTATTTCTGTGCAGTAAGTAGTATTGTCACCATTACCATTATAATTTCTAATTTTAGTCACTTTGTGTCCTCTTTCTTTGTCAGTCTAGCCAAAGGTTTATCAATTGTATTGATATTTTCAAAGAACCAACTTTTGCTTTTGTCGATTCTCTCTATTGTTCTTTTATTTTCCATTTCATTTATCTCTGTTCTAATCATTGTTATTTCCTTCCTTCTGCTTGCTTTGGGTTTAGTTCTTTTTCTAGATTCCCTCAGTTTTGAGGTTAGGTATATGATTTGAGATTTTTCTTCCTTTTTAATGTAAGCATTTGGAGCTATAAATTTCCCTTTCAGAACTGCTTTTGCTGTATCCCGTAAGTTTTGGTGTGTTGTGCTCACCTCAAGATATTTCCTAATTTACCTTGTAATTTCTTCTTCAGCCCATTGGTTTTTTAAGACTGTGCTCTTTAATTTCCACATATTTGTGAATTTTACAGTTCTCTGTTATTGATTTCTACCTTCATTCCATGGTGATCTTAGAAGATTGAAATCATAGAATACATTCTATGATTTCAATACTTGTGAATGTATTGAGACTTATTTTGTGACCTAATGTGTGGTCTATCCTGGAGAATGATCCATGTGCATTAGAGAAGAATATGTATACTGCTGCTGTTCAATGAAGTGTTCTATATATTTGTTAGGTCTAGCTGACATGTCTTCTATTTCCTTATTGATCTTTTGACTAGATGTTCTATCCACTACTGAAAGTGGTTGTCATGGTTTGAGTCTTTTGTGGACCCTTAAAAATTATTTTCTTAATCTAACCCATTTCTCTGTGTGTGACCCTATTTTACGTGGAATTTTTTGGTTAGATTCAGTCCAGGGACCTTTTGATTAGATCATATCAGTTAAAACCCTTTGATTAGATTTCAGGACCCAGAGTGGGCCCTAATCCTTTTACTGGAGTCTTATATAAATGGAACATAGAAGAAGAGAGCTGCCATTTTACTCTGCCATGAGAAGGCTCCAGGATCACTTATAGTGCAGAAAGATGGAGAAACCCTGAAAGGCTGAGAGAGAGAGATCAGAGGCTGGAATCAGTGGACCAGCCCAAAGCTAGAGGTGAGGCCCAGGGAAAAATAAGTCATATGCTTGATCACCCACAGCTGAGCTTGGAAGGAAAGTGAGCCTGGAAGGGAAGGCACAGACTGGCAGCAGTCTCCATGTGGCACGAATCCAGGATCAGCAGAGCAGCTGACCTTTAGTGAGACAGAGCATCTCTGATGATGCCTTGATTTGGACATTTCACAGCCTCAAAACTGTAAGATTTTACCCTAAAATTCCCATCATGAAAGTTAATCCATTTCTGATATTTTTACATTGGCAGCCTTTAGTAAACTAAAACAGGAATTGGTACCAAGAGAGTGGGGTGCTGCTGCTATGCAAATACCAGAAATGTTGGAATGGTTTCATAAATGGATAAGGAGAAGATTGTGAGATGCCTGATAGAAGAGGCCTAGATTGCTTTGAAGAGACTCTTGGTAAAAATATGGAAAATTAAAGATACTACCAATGAGGCCTTAGAAACAAATGATGAACATATTATTGGAAACTGGAGGAAAGGCAATCCTTGTTTTAAAGTTGCAGAGAACTTGGCAAAATTGACCCCTGATGTTAGATGGAAGACAGAACTTGAAAGTTATGAGCTTTGATATTTTGCTGAAGACATTTCTAAACTAAATATGGAAAATGTGACCTGGCTTCTTCTTGCAGCTTATAGTAAAATGTGAGAGGACACAAGCTGAGAACTGAACTCCTGGGCACAAAGAAGCCAGAAATTGATAGTTTGGGAAATTCTGAGCTTCTGGAAAAATGAGTCCCCAGAAGATATTGCCCCATGCAAAGATTTAACTGAATATGGAAATAGCCAACTATGTCTTTGCAAGTCAGGATTGAAAATGAAGTTATCCAGAAAGAGTCTGTGGAAGGTCTTACCTTCTGACAGCTTGGACCCCTGTTTCCTGCATGCTAAACCAACAAGCTTTTTGTGAGGTCTGTATGAATGAAACCACAGCCAGTCTAAACTAACGGGACAGAAAATGAAGAAATTGAAGGAAAAACAATTTCAAGGGCAAAACTGCGGAAGCTGAGGTCTAGACTTACAACATCTTCTTGGGCCAAGAGATGGACCTCACGCATGTGTGCAGAAAGGATGAGTTTGCCCTGGCACTTGAAGAGGATGGGCCTTCCACACCATTGTTGAAGGAGTGTTCTGCCACCCCAGGCTTTAGAGAGGGTGGGGCACATTCCCTGGGGATTGGGGAGAGTTAGGTAACCATCCCACTCTTTTGAGTGGGTTGAGAACAATGGAGGGTGAGACCTAGAGCTCTGCAGCCACCCAGATGCTTGATGAGGGTGAAACCGAGAAGATGGCCACTGGGCGAGTCCTTGAGAAGTATGGAAAAGAAGCCATCATCCTATAGATGACTCTCAAACTTTGACATCTAATGGAGTATGCCCTGCAGGTTTTTAGAACTGTCTGGGCCCCATGACCCCTGTTTTCCTTCCAATTTTTCCCAATGGTAATGGAAATGTTTATCCTATGACTGTCCCTCCTTTGTACATTGGAAGCAGATAACTTGTTTTCTAAATTTCACAGATCTACAGCTGGAGGGGAATATTGCCCCAAGACAGACTGCATGCCTATAACTTATTTTTATGAGATTTTGTATTTAGCATTGTTACTGAAATGATTTAAGGCTTTTGAAATACTGTGATGGAAAGAACATGTATTTTGGGTGTCCAGAGGATAGAATATATTGGTTTGAGTCTTTTGTGGACCCCAGAAAATTATGTTCTTATACTAACCCATTCTTGTGCATGTGAACTTATTCTATATGGGACCTTTTAGGTAGATTCAGTCAAGGGAACTTTTGATTAGTTTGCTTCAGTTGAGAGCCTTTGATTAGATTGTGGGACCCAGGGTGGGTCCAAATCCTTTTACTGTTGTCATAAGACAACAGAGCTGTCATAAACAGATCACAAAGAAAGAGAGCTGCCATTTTACCCTGCCATATGAGAGTGGAATCCAGGGTTACCTACAACCATAGAAAGATGGAAAAACCCCAAGAGACTGAGAGAGAGTCCAGAGGCTGGAATCAGCAGAGCAGCCTGAAGCTGAAGAGACGAGGACCTGGGAGAGATGAGCCACATACCTGATTGCCCACATCTGAGCTTGAGGAGGTAGTGATCCTGGAGGAAAAAGCACAGACTGGCTGCCATTTTGACCTGTCATATGGCAGGAGTCCAGAATCAGCAGAGCAACCAAACTTTGGTGAGACAGACCATCTCTGATGATGTCATTATTTGGACATTTTCAGTCTCAGAACTGTAAGATTTACCTTAATAAATTCCCACTATAAAAGCCAACCCATTTCTTATATTTTTGCATTGGCAGCTTTTAGGGGAACTAAAACAATAGTATATTGAAGTCTCCTACTATGAATGTAGAACCATCTGTTTCTCCCTTCACATGTCAATATCTGCGTCATGTATTTTGGGGCTCTCCTGTCAGCCCAAAATTTATATATATATATAATTATTAGTGGTCATATTGAATTGACCCCTATACCAGTATATAATAACCTTCCCATTTAACAGCTTTTTATTTAAAATCTATTTTATCTAATGTGAATATAGCTACCCCAACTCTCTTTTGGTTACAACTTGCATGGTATAGTTTTTTTGATCCTTTCACATTCAGCCTATTTATGTCTTCGAATTTAAGGTAAGTCTCTTATAAACAGTATATGGGTGGGTCATGCTTTTTTATTCATTCTGCCATTCTCTGTCTTTTGCCTGTAGATTTTAATCCATTTACATTTAAAGTAACTACTAATAATGCAGTGCTTTCTTCTGCCATTTTGTTATGCTGCCTTTGAATAACTTATACCTTTTTTTGACCCTCAATTCTTCCATTAAGGTCTAATTCCATATTTATTTGTGTTTTTTGTATTGAACCATTTTGAGTTCCTTCTCATTTCTTTCTGAATATATTTTTCATGTATTTTCTTTGTGATTGCCATGGAATTAAAATTTTACATCTTAAATCTATAGCAATCATAACTGATTTGATTTTAAATACTTATCTTCAATAGCATATATAGACACTGTTCCTATACCCCTTGGTCCCTCCACCTTATTTTTGTACTTGTTACAAATTACGTCTTTGTACATTATATGTCAAAACCATTGATTTATCATTACTTTTTCTGAATTTGCATTTTAGTAACTGTAAGAAGTAAGAAGTGGAGTTACATAACAAAAAATACAGCACAATGGTACTGGCATTTATAATTACCCATATGGTTACCTTTACTAGAGGTCTTTATTTCTTTATGCTGTTTTAATCACTGTTTAGTGTCCATTCCTTACAGTTTAGAGAATTCTCTTTAACATTGCTTCTAGGATGGGTTTAGTGCTGACAAATTCCCTAGCTTTTTATATCTGTGAATGTCTTCATCTCTCCCTCATTTTTGAAAGAAAGTCTTGCTGGAAATAATATTCTTGGTTCACCAATTGTTTTCTTTCAGCACTTTAAGTATTTCATCCCACTGCCTTCTTGCCTCCATGGTTTCTTATGGAAAACTGGCACTTAATCTTATTGGGATTCAGTTGTATATAAATTGTTATTTTTCTCTTGCAGCTTTCATTACTTTCTCCTTGTCCTTATCATTTGTCAATTTGATTACTTTGTGACTAGGCATGAGTCTCTTTTATTTTAACCTGTTTAGGGTTCTTTGGGATTCTTGGATGTGCATATTCATGTCTTTCATTAAATTTGGGAAGTTTTCTTCCATTATTTCTTTGATTACTCCTTCTCCTCATTTCTCTCTTTCTTCTCCTTCTGGGAGTCCCATATTGCATATATTGGTATGCTTGGTGGTGTCCCATAGTTCTCTTAAGCTCTGTTCATTCTTTTTTTAAATTATTTTTTCTTTCTACTCCTCAGCTTAAGTCATTTTGATGTCTTCAAGATCACTGATCCTTTCTTCTGCAACCTCTAATCTGCTGTTGAAACCATCCCGGGAATTTTTCATTTCAATTATTGTGTTCTTCAATGCCAGTATTTCTCTGGAGAGATTCCCATATTGTTCATTCATTGTTTTCCTCATATCCTTTAGCTCTTTCTCTGTGTTTTCCTTTGTCTCCTTGAGTATACTGAAGATCATGTTTTTAAAGTCTCTGTCCAAAGTCTGGTCCTCTTTGTTGATGATTTCTGGATTTTTATCTTGTTCCTTTGGCTAGACCATCATTTCCTCTTTCTTTATTTGTTTTGTAGCCTTTTCTTGCACACTGTACATTTTAATATTTTAAAGTGTTAATTGTGAGATTTAGTCCCTGAGCTGTCTTTTCCTTAATTTTGTGTCCAGCTAGTGATATGACAGAGATTTTCTTGAATACCAGGAGCTAATCAAAACAAACAAACCAAGGCAAAAATCACCCTTCTCTTCCTTTGTAAACTGGCTCTGCTTTGGCCGGTGGTCTCCTTCAGAGCTTAGCCCTCCTATCAAGAAGATCAGCCTCAGGCAAATGGGAAGTGCAAGGTCGCCTCTGTCTTATCTGAGCCTACGTGGAGTCAGAGCCAGAGACCCTGCTTCATCTCCTGGGCCTGTGCTGGCTAGAAGCCTTAGGAATTCCCCAATTACAGTTTACAGAAGTTCGAGTGAATGCCTCTTCTACTCCTTTCAAAATAGACCTCCTTCCCCTACTGGGTGCTCTCTTGGGTAAATGTAGGTAGTCTTTTGCCCCAGGTGGTTTCAACTTAACTATTTATCACACTGTCCTAGCTGTCTGCACACTGCTTCTTTGACCTCAGGACAAATTCTGGGAGGGTGAGAGACAAGTTCCCCAGCTCAGTCTCTCTGACTTCTACCTGACAGATTGGCACAGAAATACATGCATCCAAGCATGCACACAGAGGTCACTGTGCTCCCTCTGGAACAGGGATAGGGACCTACAGTGGGAGAACCAGCTGGCTCCACCCTTTGTTATGGAGGGGGTGGGGGAGAAGCCAGCAAATGTTCCAGGTGCTTCTTCTATGTCTTTTTTTTTTTTTAATTTATTTATTTTTTATTGTGGATAAAAATCAAAATTTTTACAACACATACCAATATTTGTAAAATGATATATAAATATATATGCATATATGTGCATTTGCTTACAAAAATGTTATATATATATATTTTAAGAGGTGCTTAGATTACCTAAAATATTACACGGAACCTACTGGGATTCCCATGTTCCCCACCTCCCACACCTCCCACCACATCCCACACAAACATCTCCTATGTCTTTTGAAGCTGCATTTTCTTGATTCAGCACTTGCCAGGTTGATGCAGTCCTTTAACCGTTTCCAGTATTTGAGGAATGTTAATGATTCCTCTACTGCCTTTGCCTGAGGGGCTTGAAATAATGGCTGACCTCAGAGCCGGCCCCCAGTGATCTGAAGTAGTAAATCGAAGGTAGAGATCTGCCATCAGACCACACACATACCCCGAGTATGGAGGCTTAGGTCTTTATGTCCCACCTGGGCACCAGCAAGTTGCCCCAGGAGCCCGAGCTCCAGTTTCCATTGCTGCCTGCCAGGGAGCTTGGGGAAGGGGGAGGGTAGCTGCTGCTCAGAGAGTAAAACTCACGGCATTTATCGCAATTTACCAGCCTCTTCCTCCCGCTCCTCCCTGGATGCTGCGCAGTGTTCCACTAGACTCCGGAGTTTCAAAGTAATGAATTCAGACAGTTCCTGTTTTCTTGGTGGAGAGACTGATTCCTGGAGCTTCCTACTATATCATCTTCCTAGCCAGCAGGTTGCCAAGCTGTCTTTTTCTCCTGCCCCCATCTTAGCCCGTGGATAGTGTTCTTAAAGAATGCAGACTTTAACATTTGCCTACACAAAATGAAAGTACAGAGGAAGAGCGGGTGGGGGACAATCTACTAGTTCTTTCTTATACCAGCCAGAAATTATTTGGGGCCTTCATTTAAATAAAAAAAAATTTAGTGCATACTATGTGCAAAAGCCTTTGATCATAGCTGGGGGAGGTAGTACTTTTATTTTTCCAATGTGGTTCCTTTTTTATCTTCAGGGGCCCCAGGAATAGAAGAGAATGAATGAAACAGAGTGACCCATAATGCAAATTATTCATTTTCTTCATCATCACAATAATAGCTAACACTTACATAGCACTCATTATGTGCCAGGCACAGTCCAAAAGGCTTTACATGCGTGAACTCATTTAATCATAAATTCCAATGTGAGATATTAAATCTGATTTTCAGAAGCAAGGAAACAAGCACAGAGAGGTTCAGTGATGACTTGCTTAAGGCCGTGCAACTGGTATCCAGGCAGCTTTTATTCAGGATTCACATGCTTGACACTCCACTAAACTCCCTTTCATTATATACTCATTCTGCTGTTTCAATTTTCCATGGTTACAGACCTCCAAACTTAATGGCTTAAAATAACTAAAAGCAACCATTTAACTTGCTCATGATTCTATTAGTCAGGAATCCAAACAAGCCGCAGCATGATGGCTTGTCTCTGCTCCATGATGTCTGGAGCCTTAGCTGGGATGGCTCAAACAGCTGGAGGCTGGTCAGGAGGGACTTTCTGGGGTCCTATGTCTGAGTCCTCAAGTTATCACTGTTGAGTCAGGGTTCTCTCCTCCATATGGCCTTTCCTTATGGGTAGTTTGGGCTTCCTCACAGCAAGGTGGTCTCAGACTAGTCAGACTTCTTACATGGTAGCTGGCTGCCCCTGAGAGAAGCAGAAGCTCCCAGGCCTCTTAAAAGCTAGGCCCATAACTGGGCACAGCTTTACTTCCAACACATTCTATTAGTCAAAGTAGTTCACCAGAGTGGACCAGATTCATGACGAGAAGAAAAACTCCACTTCTTGATGAATGGAGTGGTATGCGTGTACACTGATGGAAGAACTTAATGGTAGCCATCTTTGGAGATTAACACACTATTTATATATAGAATATACATATCATTTATGTTATACTATGTATATATGTTAATATATTACCCTATATGTTTGATACACACACACACACAAATTGATGGAAAAAAGCACCAAAATTCCAGCTTATTTTGACCAATATTCTGCAACCTATGACCCCACTTGAAGATGCTCAGTGAGTGTTAAAATCCATTCCCAAGTCTGGATCCTGCTAAATGTTTTAGTGTCCCCTCCAGTAGACCAGCCATGTCTCCCAGACCCCAATATAGAGGACCATGATCCTAAGGCTGACCTTGGGCCTTGCCTTCATGGAATTTCTTCTTTCTTCTGAAACAAGAATAAGGGGGTCTCCTCAAACAGGATTCCATCCTAGGGCAATAACCCTCTGGGGCCCTCATAGGAGAAAACAGCCCACCTGGAGGACCCCAATGCTTCAAGTGACCCATCAGCCATTGATTAAGGCAGCTGTGTCTTGCCGAGGGAGAAGCATGGATAAGGAGAACTCAAAACCTGAATCATAGCCCTGATTGTGCTTCTCTGAGTGTGAGTGGGGGCAGACAAGTAGGAAGCAGTATTATCCCCTACCTGTTTGTGTAAGGGTATGGCAGGCATTTGATTCTAAGTTATCATGTTACCCTACTGCTTGTACATCCCAAATGGCCATGAATAAATAGATGCTTAATCTCCCCCTTCCCCCAGAACACTGTCTTCCATTCTCCTTTCCCCTCTTAAATGTCAGGGCCTTTGGTGTAAAGTGCCATACTCCACTACCACACCCTACACTTCCCACCTCAACCTAGCCACTGTTCCTGCCACTGATAGCTCATTAATTAATTCATTCAATATTTATTGAGGACTACTATGTGATAGGTACTGTTCTAAGCACCCAGTATACAGCAATCAGACCAAAGCACCTACCATCAGGGAGCTTATATTCTATTGAAAAGAAACAGACAATAAACTAAATAAGTAAAATACATAGTATGTTAGAAGATGGTAAGTGCTATGGAGAATAATAAAACAGGGAAGAGGGATAGAGATGCTGGGGTGGCTAGGGGATTGCAATTTTAAATAGTGTGCAGAGGGAAGGCCCCTCTGAGAAAGTAACATCTGAGCAAAGATCTAAAAGAGGTGAAGGAGGGAACTATGTTGAGAATCACCTCTAGAAGGAAACGGACAGAAGCAAGGAGAACAGTTAGGGGGCATGGTACATTGTATTATTCTTCCTAATTTTTCACCCCCCTCCTGTTATAGAATTTTACATGCATGGTGTTTGTCATGTGACTTTGCAGTACTTCCTTCTAGACTGGGTGGAATATATTTCCACACCACATTCATGCTGACAATGGTCATGTGACTTGCTTTGTCCAATGGAATGTCAGTGGAGATAATGAGAGCAGATATTTTAAATGTGCTTGCACGATTTAGCCTGGCCTCTTACGCATCTGCCATTTGCCATGAGAAGAACATATCCCAGCTGTCTGCTGGTTCCTGCATGAAAAAATACATGGAGAGGACATGAACCTGATTCTCAGCCTGAAGCAGAGACATCTCAGTTGACCTACAGATTCATGACCAAACAAAATAAATGTTTGTTGTAAGTAGTTGAGATTTGGAGGTTGTTTGGCAATTTTATCTTAGCAATAGCTGATATATAGAAGAAGTCATACAATAATCCAGCCAAAAGATGGTAACAAGGTGATAGCAGTGGAGATGATAATAAAAATGATCAGATTCTGGTTGTATTTTGAAGGCAGAACTATCAGGATTTGTTGATGGATTGTGTGTAGGGTATGAGAGAGAGAGAGAGAGAAAGCATTCAAGGACAATGCCAAATTTTTTGGCCTGAGCAACTGGAAGAAGAGAGTTATCATTTAATGAAATGGAAAAAGCTGCAGGAAGAACAGGTTTTGGCAGAGGATATCAGAAGCTCAGCTTTGGTCATGATGAGTTTGGAGTGCCTATTAGGTGCCTCATAGTTCAGTGTTCCTCCCTTAGACTGTCCTGGATCATAGACATTGAAAGAACAACAGTATCTCCATCTTTCTGAGTTGTTTGGAAAGGCTTAGAAGCCCCCATCCCAACCTGATACAGTCCTCCATTTTCCCACCTACTGGTGGCTTTGAAATTTCTATATTGAAGGGGCTTTTAAAAAGCAATCTCACTGGAAGGGGCTAGGGGACTTTTCTTGAAGCTGCCTTTGCATTAAACGTTTGTGGTTTTTCATTTGGATTGTGTGTTGAAAAACAATAAGAAAGCAATTTTTTGGAGCCAGTATAGCTCAGTGGCTGAGTGCGGGCTTCCCACATACAAGGTCCCAGTTTCAATCTCCAGCCCCAGTACCTCAAAAAAAATTTTTTTTTTCTACACATGCTTTTGCCAACACATTGCATAAAATTGAGAAAACATCAATTTTCTGCATAACATAATATGAAACAGGAGGAATTTCTTGTGACCAATATAACAGCATATGCCAGAACAAAGAGTCCCAATAGCCAAGTGCCACAGGACCACATAGATAAGATGATCTTCTTTGTTCCAGGAGCTGTGCTAGGTGCTGAGAATACAGTAGTATAGCAGATTGTATCACTGTTTGAAGTTTTCATCACCCATTCCTGGGAAAGTACTACATATCCCTACCCTGTTAAACTTAGGAGTGGCCATGCAACTTGCTTTGGTCAATGAAGTGTGGGTTGCAGTGACTATCCCACTTCCAAGCAGATACTTTAAGAGCCATAAAGTCAGTCTTCTTTCTGCCATGAGAACACCAGTATCCCAGATAGGGGCTACATGGAACAGAGCTGTAACTATTCGCAGCCAACTTATAACATGAGCTCCAAGTAGCAAATGAGACAAATGTGGTCACTGCCTTAATGGAACTTACAATTCAATAGAGGAGGCAGTAAATAAGTAAAGAAAATAAGAGGGAGGCAGAGACAGACAGAAAGAGAGAGAAAGAGAATTATTGCAAGAAAATGTGTTGTGAGTGAGGGAAAATATGTGTGAGTGTGTGTGTGTGTGTAGACCTACTTTAGATAGGTGGTCAGGTAAGGTAGGTTGCTGGTCCTTGAACCATAGAACAAGAAGTCAACCATTCTTCTCTTTCTCTCTTCCCCATCCTCTCCTTTTCCTCTTCTCTTATTGTCCTCCACCATCAAGCCTCCTTTTTTTTTTTTTACTTCTCCCTAGTCACCTTTTTCTCCATGATTCCTTCTCCCAGTTCCAGCCTTATTTTCTTTCTGCTCTCTACATTTGTTTCCATACATGTATTGCACATATGTGTACAGTCACCCACATGCACCTACACACACACACACACACAGGCTTCTGAGATTGGAGTTGATAATTACAACCCTAGGAAACTCACTTATCCTACCAGAATTGCCACACTGCTTTAATTACAACCATTATTCACAACACCTCACACATTTTCTGTCTTGTTGACAGTATTTGGGAAGCAGCAGCTGCTCCCTTACTTTCACATTGATTGCTACTGTTTTGCCTTGCAAAGGACTATTAAATTTCACAGTTAAACACAAATCTTCTTCAAGATAGCTTCTGCTCCCAGCCATTCAGATTCCATCTCTCTCACTTAGCTGAGCTCTGCAGTGCATTTTCATATTGGCTCCTTTGCTGGAGTATTCTAAAACGTCTGGCTTGATTTGATTCCAGCCCCAGTCCAAATCCCCCGGCTGCTCTGCTGCCTCTGCTGAATCCTTCATTGCTTCTTTCCTTCAGTCCATCTCAAGACTACTTATTTCTCCAAGACCAATTCTCTGAGTCTTTATTCATAAAATCCATGTGATTTTTAAGGACTCTGGGAAAATCCCTTCCTTCTACCCTAGCTCATTGCTCCTGAAAGGCCAAAATTGCATTCCTTCACCTTAAGTCTTCTAGATCAGTGGTTTGTACATTTTTTTTAAAGATCATGGCTATATTAACGATCTGATAAGAACTCTGACCTCTCTCCATAGAAAAATGCACATACCCACATTTTGCATACAATTTCAGAGAATTCTTTAGGGGTACAGGTATCCTAGTTTAGGTTAGTTGATGAGAATACCAATCTCCCTGGTGAAGGATAAATATCTATCAGTGGAAATGAGGATAACAGTTTCATTCCATATATTTTAATGAAGAGGGTAACACAAGGATGCAGACAAACTTAGGTGGCTTAAAAGTTTTGCTTAACTCCATGTTATGGGTTGAATTGTGTCTCTCCAAAAGACACGTTGAAGTCCTAAATCATGGTACCTCTGAATGTGACCTTATTTGGAAATAATGTCAATGCACATGGAAATAGTTAAGTTAAAACGAGGTCATACCAGAGTAGAGTGGGCCCTTAATCAAATATAGCTGTTGTCCTTAGAAGAAGAGATAAAACACTGACAGACACAGAGGAGAACACCATGTGATGTCTGAGGCAGACGCTGAAGTGCTGCAGCTGCAAGCCAAGGAATGCCAAGATTGCCGACAAACACCAGATGCTAGAAAAGGCTAAGAAGTATTCTACCCTACAGGTTTCAGAGGGAGCATGGCCCTACCCACACCTTGATTTTGGACTGCTAGCCTCTAGGATTGTGAGACAAAAAGTTTCTGTTGTTTTAAGACACCAAATTTGATACTTTGGTATAGCAACCCTGGGAAACTAAGACATCTAATTCTGCCTTTCCCCCACTCTCTGCCGTCTACATTTCATTCCATTCTCAGGATCTTTCTTTCTTTCTTTCTTTCTTAGAGAAGTTATGGATTTACAGAAAAATCATGCATAAACTACAGGATTCCCATATACCACCCTATCACTAACACCTTGCATTGGTGTTGCATATCTGTCACAATTGATGATAGCTCATTTTATATGCTATCTCTATACTATTAACTGTAGTCCATAGTTTAATCTAGGGTTCACTGTGTAGTATAGTTCCATGGATTTTTTTTTAAAATTATTCTCTTATTATATTTACAATCTAATCTTTCCCATTTTAATAACATTCAGATACATATTTTAGTGCTGTTAATTGCATTCACAATGTTGTGCTACCATCACCACCATCCATTATCAAAATATTTCCATCATTCCAAATAGGAAACCTGTACATTTTAAGCCTTACCTTCCCATTCCCTATCACTACCCTGTCCCCTGGCAACCTATATTGTTAGTTCTGACTCTATGATTTTGCTTTTTCTTTTTATTTCAAATCAGTGAGCTCATACAATATTTGTCCTTTGGTGTCTGGCTTATTTCACTCAACATGATGGCTTCAAGGTTTATTCATGCTGTTGCATGTATCAGGACTTAATTCCTTTTTATGGATAAATAATATTCTATTGTATGGATATACCATATTTTATTTATCCATTCATTGGTTGATGGACACTTGGCAATTGTTAATAATGCAATACAAATAATCTGTTCGGGGAAGCAGCTGTGGCTCAATCAGTGGGGCTCCCATTTGCCATATGGGAGGCCCCGGGTTCGGTTCCCGGGGCCTCCTGGTGGGGGCGGGCCCGCCCGCATGACGTGGTTGGCTGACCTGGCCAGCACGGGCGGCAAGGGGGGGATGAATGAATAAATAAATAAAAATCTTAAAAAAAAAAAAATAATCTGTTCGACTCCCTGCTTTCAATTCTTTTGGATATGTACCTAGCAGTGGGATTGCCACGTCATATGGTACTTAGATTTATGAGGAACTGCCAAACTGTCTTCCACAGCAGCTGCACCATTTTACATTTCCACCAGCATGGATGAGTGTTCCTATTTCTCCACATTCTCTCCAACACTTGTTATTTTCCTGTTTTTTAATAGCAGCAATTCTAATAGGTGTGAAATGCTATCTCAATGTGGTTTTGGTTTGCATTTCCCTGATGGCTAAAGATGTTAAGTATCTTTTCATGTGCTTTCTGTCCATTTGTATATCTTCTTTGGAGAGAAGTCTATTCAAGTATTCTGTCCATTTTCAAGTTGGATTGTTTGTCTTTTTGTTTTTAAGTTGAAGGATTTCTTTATATATTCTCGATATTAAACATTTATAGGATATGTGGTTTCCAAATCTTTTCTCTCATTGTGTAGGTGGTCATTTTACTTTCATGATAAAATACTTTGAAAGACAAAAGCTCTAATTTTTATGGGATCCCATTTATCTACTTTTTTTTTCTTTTGTTGCTTGTTCTTTCAGTGTAAAGTCCAAGACCATTGCCTAATCCAAGGTCCTGAAGACACTTTCCTATGTTTTCTTCTAGGAGTTTGATAGTTCTGTCTTTTATATTTAAGTGTTTGATCCATTTTGAGTCAATTTTTGTATAAGGTGTGAGGTGGGGGTCCTCCTCTTTTTCTGTTTTTTGCAAATTGAGATCCATTTTTCCCAGCAACATTTGTTGAAGAGACTGTCCTTTCACAATTGAGCAGTGTTCTTTCACAATTCAGGGTTGTCTAGGGAAACAGAACCAAGAGGTGATATCTGTAAATAGAATGAAATTTTATAAAATGTCTCACATGACTGTGGGGATGCGCAAGTCCAAATTCCATAGGGCAGGCTGCAAGCCAGGGACTCCAATGATGGTTCTCAATGAGTTCGTCAGGAGATACTGGCTACCTGAGGTAGAGATGGGAATTATCTCTCTGAATGCTGAAATCACTTCTCCTTTTAAGGCCTTCAGCTGATCAGATGAGATATCACTCTTTGCTGAAGGCAATCTCCTCAGTTGATTGCAGATGTAATCAGCCGTAGATGCAATCAACTCACTGGTGATTAAAGTCCATGAAATGCCCTTGTATTACAATTAACTCAGTGATTGGTTGACCAAACAAGTGGGCACCATTACCTGGCCAAATTGACATATTAGCCTAACCATCTCAAGTGGTCTTTGATACCTTGTCAAAAATAAGTTTGCCGTAAATATGAGGGTTGATTTCTGAGTGCTCAAATCGATTCCATTGGTCTATATGTCTGTCCTTGTGCCAGTACCAGGCTGTTTTGATTTCTCTGGCTTTGTAATAAGTTTTAAGATCAGGAATTGTGAGTCCTCCAACTTAATCTTGTTTTTCAAGATGGCTTTAGTTAATCAGAGACTCTTACCCTTCCATATATATTTGATGATTGGCTTTTCCATTTCTGTAAAGAAGGTTATTGGGATTTTGATTGGGATTGTGTTGAATCTATAAATTCCTTTGGGTAAGATTGACATCTTAATGATATTAAGTCCATTAACACAGAATGTCCTTATATTTATTTAGTTCCTTGATTTCTTTTAGCAATGTTTTGTAGTTTTCTGTGTACAGGTCCTTTACATCCTTGGTTATATGTATTCCTAGATATTTGATTTTTTATTTTCTATTGTGAATGGAATTTTTTTCTTGATTTCTTCTTCCAAACGTTCATTGCTTGTGTATGTAGACACTACTGATTTTGGGGTGTTGATCTTGTACCCCGCCACTTTCCTGAATTCATTTATTAGCTCTAGGAGCTTTTTTGTGGATTTTTCAGGATTTTCTATTTATAGGATCATATCATCTTCAAACAGGGAAAGTTTGACTTCTTCCTTTCCAATTTGGATGCCTTTTATTTCTTTTGTTCTTGCCTAATTGTTCTGGCAAGAACTTCCAGTACAATGTTGAATAATAGTAGTGACAGTGGGCATCCATGTCTGGTACTTGATCTTACAGGGAAAACTTTCAGTCTTTCAGCATTAAGTAGGATGTTAGCTATGGACTTTTTTTTTTTTTTAATTTATTTATTTATTTATTTATTTTTTCCTAATGACCAAATAACTTTATTTATTTATTTATTTATTTTATTATGGGTAAAAATCAAAATTCTCACAATACATATAAACATTTGTAAAATGATATATAAATATATATGCATATATGTGTATTTGCTTACAAAAATGTTATTTATATATATATATATACATATATTTTAAGAGGTGCTTAGATTACCTAAAATATTACACGGAACCCACTGGGATTCCCATGTTGCCCACCTCCCACACCTCCCACCACATCCCACACAAACATCTCCCACAGTGTGGCCCACCAACCTCAATGAACTTACACATCCTGGAGCCTTGCCACCAACCATAGACCACAGTTCACACTGTAGAC